>OY856415.1:414915686-415063186 GCA_963693085.1 Alisma plantago-aquatica | reverse complement strand
TCCAGAGTGTCTATCTCTCAGCTTAATATCATGGATGCCTTTCTTAACGGTGAGCTTCCTGATGAGGTCTATGGGAAACTACCACTGGGGTATTTTGTTCCTAAGGCCATGGTTTGTCGCCTTCATCACTCTCTTAATGGCCTTAAGAAAGGCCCTTGAACTTGGCTTGAGAAATTCTCAACTGTTGTCACTACAGTTGGTTTTTTAACTAGTGCTCATGGTCCTTCTCTTTTTTGTTCACAGTTAGCCTCATGGTCAGATGCTTCTCTGTATTTATATTGATGATATGATCATTACTGGTGATGAGCCTCAACATACCACTATTGTGAATGAGTGGCTTAGTGAGCAATTTCTTATGTCAGATCAGGTCCTCTTTACTACTTCCTTGGGATTAAGGTTTGTTCTACACCTTAGCCTTATTTTTGTCCCAAGAGAAGTATATCCAATATATTCTTGATCGCATTTCTCTCACTGACTAGCACACTGTAGAGACTCTTATGGAGCTTAATGTCCACCTTTGACCCACTGATGGTGAGCCTCTTATGGATCCTACTTTCTACCTTCATTTTGTTGGGAGTCTAGTCTATCTCAGTGTCACTCGTCCTGACATTTTGTATTCAATGCATACGGTGAGCTGGTTTATCTGGACACCAAGTCATCTCCACTATAGTCACCTTCTACATTTCCTATGCTATCTTTGTGGTATTATTACTCCCTATCTTTTCTTCCCACACTCTAGCTCATTTTAGACACAGGCCTACTCTGATGTGACGTGGGTTAGTGATCCCTCTGTTTGAGATTCTCTTTCTTCCTATTGTGATTTTCTTGGTGGTTCTCTCATTGCATGGAAGACTAAGAAGAAGATAGTAATTTCTCATTCTAGTGTAGAGGCTGAGTTGTGAGCTATGACTTTATTGTCAGTATAGTCACTTGAATAGAGTGGTTACTTGAGGACTATAGTGTTTCTATTTCAGTACCAACTCTTCCTTTATCAGACACTACAAGTGTTGTTAGCATTTCTCAAGACTCGGTGAAGCATGAGCTCACCAAGCATATTGGTGCTGATGCTTTGTACATGAGTTCATAGGTGCATGATTAGGTTACTACTCTTCAGTATGCACCTTCAGAGCTTCAGGTGGTTGATTTCTTGGCCCAGGCACAAACCCAAGCTCAGCACAACTTGTAGCTCTCCAAACTCAGTGTTGTGGATCCACCATGAGTTTGAAGAGGGCACTAGAGTTGTATCATACCTTATTGTATTACGCCTATCATATTATGCCACCTCATATAATGCATCTTCATATTACCCCATTGTATTGTGGTTACCCCATTATGTATTATATCTCTTTGTATTATCCCATTTTATGCATAATATATATATATATATATATATATATATATATATATGTCTGTGTGTGTGTCTATATATATATATATGATAAAATAAATATGTACCCACTACTACAGAAATGGCTTATAAAGTCAGTTTTCAAGGTGTCAGTTGTATACAAAAACCGACACATAAACCCTACTGTGTCGGTTTTTAACAGAAACCGACATCCAACCCATGAAGGTCGACCAGACACGGGTACCGCTTTTATTAAGTGTCGGTTAATTAATAAAGAACCGACACCTAAACTCAACCGCCAAACCCAAAATTCCAGCGAAAAAATTGGCTCCAATATTTTACATATCGCGTCGGTTCGTAACTAAATAACTGACGACTAAATGGTATTCGTGAGATAAGAATAGTTGTCGGTTGTCATTTAATCAAAAACCGACGACTATAATATAGTATAGGTGTCGGTTTTTGCAAACGAACCGACACTGTTGGTTTAGTTGTCAGTTTTTTAAATAACCGACACGTATTTTCAACTTAATAGCTCACCCTGCCCGAACGATTCTTCCCATTTCCCTATTTCGTTCCCGATTTCCCTAGCTCTGGCGATTTCTTGCTCCCTGTTGCCGTCGCCGCCGCTCCCTGTCGTTCGTGCTCCGCCGTCGTGCTCTGTCGCCGCCGCTCCTTCCTCCGTGCTCGCCGCTCGTCGCCGTCGAGCGAGAAGTAGTCGGTTCCCGCCCGCCCGCCGGCCTCCCTCTCCGCCCGCCGACCTCCCTCTCCGCCGTCGCCGGTAGCAGCTAGGTCTCCTAGCCTCACCGCTCTGTCCGCTGCTCCTCTCTTCGCCGCCGGAAGCTGGTAGGACTTGCTCCGGCCGCTGCCCCTCTTCCCTCAAGGTGCCCGCCCTGCCTTCTTCTTCTTCCTCTGCTCGTCTTCCCTCAAGGTGCCGCCCTGCTGCTGGGCATTTTTTTTAAATTTATTTACTTCCTATGAGAATCAGTTTTAATTAGGGTTCATACACATATTGATGTCTAACACCTAAATGAATATCTAGTTAGTGTATTTTCGTAGTATCGTGAAAGATTCTCAATCGTGTGTATCAAATGGGATTCTTATATATATTCAGATCTTAATGTTATAAATGGAAGACTCGAATGTTATAAAATCCCATCAAAGTAGGTAGAAACAACTTATATATATTCAGATCTTAATAATTCCATGAAGTGCACATTATCTTACTCAGGAAAAGTATGTGTATAATGTAGGATTAGTTCCATATAATGGTTCTATTTTAGTAAGCACCTAGAAACCCGTCCAAGATTTACTCATTAGGAGCATTTCCTCGTTTGTTCTCTAAGTACATTTGTAGACTTCTTTTCAAGCTATCATGTCTACCACAATAAAGTTGGTTATGACAAGCAATAAAAGGTTAACTGATGTTATACAACTTTTTCTGAAAATATATAACATCGTTATATGTACTTACACTTTGTTAATACTAATATTGTGCAGTCTCTGTCCACCCATAACAGTCACTATGAACTGGGCCTCTATGTCAATGTTAACGTTCCCTATTGAAGAACAATTGGACATCATCCTAGATGATCGTTCCTTAAACCAATTGGTCATACCCAAACATTGGCGTTTTCTAAAAGGAAGACACTACATGCCTGGTAAAGTGACCATAACTTTTGGCAATTATTCACATGTTATCGAGGTTGAGTATGATTTGGCGGGAAATCTTGTATTAAAATCCGGTTGGCGTGATTGGATTGGAGAGATGCATGTGGTCCGTTGCAACAGGCTTTTTCTCCGTCCAGTTGGCCATAATTCCATCAAAGTTTGGATAACCAACAACAACTGCGAGACCCCCGATCATCTACTGCGGTATGAGCGCACGGCGTCGCATATCAGCTTGGACGAATCTAAATCTGAGGCCCCTGTCAGTTCAGATTCGTCTAAATGCATTGAGGAGCTTCGTGACATAGCTTCATCATAAAAAAGAAGTTATTGATGCGGGACCATGTTGGTGTAGTATTTAGTTGTCTATCTATCTAGACTTGTCTGTATTAATAGTTTTTTTAATTATGCGCATGTTTAGGGGTACACCAACCCCTTTGTTTAGTTATTGTTTAGGGGTACACCCCTCTATGTGGATGTAAAAAGAGATTAATGAATGGAACTGAAAGTTGCTACATGAATGCTTATAACTGAAGTGTGTGTTCCCATGAATGTTCCCATTTGCATGATTACACTACTATTTTCTCATATTATTTAGTCTATTTTAATATGACATACTTGCTTATATCTTGCTTAATGATGAACGGTAATGCACACATGTGACATGCTTGGAATGTAAATGATGAACTTTTCCCTAAATTGCCAATCATGCTTTTAAAGACATCAATAATCACCCTAACTTGAAGAACTGGGATTTTAGGTATAAGAATGACAATACATTATTTGTTGGCCTAGAAACCCGTCCAAGATTTACTCATTAGGAGTAAATCTTGGATAGTCCCCGGTTTGGGACTGTTCTTGAACACCTAATCTCGCTTAGGATGTAAGTGTATAATGTGTATTGGGTTTTCAAGAAAATTTTGGCAGCATTTCCCCGTTTGTTCTCTAAGTACATATGTACTTGGAGAACAGCGGGGAAATGCTGCCGAAATTTTCTTGAAAACCCAATACACATTATACACTTACTAGTGAGATTAGGTGTTCAAGAATGGATAGGTGGTACACATTTATTATATATAATAATGACATCACATGTATTTGTTAACCCTAGACCCTAATCTTGTCCTAATATATACTTGTTTTCTCTTTGATCATAGAATGGATAGATCATGGATGTCCATTCACAATCGCTGCACCCCAGAGTTTATTTCTAGTCTTCACCAGTTCATCAAATTTTCTGAGGAACATAGGAAACAACCTGGAGATAGGTTCTATTGTCCATGTAGACATTGCGGTAACAACTTGAAAGTCAACACTGGTGACGAAATCAAAACTCATGTCATGTGCAACGAGATTATATAAGGCTATACAGAATGGCACTGGTATGGAGAGATTTCAAACCCGAAACCAGTGGATGTCGATAGCAGTGCTTGTGTGGAAGAAGAAATTGCCTACGATGACGTAGATGTGAATGAACTAGTTCCAGTAGACATCGTTGATGCGATGCTGGATAGTTGTGGGGTAGAGCACACCGATCCACCTCCCATTTTTAGAAACATTGTGAATGATGTTGAGATGCCGTTATACACAGGTTGTACTAAGTTTACGAAGCTTAACGCTGTGTTGAGATTGTATAAGTTGAAAGCTAACAATAGATGGAGCGACAAAAGCTTCACGTCATTGTTGTCTTTGTTGAAAGAAATGCTTCCTGAAGGAAATGAGCTGCCAATCTCAACATACCAGGTAAAGAAATTGTTGTGCCCAATGGGAATGGATGCCAAGAAGATACACGCATGCCCTAATGATTGTGTATTATTTCAAAAGGACTATGCAGATTTGAAAGATTGTCCAAAATGTGGTGCGTCACGGTATAAATTGACGACTTCGGGGGAGTCCAAAACTGGTTCTCCTGCCAAGGTGATGTGGTATCTACCTATAATATCACGGTTTCAACGCTTGTTTGCCAATCCAATAGATGCGAAGAATTTGAGGTGGCATACAGATGTTAAGAAAAATAATGATGGGATCCTACGACATGCGTCTGATTCCTCACAGTGGAAGAAGATTGATGTATTGTACCCTGAATTTGGTGAAGAAGTCAGGAATCTAAGACTTGGGCTTTGTACAGACGGGATGAATCCGTATGGGACATTGAGCAACCAACATAGCACTTGGCCAGTCATGCTTGTTATATACAATCTTCCTCCCTGGCTGTGTATGAAAAATAAGTATGTAATGCTGTCGTTGTTGATATCGGGCCCTAAACAACATGGAAATGACATTGATGTTTATCTTGAACCTCTTATTGATGACTTAAAGAAACTCTGGGGTGAAGGTGTGATGACCTATGATGCTTCACGAAGAGAGACATTTCGTTTGCATGCTATGTTGTTTTGCACTATTAATGACTTTCCAGCATATGGGAATTTGTCTGGATATAGTGTCAAAGGAGCTAAAGCGTGTCCTATATGTGAAGAGAACACTGATTCAACAAGACTAAAACATGGCGGTAAGAATGTATATCTCGGTCATCGAAGGTTTCTTCCAAAATTCCATCTGTATCGTAGGAAGCGCAAAGCATTCAATGGATTGAATGAGGAACGCAGTGCACCTAAACCTATACCAGGGGAGGTTGTTTATGAAAGAATAAAAGACTTTGTCAATGAATTTGGTAAGAGATCACAATGTACTACACGGAGTGACAATTCTTCATTCAAGAAGAAGTCAATATTTTGGGATCTTCCTTATTGGAGTTCTTTGACAGTCAGACATTGTATCGATGTAATGCACATTGAGAAAAATGTATGTGATAGCATCATTGGTACTTTGTTAAATATACCAGGTAAGACTAAAGATCGGATAAAATCCAGACTGGACCTACATGAAATGGGAATAAGGTCAGAATTAACAGAAATACGTGAAATGGGTAGTAAAAGAACATACTTACCTCCCGCATGTTACACGTTGTCTAGAAAAGAGAAGAAAGCTTTTTGTGAATGCTTGATAAATGTTAAGGTGCCACATGGTTACTCATCCAACATCCGTAGATTGGTATCAATGAAAGATCTGAAGTTGATAGGACATAAATCTCATGATTGTCACACTCTAATGCAACAAATATTGCCCGTGGCAATTCGATCTATATTGCTGAAGCATGTAAGGTTTGCAATCACCAGACTTTGTTTCTTTTTCAACAGTCTCTGCAGCAAAGTTATTGACCCTGAGACTCTCGATAATTTGCAAAGAGAAGTGGTTGTTACCCTATGTCAGCTTGAGATGTATTTCCCTCCTTCGTTCTTTGATATCATGGTACATCTTGTTGTCCACTTGACTAGGGAAGTGAAAATCTTGGGCCCGGTTTTCTTGCATTGGATGTATCCCTTTGAACGATACATGAGCATTTTTAAAGGTGATGTTCGAAACCGTTATCGACCTGAAGGGAGTATTATTGAAGGTTATGTGGCGAGAGAGGTTATGGATTTCTGCAATGACTTTCTCAGTGGTAATGACACTCCTGATAATGACAAGAATATTGACGAGCTATTTGGAAAAGGAATTTTGGGATCACGTGTGAAAGTAATCAGCCGTGAGCAGTTGGAACAAGGTCATTTGTATATTTTACACAACATGGACGAAGTGAACGTTTATATCGAGGAACGTACCAATTTCATCAAAAGACAATATCTGCGAGCCAATACAATGTGGCTTGCTAGAGAGCATAACAAGACTTTTATTAAGTGGTTTGAAGATAAAGTCTTACATCAACTATCTCAAACACCAGATGATATTACTGAAACTATCAAATGCCGCTCCTTTAAACCAAAGTTGACTGTTATGTCTTATGAAGGATATGACATTAATGGATTCACATATTACACAAAGCGCCAAGATGATAAGAGTGTCGTCCAAAACAATGGGGTCACCCTTCAAGCATTGACTATGTTTTTTGCAAGTGCAAAGGATAAGAGTCCACGTGAAGCTAAAATGTCATATTACGGTGTCATTGAAGAGATATGGGAATTTGACTACATAGATTTCAGAATTCCACTCTTCAAATGTAATTGGGTTGATAACACCAAAGGAGTTATAGTGGATGAATTGGGTTACACTTTGGTGAACTTTGAAAAGATTAGCGAGAAGGTTGAACCATTCATATTGGCATCACAGGCGAAACAAGTATTTTATATCGATGATCCTGCAAATGATAAATGGTCAGTTGTTCTTCATGGTAAAAGACAGTTCATTGAAGATCCTATAGATGAAGAAGAGTACTATGATAAATATGATGACTCCAGTCCATTCTCAGTTGGGTTGCCAACTCCAGAAAATATTGAAGCTAATGATGACTTATATGTGCGCGGAGATCACAATGAAGGATTGTTAATTGATAAAAGATCACAATTTTAGAGGCATGCATGTTTATATTTTTTATTGAAGCTAAATGTTTACTTTTTTAATATCAATATCATTTTCTGATTTGATGTTTCATTATCTTCTAGTTAATACAAATGCTAAACATTGTGGGAGGGTGCTAAAGAACTATAGGACCAATCTCACCCGAGATTACATACGCGATGCTGAGAGTAGGTTCTTGATCTATTCCAATTCTAGACATTGATCAGTATTTCACTAACTCTACACTAAAAAATTTTGTTTGTATTCTCTTTGAAAAATAAATATAGGAAGAAGGCTATGCATGACGAACATGACATAGCTATGCAGGATATGCAGGAAGAAGCCCCAATGAAGAGAAGTAGGATACAGATACAATACATAAAGTGCAGCACACATAAGTGGTTCAGATTCATATAACAACATGACAGACTAACACATATATAGTGCATAACAACAGCAGCACCTAATTTACATACAACACTAACTTAGTACATATATAGTGGGACTAAGGTGACGATACCACCTGCTAAAACAGGTTACCGACTACATATTATGACTGAGAGGTCGTGATTCATCAACGTATGCATTAGCAGGAGGACAAACAGATCACCATATGAGCACAAACATATGGTGATCTGTTTGTCCTCCTGCTAATGCATACTGTTGCTGAATCACGACCTCCCAGTCGTAACATGTAGTTGTCGGTAACTTGTTTTACCAGGTGGGATCGTCACCTTATAAGTCCCACTATATATGTACTAAGCTAGTGTTGTATGTAAATTCGACGATGTTGTTGTTATGTACTATATATGTGTTAGTCTGTCATGTTGTATGGACATCGATTGTATTGCTCAGGTATTATATAGTCTCATTAGATAATATGAAATATATCAATCTTATTTATATCTCATTAATTATATATGTACATCATTCTCTTTACAGGTGTTTAAAGCTGACCCCACTACAGGAACGGACTTACCACATGTACATGCTCCCTATACGATGGGAGAACTAAATGAAGTAAGAGAAGAATGGGCAACAACCATACAAATAGTGGGGGTTTTAAAATATAATTGGGATCCTGATAGAGAATAATGACTAAACAATGATATTTTGCAAATGAATTTCTGAATTATAATATATGTGTGAATGTTTCTACATGTCTGGATGTTTCTACATGTGTCTGAGTGAAAATGAATGAAAGTGTTGGTTGCTATATTAATGTTTCTACATGTGTGAATGTGAATGAATGGAACTACAGATTGCTAGCTACATGAATGTTTCTAAATGTGTGAAAATAAAATGGAACTACAGGTTGCATTGCTAAATGCATGTGTGAATATTTTTGTTGTTAATTTTGCAGGTTTGTGGCATGTTGTCGGCTGATATCAATGGATGTCGTAAAACCTGCAGTTCATAACTGAACTAAACAGGTTTCTCATCCTGCGACCAGCCACAGCAGGTCTGTAGGCTGACAGAAAAAAAAATACAATAGGCGTCGGTTATTTATAATAGAAACCGACGTCTATTTCCTTAACACCACGGTCGTGCTGTCCAGCACGGCCATGTTGGGAGTTATATGGCGTCGGTTATTAGCTAATAACCGACGCCTATAGTGCCCAAGTTGGCGCCCTCCTGTGGCGCGAAGATATATGTCGTCGGTTATTTGTAAAAAATTGACACTGATAGTGTCCAAATGGCGCCCTTTCTGTGGCGCGAAGGGTTTGGGCGTCGGTTGCGTATCTAATAACCGACGCCTATAGTGTCATGATGGCGCGTTTTCAGTGGCGCGCGAAGAGTTTGGGCGTCGGTTTTGGAATGACGCCTAATGGGTGAGCTTTTAGTGTCGCCCACATAGGTGTCGCTCAGAAACCGACACTAAAGGCTTTAAATAACCGACACTAAAGGTAAGTTCTGTAGTAGTGACCTGAGTACATGTAGCTTACATATGCCCATCTTCATTTATGATGATTATAAAATTATAAAAAATAATCCATCTGTATGGATGTGATGCATAATCTGAGATAATATGTGTATAAAAAATTACTTCAAACTGACATTCCTAGATCATATATAATGGCCTATTGGCCTCATAGTAAGACAAGTGCTATTGTTAACATAAATAACACGCCGCTCAATTCCCTCATTACACATTGGATATCAACAAACACGTTATACACTTGTACACATAACTGTAAGGAAGAAGCACAATCCTATTCAATCCTATTCAATTTCAAAACCGACCAGGATAGTATTACAATCCTAATAGAATTGTAATTAAAAGTTCTTTTGTGTGTGTAAAAAGAACAAGACAATTTTTTATATTCGGTCCATATTCGCTGTTGTGAGATACTGTTCCCAATATGTTACATTTACTCTATGTTTTAAAAACACTTTATTATTTTCATTAGGGGTGAAACTTTAGGATTAATGTACGCCTAGGATGATCTGGGATAACATATAGAACAACATCCCGTCACAACAAATTTGAGTTGGTCCCAACATAGTATGGCATGCAGCTCATATATGTGTATGGTCTCTATGTCCATCTCTAATTTTTGTGAAGAAATGCTCATATACACTTCCGTAAATAAAGATGTCTACCAACTTGATGGTGAACAATGTTGGACCGAACTTCGTGCTTTAATGTGAAAAAGAAAAAATTTCTTCTCTCATACTTTCGTGCACTAGCTGCGTCTACTTTGTGCTCAATCAATGATAGCTTGTAGAAGCGCATCAGCTAATAAGTTGGACATGAATAAGACAATCGCTCCGAAGGTGTTCCAGCTGGTAATCCCATATCCGAAGCTGGTTTTAGCTTTCATGCCTGCTCCTTGAGCAACCACAAATCAACAGGAACAACTAAGACGAATAAATAAGTGACCACCCATGACGTTAATGATAATTGAACAGCGAGGGGACATATGCTAACTAAAGTCATATCAAGCATTTGAAAACACATTTGATATCCTTAGTAGAGTTGTGAATGGTGATGGCAATGTACAAATTCCAAATGATGGAGCAATTTTCTGTTACTGATAACACTAACCCAACCTAACCGATGAACGCAGGAGGAAACTAAAATGACAGTGAGACTAATTTTGCAGTTCACTCGTCAACTTCCAACGAAGAGGTACATAATAACAAGCTCTACCACTAATGATACAAGAAATCCGGCTCAAGTGTGGACGAAACTAACCAGGCGATTGTCTTCAAGGCCAAGAATCCAAATTATCCCGTTTCCGCATTCTCAAATATATAGTGAGACAATTACTTGGGAAAGTATTCTTACCAAATGAAAATATGTGACTACTTCAAACATGTAGACTACACCAAACTAAGGATTTTACTTGTTTCATATTAAGATATTTATTGTTTATCTTTAAAGAGACAACTACATCTGAAAAGATGAAAAGTATTGTGTCAATGTACCGGTAATTGTTTAATCTCAAAAATCTTTAATGTGAAGTACGCACACGGTTACAAAGGACCAACTAAAATACGTGTTTGCATCAGTGTTCAGAAAAGCGCTATTCGATGTACGGGTGGACGGGGCACTGAATAGAGTATATGCGGTATGCGGGAGTATATGCAGTTTTGGATTTTTTTAATAAATTAATATATCAATGTATATTTATATATCAGAATTATATATCACATTGAACAATTACATACAAGGACTACATAGAATGATTAATTAGAAGAAAGGGAGCAGCAATAAATATTTAATTAGAAACAACAAAAATATCATATAAATTTCATTTCTTCAAGTCCATGTATGTGTGTTTGGAAAAGTGGTGATTAAGCGGCCGCATAAGCGGGTAATCGGCCGCATAAGCGGGCCTGGACCGATTATTGGTCCGCTTTGACATATATGGTGCGGTCCCCTGTCCGAACCGCTTAAGCGGCCGCATATGCGGCCGCACGGACCGATTTCCAGAACACTGGTTTGCATTACAAAAAATATGTGCACTTCCAGGTTGAAGATTAACACCTGCGAATCATCACACTTTCTCATCTCTATTAGGCCGTGTGGATATATATCCATGCGAATTGTTTTGAATACAAGCCAACATTCGTTTCCTCTAGATTTATATGCATGCTTGAGCAATTATAGATTTAACTCTAAGAGAATGTATCGAATAATGTATCAAAGGTGCAAACCATGTATAGAATTGGATGCTACACCTGTTACACAAACAAATTCATGTAGACAATTGCATATGCACTTTGGAAGCTACAGCAGTACCACCATTTAAACAAATACATATTGGACCACACATCTCAACAACAGTGTCACAATACAAGTCAAAATAGATTTAATGATTCTAAGTATCTTCACGATAAGTAAGTCAATAATATTCCAACTAGAAGTACATGTTTTTTTTTAAGTAATGATCACCTTCCAGCATCAATAGAAAATGCAGCAATATTATGGCCTTTGCCGCTAGTGTTAGAATATGTGCTCTGGTGTTCGTCTTGACCATTTATTCCTTGTTCGCTTAATAAGTGTTCTGTCTCATCAACAACTTCAGCTTCAACACGTCCAGATCGGCACAACCCTTCCAAAGTGAAGGACACCTCCCTCATGTCAGATCTTCCTACTCCAATTAGATTTAAGCATTTGTTAGCTAGATTTGCGATATCTGCCATTTGTTTCATGGTTCTACTTGTGGCAGTAACTAATATTTCCGGGTCCAAAATATCAACCAACCTATTCTGTTCGACGCACATCTTAAAGTATTTTGCCAAACACCTCTCTCCCTCGCTACCATGATAGAAAATTGGATCTCTACCAGTGAGCAACTCTGCAAGAACGACACCAAAGCTGTATACATCACTTTTATCTGATAAGTGATTTGTTTCAAAATACTCTGGATCCAAGTAGCCAAAGGTGCCTTGGACCAACGTGTTGAATGCATCCTTGTCTGTCGGAACCAATTTGGACACTCCAAAATCTGATACCTTAGCTGTGTAATTGGCATCAAGTAATATATTAGCAGATTTTACATCTCGGTGGTAAATGGTGACTACAACTTTTGTGTGTAAGTGTTCAAGAGCCCGAGCTGTATCAGCAGCAATGTGTAGTCGTATACTCCAACGAATTGGTCTATTCTTATGGATGTGGTGGTAGAGGGTTTTATAGGGGATGAACTCATACACCAGATAAGGTACTTCAACCTCTAAACAACAACCCAACAATCTGACCACGTTTCTGTGGTTAATTTGTGAAAGTATAATGATCTCATTTATGAAGTCATCCATTCCAGATCCATCAAGTTTTGCAGACTTTTTTATGGCTACTTTTGTCTCATTTGGTAAGGTTCCTTCATAAACCATTCCTTGCCCTCCACGACCCAGTAGTTTATTTTCATCAAATTTATCTGTTGCCTTTTCAAGCTCTTCTTTTGTAAATATTTTGAGTACACTTCGAAGGTGGCGGTGAGTAGACACCTGTTGCTCTAGTATGGCGCCTCCATTATGTTCGTAACACTTTTGAGCAAGTTTAGATCTTTTTCTTTTCTCTAAGTGGCCATATATGCATATGATAAGAAGCGTTGCTAATACGACTGGGACAATAATAGCTTCGCAAAAGAAAGAAAGCTTTAGTGTGAATTGCTCCCAGAAAAGGCTAAATGAGAGAAATTACCTAGTATAGTAATCAAGGGTTTCTTTTCTTTGATACAGTCAAATATTTTGGGCTCGCCCCTGCTTCCCTTAGGACAAGAACATGTGTACCCTCCTTCGAAGTTTGAGCATATGCCTTTACATGGATATTCCTTCGGCCTTTGGCACTCATCCACATCTGTTCTTTTTTGCAGGAGAACATTTTTAATGTCACTTGAAGAATAAAACGTATAAAATTCAACACATTATTGCGGCCTCCATTTAGAGCAAGAATTCATTTCAGTGTGATTAATACATCCAAAAGCTATAGACCAATCTAATAAAATATGAGTGACTAGCACCCTTATCTGCATTTATCATATTATACCATGTTTGATACATACAAACAAATACTTCCTAATTTACTATAAGACTGTCAATTAAGAGGTTATTATCCTTTGTCTTATATACATATCCTCTTTAGGATTAGGATAAGGATAAGGATATATATTTTTGTTACCTATTCTCCGCTTATTCTTTTTTTATTTGATCTTACCACATTAAAAGGAGAGTACAAGGTATGGACATTATCTATACCTTTTATCCTTTTATCAACATATATTCAACACAAATATAAAATTATATAGAAGCTTCAAGTTTAAATTTTGCCCTATTTTTTAATAGGAAAGTTTGTAGGTTGTGGCTTGCCTCCCACCCCAACTCTCACTAAATTGTTTATATTATATCACTATTAAATGTTGAGTCAATTGAAAGGACTACAAGATAAAGGGAAAAGGATAGCCTTACACTCCTTTAGTCTCTTCTCTACTTGCTTAATCATGTGAATTTGTCCTTTCTTCTTATATGTACTTTGAAATTGTCTAGGTGTCCCTTTATATGTTTTTCTTCCTATTTCTTGTGGTCCTCATCTCTGTCCCATGAGAAGTGAGCGGTTGTTGCTGTGAAGACTAGTAGAGACAAGAAACTTCCCTTCAGAAGTTGACCCAATACAACAGTTGAGCCCCTTTCATATTTTTTTTGCTTGGACCTCCTCAGAGGGTGAAATCAATAAGAGATATTTCTTAATCTACTAAAATATAACCACATTGACTTGATGCTTCTTTTTTATTCTTGGACCAATGTATAACCATATTATATAAATATAACATTGCCCTACTTATATTTACATTTGTGCAAAATTGAGTCAAGAAAAATGTGACTTAAAACTTAGGCTACCACCTTAAAATAAGTTAGCAATTTTGCAAAATTCTTTATACATCAAAATTACTTGTTTACCCATTACCCTCCCCATTTATTTTGTGGGGAAGTGAGTAAGGATAAGGGGAGGGCAAGGAGATTGTTGGTAAAGATAATTATAGTTACCCTTGTCCGCTACCTTCTGGAAGATAAGAGTAAGGGAAGAACATTACTCTCCCTATACCCTATGCATTGACAATCCTAATTCACTGCATGGATAGTCATTTTTTAATTTATCACACTCGTAAATGTTTGGCCTCCGTAATGGGTGCAAAAAAGGGAGAGATACATTTTTCTCTCTTAATCACATATTAGGCCATATTAGGTACAAAGGATATAAAATAAATGACATGCAATGTAAAATGTCATAATATAGAAAACAAGAGTAAAAGAAAATACCTTCACAATCATTGTTTTATTATTTTCTACAATGTTAAATTCAGGAGAAAGCGAAAGAGAAAAGAAGGATGGTGGTATATAATATATATCATGGGAAAGAAATAGAAGTCGTCATGTATTGTGGGATGATAATAGTAAAAGAATAATGTTCATTCTATTCCTAGATATGTCTTCAGAAAATTTTTGCACCAGCCAAACACAAGATGTAAAAATGCCACTGTACATGAATTCAATCAAACATCATTACCACAAAAAATGTCTGAATGGCTATTATCTTGTGTGTATTATATTTCAAAATGTTTTGTAATTGTAGAAAGACAACAACATCCTTTTAGTATCACTAGATGTAACATAGACATAGCAAAAATAGAATACATGGTAAAACCTAATATGAATCTTGTAATTTAACATCTTTTTGGTACAAATTATTGTGTTACTGAGAAAAATGCTTCCCCAATTTGCATTCTCTCCTTTTCTATAAATTGTGATAACACATAAGAGTAATATATATACACACACACATATATATCATATTGTAGGAAATTTTAAGTTATTTTTGGCTTGAAATTTTAGTATTGTGATGAACAAATCTTCCTCTCTCTCTCTCTCTCACTCACTCATGCTCTCTCTCTCTCTTTCTCTATACATAGATATGTGCATGCACTATATATATATATATATATATATATATATATATATATATATATATATATATATATATATATATATTACACACGCACGCACATGCACACACACTCTTACACACACAGATACATATATATATATATATATATATATATATATATATATATATATATATATATATATATATATATATATGTGTGTGTGTGTGTGTGTGTGTGTGTGTGTGTGTGTGTGTGTTCGTTCGATCATGTAGGCTATCTGTCCCATAAAAATTACTATTTTTTACATTATGTTACAAACCCCATCAAGAATAACATCTTCTTTTCTGTATAGTTACATTACATGTCTAATAGATATTGTTGTAGCATATGTGTAATTAGATCTTATTTGTACTATTCATTACTTTTTATAGTATATATGTACGTTGTTACTTTTTTCAGTCAAATATTTACTTTGTAGACATAATAGTTACTTTTCAGACTTGACAATAACTTGCCAAGACAGGAGTAAAGTAAGCTTATAGTACCCTCCCAGACACTAATATCACACCCTTATATATATATATATATATATATATATATATATATATATATATATATATATATATATATATATATATATATATATATATATATATATATATATATATATACAGAGAGAGAGAGAGTCAGGCTAGAATACACTCGAGTGTATTCGGAGTAGAATACACTCAAGTAGTTTTTCATGATGCAATATTTTTTTTTAATCTAATCTATTGATCTTCTTAATCATTTTGTAAATAAATCACATAAACAATTTGAGCACATTTGGATATTTATAGGTCATGTTATAAAGTCCGCAAAAATTATGCATTTTAAATTAGTTTCGTGCGTCGATTTTGTTGTCCTCGGATGAGTGACTTACACTCATCCAAATGGACTCAAACTTTGTATGTAGCCTAATTATAGTATGACAATGAAGATCAATGGTTTATATCTTGCAAAAAAATAGTCTTGATATTGACCGGCCTAAATCGCGCGTCCTAAACTTGGAGGCGGATTTGAGTTAGTCGAGCTTTTACATTTATAACCCGAAACCTTCTAGGCCCCCGCAACTTCGCTTACGGGGTCAAAGTAGATAGACGGGGTCAAACACAGGGACAAGGGTAGTAGTGTTGAGAACTCAGAATCGACATGCTACACTCCGGTAAGGATAAAAGATGATAAAATTCCCAAAAGGGAACAGCAAGATGTCACAAACAAAACAAAGAAAATTATCTCTGACTGGAGCTACAAGAAAGATTAAGGTTTTAGGCATTTAGCGTTTTTTAGGGGTTTTCATGCGACAGAAACAGAAAGATAAAACTAGAACTTTAAAGTAAGGTGCGAAGGATGAACTTTGGTAAAACAAGCAGCAGCAGGAACATCCTGTATCTCTCCTCTCAGAGAGGATACCTCTAACTAAGCATCAACACCACTCTCGAGGTTGCTGGACTTAGGTTAGAGTGGAAAGGTTACTACAACCGCTCCGATTCCGGGCACTCTCGTACTCCAGAATTAGACCAAACACTAGAGCCACAACACATCTCTCGAAGTTGTTGCGATAGGAAAACATGATTCGATAGCTAAGAGAAACGCGATCCAAACATGCAAGCTAGAGTTCAGATATTAAACATAGCAGTCATCCAACAATTGCACTAAACATAAAGCAGCAAGTAATTACGCTTTTCCATTTCCATAAACATTAAGGATCTTAATTACAGTGCATAAGTAAAGAATTAAATAACAGAAATAAAGATAGAAGTCGCCTTCTTAATGTAGAAGGACGACAGACTACAGCGGCTCTCCAGCCCGATATCGGTCGGGAGCCAAGCCCGATACAATAGTGTCAGGCGGTACACCCTCTCGGGCAGCACACCGTGACGGCCGATTGTATCGTTCAAGAACCCTGGCCGATACGCTCAAGTCGGGCGGCACCCTCTCAGGCGGCACGCCATGACGGGCGAAATGTATCGGGTTCGATATCGTGTCGGGCTAGGAGTGATGCATCTAATGTCAGGCACTTGTGTCGCTCATCCACGTTGGCCGATATCGGCCTGTAATGTCGCCCGGGACAGTCCTAAGTGAACCATCCCCTCCCTCTCGGGACGGGGAAGAGCTCGCCTAGAGTTTCCCGGCATGAACACTCAGGCACGATACTTCTGCTCTCGCAGCTTCCTCCGAAGATTTGCTCAGGGTTCCAACCTATTCTGACCATTCCGACCTGTCTTTTCAGCTTCCTGTAGCTGCTATTTATAGGCAGCGGTTGGAGAAGTTATGGTGCTCGAAGCGCCACGTGTCCTCCTTATTCGTGGGGTCGGTGGACGACCGATACACATATCGCCCGACACATGGATGTCGGGCGTCGGTCACTTGACGGGCGGCGTCTGCCGGTGGGTGGCTTGTGTCACGCGACAAGCTTGGGTTGTCGTGGCAAACTCGGCTCCCTGTCGGGTAAAAGACGTGTCGTCCGTCAGTTTCTTCTTGCTTGGCATCCCCGTGTCGCGCGTCATTGTGTTGCGCTACCCTGTCGGGTAGTGATCGTATCAGTCGTCAGGAAGGCCGATGCAGGCTGAACTTATTTGTGGGCCGGGACGGCCTTATTGATGACAAATGGGTCAAAATAGGAGGCAAATACTGCAAAAGATGGAAATATTGAATTAAGAGCTTTGTTTGGCCAATTATTGCGAAAGTACATATAAAAGAGAGGAAAACAGTTTAAAAGGGCAGTTTTGATAGAAGAAAAATAGTCTAAAACATCACAAAATTTGGCGTTATCAACTCTCCCAAACTTAGCATTTTGATTGTCCTCAATCAATATTTAAACTTTATTTAGTGATGCTTCTTCTTGCTCGGTTTAGCTTTCAGGCCAAGAGGTAAAACAAGAATCGTGATGCCTTTAGAGATAATGATGCCCCACTACAAACAAAAGACCTTGCGTTTCCTGCCTTATTATTTCAGTAAAAAAATTTCTTTCTCTACAGCTTCAGCGAGACTTTGGTGTATGATTCCGAAGTTAGCTTCCACACCAAACAGCTTTATTTTTGGGGCAGAAAGTTGTGTGTTGGGTAGGCTAAGGCTTTTTAGGTTTTTATTCTTGTTTCCCATCAGTCCATCCAGGTAAGGGTCCGTTAACGGGCAAGTGGTCCCTGCAGTCCAAGCCAGTTGGCTTTAGAGCAGTGATTTCACATCCTATGTACCACTGCCCCGGATCTACCATGACTAAAGATGGGTACTTTTGGAAAAACAAGTGTGTATATATATTTTTTCTTTTTTTCTTCTATTGGGCACAACTCTCATGCTTTTATTCACTCTCATAAGGCTACTTTCTCTTTTTGGGATTTTTGTTAGGTAAGGGAAAACAAAAGAGATTTATGCTGTTTGGGCAGCTTTTTCCTTCTCCATACTCGTCTCTTAGCTGTTTGCGAGATTATATTTTTTTCGAAATTTTGGCATGGATAGTCATAGTCTTTTGTTTGAGGAAGCATTATCAGAAAGATATAACAAAACTTGCATCTCATTAAGCATAAAGAAAACAAACTTAGCAAGAAGGCGCATCAGGTTTTTACTAATATAGCGACTTTGTACATATGTAGAGAGACAAAATAAACACAATTTTTTCAAAATTTTTGGTAAAAGTTGTATGAGCAAACATATGTATATGTACACATGATATAAGAAAGAACAAAAATCAGAGAATTTTCAAAAAATTTGTACCTCCCTCACTGGTACATGGTACCCCCCCAAACTTACTCCACACTCTGTCCCAGAGTTGTAAAGTAGATAAGGTAGGGTAATGTTGATCTAGTGAGGGTTAGCCGATGAGAGCGCCTGCATCAAATAGAAGCTCCCACACATATTCTCCTCTTTTTCTGTGATAATCGATGTGGTGGAGCTGGTCAGGCGTTGCTTTATTTGCTATCCATTCTAGGACAAAGATGTCGCAGTCATTAGATAGGGGAATCTGTTGTGGGTTGCGGTGGCAGAACTGGAGTTCGTGCCATTTGCTTGCTTGCGTGTCCAGGAATGGTTGTATCATCTTTGCCACCTCGTCATAGTATTTTTGAGAT
The DNA here is from genome assembly GCA_963693085.1 of Alisma plantago-aquatica. Lineage (NCBI taxonomy): Eukaryota > Viridiplantae > Streptophyta > Magnoliopsida > Alismatales > Alismataceae > Alisma > Alisma plantago-aquatica. The sequence continues at coordinate 415,043,780 of OY856415.1, read as the reverse complement.
AAGCGTTCGACGGATGACAACGGTTCTGATGTACACGTCACTGGATGGTTTTTGTTGTTGTTCGAGTTGTTGTAAAAAATTTCTGCTCGTTGCCGAGTGTACATTGTCAGGAGAGTCCAATGGTTATAATGCAGGATGGGCAGAAAAATTTGGCTAGGGACCCCGCTCTCCAACTCTGCCAGAAAAAGCTTCTTTGCTCCTATTTCATCGGCTAGGCAAACGTCGTTGAACAGCATAGGATGAGCTATGTATGCGTGTTCGAACCTTGACTGTAATATTTGGATGTAAGCAGCCGCCACAGATACAACCAAGCATCCTCCTTCTTTTACCATGTCCCTTAAATCATCAATCAAGACTATGACATCGCCTGCCTTGTAAATGACATCTTCCATGGTAGAATATGTTAACTTCAGAAGGATTTCATTTTCCTGCTCCTGTGTGAGCGTAGCGCACGAGAAGCGGTTGAAATTTTTGATCAGCCCTTTGGTAGTTTCAGGCGAAGTAGGGTCTTCCATCCCATGCACTTTCCGCAGGGTCTTCAACTGCTTGCATGCCCCGTAGCTGTCAGTTTCTATTTCTGCTTCTTTCTCTGGAGAGCTGCTGGATCGTGAAGATTCGTCTTCTTGGTTTCTGTCCAGCAGCCCATTAGGTACCCCCACATCTCAAAAATAGCATTCGTCTTTAATCAGCAGCATGGCGTATGTGCCCCTGCGGCGATAGAAACATGTGCCCCTAAGGGCCCCCAGGTTTCCAATTGTAATGAGCACATTAATGGCACTTAAGACGACTAAGGCGTTGTTTCTTCTTCCCTCTTCAGCTTGGACGGGGAAGTCATGAATAGAGTAGAAGTTCCAAACTCCGCCATGGTGTTTGGCTCCTTGCTTGATAGCTCGTAGAAGATGCAGCGGTAGAAGCCTCAGATTTTTGTCCTTCGGGCGGCTGAAAGCAGTCCCGGAGTGCGGCACCTCGTTGTGGCTGCAGTTCAGCAGTCGGACGTCGTGGCTCCTTAGGTCTGCCACGTAGAGGAACCATGTGTTGTGGTGCTTATATGGGGCCAACACGAAGTTTGGTCTGTGCTCTTCGATGTAGTGCAGCATGTCGGCCACCGCATTGGAGTCTGTATCTCCTTTCATCAGCCTCCTTGCCAAGGTCGGGGTGGCGGTGTATATTGTCTTCCGACCTGTCCTACTGTCTATATCCTCTATTATCGCATTCTCCAGGACCCTAAATAGTCTTTTTCCGACAATAGCCGGCGTGCAGAACATACTTTGAAGAACTCCCCATCGTATGGAGAGGTACCCGTCGCTCCAGACGATGTCTTCTTCATCTGCCTGCGATCTTAAGACCTTGTTCAGTAGCTTCTGGTCTCTGATCGTCAGGTATCTGATGGCTCTTCTGTCGAAGTCGGACATATCAAAGGAGGGTATCTCGGATGGCTCATGGAATCTATCCGCCATCGAGCGTCTTCCTCGGGGAAGGTGGCTTTCATTGACTGCGTACACATCCCTCTTCTCTCCCTCGGATTCATCAGAAGAGTCTCCCCCGATGTTGATATCTTCGTTAGCATCTTTGACTTCATCTAGTGGGGACGAAGGGGTTTTCTTCTTCCAAGCCTAGGGAGCTCTCCTGTCCTGATGGAGCTCCTTCGGCTGACCTTTGTTGCACCCCTTCCTCAGGCGTTGAGGATTTCCCACTGGAGGAGGAGGAGGACACAGTTCCCGAGGGGGAAACTGATGAAGAAGGAGGAGACCCACGGCTAGGGGGTGACAGGGACCTTCTCGGCTGCCTTCGGCGCGGATGGTCGTCACTCCTGTCCAGCCTCTCTTCGATCTTGTCGAGGCGTTGGAGAACTTGCTGAAGCGTCGAATTCAAGGCCTCTAGTCTGCCGGGAAGGAAAGTCAGAGTCAGCAACTCTCATTCTTGGCTATTCAGCCTGTCTTGGAAAGAGGCAAACTTGCGGGTTAGGAAAATATAGACAGCTGAGTTGATATCTGTTACCTCCCGCAAGTAGTCGAACTCGTGCCCGAGCATCTTTCTGGGCGACGGAGGAGTTCCGTTGGGTCTCCCTTCCATCCTCGCAACATCCTGCTCACGCGTGAGTCTACCACGCAAGGTAGAGTCTATCTGAATCGTCTGCGATGCAGATGTCGCTGGTCGAGGCGATGACGGTCTTTCATCTGCTACCGCATTGCCCTCTCGTCAGGGTGGAGATGGTCGTGGTGTGGGCGAACGCTGCTCCACCTCTACACTGTCAGTGAACTCTCTAGCCGCTACAAAAGGAGACTCTGAAGGCGGTGTCAGTGTCAACCGTGCACCCTCGAGCTCCATCAGAAGGGTCACAACGAACACCTCATCCAGGCAATAATATAGGAATTTAGGGGGCTGCGGCTGTCTCTTCCGCGGCAGCTCCCGTAGTTTCTGTCTCGGTGACCTCAACGATCACCGGGTCTTTTCCAGCCATCAGAGTTGTTGTTGTGGTATTGGCTGGTATAGTAGGAGCGACGACATTTCTTTTAGCAGCTGTTGTTGGGAGCTCTGGAACGGTGGTGCGTTCGACGCGAGTCGTCAAAGCTTTTCCCCGCCTTGGGTCGAGAGGAATCGGTTCTCCTCTCGTGGCTGCCCTTTCCTGAATTCTGGTTGTGGCGGCATGGGCTGCGTCTATCGCCAAGGCTTCAATCTCTGCGGTAGTGAAGACCAGCTTTTCTGCGTCGTAGGTGGCGCAGCGAGGGAGCGGGAGTAGTATGTTCGTTCTTGAAAATTTGTAGAAGTAGTCCCTTCCCTCCTTTACGATGCTAGTCCTCATCAGGTACTTGGTGTCGATCAGCTCATCACCTTGTGTCCTTGAAAGGCTATTCGGCTCATTAGGGTACCCGAGCCCTTCCGCAATCAAGTTGACGATGCCACCCATACAATATTCCTTGGTGGCTTCCTTCATCGGGTGCAGTTTGTTCAGCAAGAATCACCCGAGGTTGATCAGTCGACCCTCCATCATATGCCATATGACATGGAGTTCTTCTGTGTAGATGTTGCTAGACTCATTCTTGCTGAATAGCATGCACGCCACCAATTTGTGCACTATTCTCCAAAAACAGGAGTGCACTGCTACCACCTTTCTTCCCGGCTTGAATGATGATTCGCCGGTTAGCTTGTTCCAGAACTCCACGGGATTGAACCTGTCTCCCTCGGTGATTCTCTCACCGTTATCCATTAGATTCTTCTCCTCCTCGCTGGAAGAGAAGATCTTGTTCAGTAGCTTCTCGGAGATGGAGTGCTCTGAGTTGTAAAGTCGGGCCTGGAGTTTATCTGCTCCACCGTATTCTTTTCTTTCTGCAGTAGAATTCTTCACCCGATGGAGAGAAGACATGAACTCCTTCATGAGTCCAGTATAAGAGGAAGATCGACTAAAGCAGATCTTTCTCAGCCCTGTCGCGGCGAGGACAAATCGAGAAATGTCACGGCGAGGACGCCTTTCAGCCTCTCAAGGATTCCCAGCTCAGCAAATGAAGCTTCATGGCAGAACCTACTCGGCCGGTACACCTTGGTTGCTATCTCATCATAACGGTGAGCGTGTTCGTCGTCTCTTGGCATGAACCTCCCAGGCGAGTATTCTAGAGGTTATGCCGCTGCTATCGGTGTTGGGGTTGGATCCGCCGCTTCTCCAACCCTAGTCCTCTTCTCTACTTCCAACGCCCCAACTGCTTCTGTATTCGGGCGTTTCTACCCGACAGTGGGTGTTCCAGCTGCTATCTTGGGGTAGATCCTTCTGCCTTGATCGTCGACCCAGACAACGATTTGCTTGATGCGGTCCATTCTGTTAATTAACAAACAAAATCCTTGGTCAATTAGATGTGTCGATGTTTTGAAGAAGTTAAACTCAATTCTCGATAAGGTATGTCTTGATACAGAGATGATCCACACCCCGTATCAGGCGATACGAGGTTTTTAGCTCGAGCCCGACACAAGATATGGGTATCGCCCGTCACGTCGAGAGATCATACGTGCGATAAAGAAACAAGACAATATTGCGATAGATACGTGTCAGGTATGTCGCCCGGCATGGGTGTGTCTGACGATACAAGGCTGCTCAGCTCAGGACCCACAAGACCGATAAGTTACTCGTTTAAAAGGAAAAATTGTATCGGGCAGCACGGTCTGCCGGGCGATAAGGTCTGTCAGGCTATACCTTGCTGTGTTCTCAACTTCCGCGTGATACGGGAGTAGGGAGGTCTTGCACGACACGGGAACGAATGCACAAGGTCTAAGCACGATACGGGAGAGTAAATACAGTAAGGCAAGTAGCCCGATACGGTAAAAACTCAGCCCTTTATATAGCAATCTCAACCGGGGGTGAAACTTGGTAAAACCAGAGCGCGCGTCGGCCGTTGAGGTAACTCGTTCCAACTGCTCGATACGAGTGCACGCCGCCCAGGCATGCTAACCGACACAACCCTTGCAATCCCCGAGATTCCATTGCCCGATATGGGTGCGTTTAAGGCGCCGGTTGAGCTGCTGCCCCATACAACTTGAAAACATAGCGGTTTAAAAGCGGCTGATGAGTAAAACATCATTGTCCTAGGACTAAGATCCTGGCCTCATATGGTATTACCCTTCCCAGTCAATAAAACTAAGGCGGTGACCCATAAAACAGAAGAGCCAGCGCATGTGGCAAACGCACTGACTCGGGCCTTATTACAGTCCATAATGTTTGTAGTGTTTTTCATGCATAAAAGTAAAAGCGTCCTAATCTAGGAATTTAAAAAAATAGCTTGGGTTGCCTCCCGAGAAGGGCTACATTTTCCATCTTCAGCTGGATGCATTCATCTTCTTCTTCCTGCATCTTCATCTTTGCCTCTGCGGTCACGGACCTGCCTTCTTGGCAGTCTCGGTATTCGATGGTATCTTCCCTGACTGGTTCTTCACGATTTCAGCCAGTTGAGCTAGCAGCTGGTCGATCTGGCGTTGATGTGTCTGCATGTCTACCAATTGTACCTGCAAAGAGTTCAACACGCTAGAATTTGACAACGCACTTTGCGCTAGTTGATTGTTGATGGTGTCCTGCCTCTTTACGAAGTCGAATAGCTGGCCAATCACGTCTGATTGGCTCGAGCCCTTGTCCTGTTCTTTGTTCGACCCTTGATATTTACCTTGTACCTGGAAATTCCCCTTGGCTGGCTGAAACTGGGTGTTCTTAGCATACTGACTCGACCTCCCTCTTTTCTCGAAGGCTTGCAACGGCTTGGACGAAGTATGTAGCTGATGAGAGTTCTCAGCTGCATCCTTGTTGTCGTAATTGAAGCCGGGGTGGTTTGGCCTCTTGAAACTTACGAAAGAGACATTTTTAGTCCCTTCGTCTTCAGAGTCCGTATCACTGGCCGCATCCGGTCGGGTGTAGATGTAATGATCTACCCCATGTCCTCCTTCACCACAGGTAACACATTTCATCACCTTCTCAACTGGCTTCTTGCCTTTCCCTCCAGCTTCTCACAGTTTCTTAACATCAGTGGTGATTCTCTATATCAGCGAGGTGATGGACTCCAGCGCCCTGGACTCAAGAGTGGACCGTTCACCGACCTTCTTGACCTGTCCTCTATCGGATCGATCAAAATCAGCGCCGGCCATCAGCTCGGCCATATTCTTGATGATCCTTTCGGACTTGCTTGGTTTCTTTCCGAGGAAGTCACTGCCTGCTGCCGCATTTAGTGACACCCTTTCATCGGGAGCCAGGCCATTATAAAAGGTGGTGATGAGGAAACCCTTCTTATAATTATGATGGGGGCAATCCCTCTGGTATTCCTGGAATCGCTCCCAGGCATCATGGAGGCTTTCATTCGACTTTTGCATAAAAGAGGTTAATTTCTGCCTATTTCTGACAGTTCTTTCAGTGGGGTAGAACTTGTTAACGAACGCATCAGCCAAAGCTCCCCATCTGTTTAGAGATTGGTGAGGTAACCCAAGATACCATGATAGAGCTTTGTCCTCCAGGGAGAAAATAAAGCCCTTACAGTAAATCACCTCTTGGGGGACTCCCCTCATCTTTATGGTATCGCATATATTTTTGAAAGCGTCCAAATGGTGGTACGGATTGTCGTTCTTAGACCTTCCCCTGAAGCTTTTATTCTGTATCATTGATATAATGGACGGTTTGAGCTCAAAATTTGCCGCGTTGAAGCGGGGGACAACGACGGGGCATCAGGAGTTGTTGGCCTTCGTTGACGCCAACTCCATCAGCATTTTCTCTTCTTCCTCTGAGTCGTTGATGTCGCTGGCGTCATGTCATCGTTCCTGACTACCATGATTTCTTATGTGCCTCCAGTGGCGATGACGTCTATCGCAGTGATGGCCTTCCTCGAAATGCTCCATTTCTGGATCTTTGAGGTTATCATCACCGTCATAGTGATTGTTTGGGGGAGGCTAATGGGGCTGAACTCGCCCTAGGCGTTCTCCTTCAGACTGGGGTGGCTCGATACGGGGTGGCATGGCGTCAGTGGTCGGTAGAACAGGTCACCGTTCTTAAAGGTTCCTAGAATGGCACGAAAAATCAAGTCAGAAAATAGAATTATTATTTTGTGCAAAGAGTAATGATAGTAAAATAACAAAAGAAAGAAAAGAGTGTTGTCAAGCTAATTTCTAAGCTTGAGGCATGGGAGTGTAGTTAGTGGATTCGGATTCGTCAACATTGTTGTTTTGCCTCATCCCCGACAATGACGCCAAAAAGTTGACCAGCCTAAATCGCGCATCCTAAAGTTGGAGGCAGATTTGAGGTAGTCGAGCTTTTACATTTATAACCCGAAACCTTCTAGGCCCCCACAACTTTGCTTACGGGGTCAAAGTAGATAGACGAGGTCGAACACTGGGACAAGGGTGGTAGTGTTGAGAACTTAGAATCGACACGCTACACTCCGACAAGGATAAAAGATGATAAAATTCCCAAAAGGGAACAACAAGATGTCACAAACAAAACAAAGAAAATTATCTCCAGCTGGAGCTACAAGAAAGATTAAGGTTTTAGGCATTTAGCGGTTTTTAGGGGTTTTCATGCGACAGAAATAGAAAGATAAAACTAGAACTTTAAAGCAAGGTGCAAAGGATGAACTTTGGTAAAACAAGAAGCAGCAGGAACATCCTGTATCCCTCCTCTCAGAGCGGATACCTCTAACTAAGCATCAACACCACTCTCGAGGTTGCTTGACTTAGGTTAGAGTGGAAAGGTTACTACAACCGCTCCAATTCTGGGAACTCTCATACTCGAGAATTGGACCAAACACTAGAGCCATAACACATCTCTCGAAGTTGTTGCGACGGGAAAACACGATTCGGTATCTAAGCGAAACGCGATCCAAACATGCAAGCTAGAGTTCAGATATTAAACATAGCAGTCATCCAGCAATTGCACCAAACATAAAGCAACAAGTAATTACGCTTTTCCATTTCCATAAACATTAAGGATCTTAATTACAGTGCATAAGTAAAGAATTAAATAACAGAAATAAAGATAGAAGTCGCCTTCTTGATGTAGAAGGACGACAGACTACAGTGGCTCTCCAGCCCGATATTGGTCGGGAGCCAAGCCCGATACAACAGTGTCGGGCGGTACACCCTCTCGGGCGGCACACCATGACGGATGATTGTATCGTTCAAGGACCCTGGCCGATATGCTCAAGTCGGGCGGCACCCTCTCGGGTGACACGCCATGACGGGCGAAACGTATCGGGTTCGATATCGTGTCGGGCTAGGAGTGACGCATCTAATGTCGGGCACTTGTGTCGCTCATCCACGTTGGCCGATATCGGCCTGCAGTGTCACTCAGGACGGTCCTAAGTAAACCATCCCCTCCCTCTCGGGATGGGGAAGACCTCACCTAGAGTTGCCCGTCACAAACACTCAAGCACGATACTTCTGCTCTCGCAACTTTCTCCGAAGATTTGCTCAGGGTTCCAACCTATTCTGACCGTTCTGACCTGTCTTTTTGGCTTCCTGTAGCTGCTATTTATAGGCAGCGGTTGGGGGAAGTTATGGTGCTCGAAGCGCCACGTGTCCTCCTTATTCGTGGGGTCGGTGGACGGCCGATACACATATCGCCCGACACATGGATGTCGGACGTCGGTCACTTGACGGGCGGCGTCTACCGGTGGGTGGTCTGTGTCACGCGACAAGCTTGGGTTGTCGTGGCGAGCTCGGCTCCCTGTCGGGTAAAAGACGTGTCGTCCGTCAGTTTCTTCTTGCTTGGCATCCCCGTGTCGCACGTCGTTGTGTTGCTCTACCCTGTCGGGCAGTGATCGTATCGGTCGTCAGGAAGGCCGATGCAGGTTGAACTTATTTGTGGGCCGGGACGACCTTGTTGATGACAAATGGGTCAAAATAGGAGGCAAATACTGCAAAAGATGGAAATATTGAATTAAGAGTGTTGTTTGGCCAATTATTGCGAATGTACATATAAAAGAGAGGAAAATAGTTTAAAAGGGCAGTTTTGATGCAGAAAAATAGTCTAAAACATCACAAAATTTGGCATTATCAGATATGCAAACACAGTTGAGTGTATCTGTGCGATATGTAAACTCAAGTGTATTCTAGCCTAACTATATATATATATATATATATATATATATATATATATATATATATATATATAGCAAGAGAGAGAGAGAGAATCATGCTAGAATACACTTGACTGAAAGATATCTACATCCAAATGGTGTTTTCCTATATAGACCATATATTTGTAAAATTTAATCTATTGATCTTTATTGTTATAGTAATAATAGATCACTTGCAAAATTTGATCCCATTTGGATGAGTGTAAGTCATTCTTTCAAGAACAATAAAACCGACACACATAACTAATTTGAAATACATGACTTTTACATCTTTTAATGCATGACCTATAAGTGTCCAAATGATCTCAAATTTATTATGTAGTATGTCCATAAGATATTTAAGAAGACAAACGAATTAGATTTCAAGAATAATTGCTCCACGATGGACAATAATTGAGATGTATAGCATCTCCAGATACTCGAGTGTGTTTCAACTTGACTCTCTCTCTCTCTCTCTCTCTCTCTCTCTATATATATATATATATATATATATATATATATATATATATATATATATATATATATATATACATATATATATAAACATATACATATATATACATACATACATACATATACATACATATATATATATATATATATATATATATATATATATATATACATATGCATACATATACATATATATATATATATATATATATATATATAGTGTTCGAACTTGACTCTCTCTTAATATATATATATATATATATATATATATATATACAAATGTATATATATATATATATATATATGTTTGTATACATATATCTATTATAACAAATGATGTTGCATTGCCTCTTTGAGCAGGCAAATTGAGACAACAAAGCTGCAAAGCACGCCATGGATGAAGTTAATGATAAGAACCTGCTTTGTTTTCGTGGCAACTGTTATAGACGATGCCATCTGGAACTAGTACCACACGAGTTTGTTTATTGGTTGAACTGTAAGAAATCTCCCTTTTCTTTTGTATATTTTCTATACTACTGATATACTGAGCTGATTACTCAGGAATATAGACTCAGACTACGTGAGGCCCTTGGCAGTGATCGGTGGTCGAGTAGAGGTTTCTAGAGGAGGAGGGGGGTTGACAACAAGGTGCGCAAGGGCTGTCGGCACCACCACCACCATGAAGCTCTTACCTTGGTCCTTTGTCTGAATTAGGTGTCTTACATACATATCTTGTTCCTCATATATCTCTTATTGCTTTCTATCTTGCCACCACATATTGAACTTACTATCAGCTTGTTACAAAAGAAGATTAATTTGACATCTTTTCCACACTTTCTCTTGTTGTTACAGCAAACACCATTCATGCGAGACTAAAATTTACATAACACCTTATCAGTCAGCTGCTTGTAACATTTCCTTTACTTGTTTGTCACTTTTATGTGATAGTGATCCCCGTCTCACCAATTCATATTCCATACACATGCTTATAAACCCCCCATTCATATTGGTATGCGCTAGTGCCACCATATAGTGAATCTTATGTGGGTCGACCAAGTGTAGCGTCTATTTTGTCAATTTCATTGCACACTCGTGTGCCTGATTTCTTGTCCCCATGTTTGTCTCCCTGCCAAATGGTTTTCAACTCATCGTTAAAATTTCAAACTACTAGATACTGATACAGAAGATCAAGGTATCACACCTAATATAAAAGGATCAATCATTATGGGACAGAGAGGCAATTGACACAATGACCTTTTGTACCGTAACCAAGCTACTGCATTTCTTTAATCTATTGTTGGGACATAAACACATAATTGTCCTAGACCACTACTAGAGAAGAGGTGATTGATACTAGAGAAATGATAGTTGGAAGAACATGAATGCATTCTTTTTAGAATATAGTAATATCACGAATGCATTTGTAATGGTGGGAAAGGCGTATTGATAGTGGGATCTGAAACAATAATACAAACAACCAGTAGTTGGAAATTGTTGTGACATATAGGTGTTAAATGTGTTGGTATGAACCAGTTGGTAAGGGTTAAATGTTGTCACCTCTTCTCCCTAACGTTGTGGGTGTATATCAATAGACGAGAGATGGAACGAGAGTTGTATATTCGAACATAGAAGAGCAAGTTGTTGCCATGGTGGCTACATATTTGTGAACTCACTGGAAAAAACTAAAAATAGAAGTTTAGATTTCCAGTCATATAATTTTTCAAATTTGTAGCATTAGTAATTTTTCTCATACACTTGAACCTCCCAACACATGGTATGACTCACTTTCAGATAATGCCAATTTCAGTAATATATTTGACTTCCAATGCATGATTTTAGCATCTAATCTTTGTAGTTGGTGTTAAGAAAAGACAACTACTGCAAAGTGATGGGTTTCTAATTGCATTATTTACTGAAATTGTCCTATTCATTCAACATTTTATATCATCTATGGACAAAAATGCATGCATTGAGTATCATGAAATCTGCATAGAACGTGTATGAAACATGAGATCCAACTCAATGTGATACTACCTCCCCACCTCATGTATTCAAGGTTGCCCACCTATAGGTCCGTAGGTTGTAGGGTGACGATGCACCTGGATTAAGCAAAGGCCACCCAAGAATTCAGGATGAGGAGGGATGAATTCCATGGTTGAACATTGCATGTTTCCATGGTTGTGGGCATGGACGATCCCATCTAGAATCAGTCACCGATGGGACTGCTCTGCTGGTAACGGTTTATTTAAAACTACTAATAGTTAGTTTAGAACCATTGTATTATCGGGTGTAAGGAATTATTCAAAATTAATCATGAAGAATGTTGCCTTGCCATATGGAGCAGGTAAAGATAAGAAAGCAGCATAAGATCATGAGTATGGAGTCTATGATCGAACTTTTTGTGCTGCCATGGAGGGTTGTCATGCACCACATAGTTTAGAACTGCTGACTAATTAACGATGTTGCCCCACTAAAAACATTTCTTCTAGAATTCCAACAAGCTTTTTCGATCTTGTGTGGTCATACATGGTAGATACATATATAGAAAACAACTAACAAAGCCAGAAAAGATGTGGAAATGTAAATAACTCAAGTCTGTGAAACAGGGAGAAGAATGTGACAGTCAGAAAATTGAAATGGAAACCGTCCATCCGCACTGGTCTGCATCCGCACTAGATCGTCTCTAGAATGTGACAGTCAGGAAATGAAAACGAAAACCATCCATTCGTACTGGTCCACATGACGCACTAGATCATCTCTATATATGGGAGATGATCAAGTTCATCCTAAAGACCAGTGCAGACGGACGGTTTCCACTTTTGTTTCCTAATTGTCACATTCTGCTCCCCGTTTCACAGACTTGCGTGATCTACATTCCCACGTATTTGCCGGCTTTGCTTCTTGTTTCCTATATATTTATCTTTCGTGCACGGCTATGAAACTCTCACACCTACTCCTAATTCCCATCTCAAGTGGCAACATCATTAATTAGGACCTTGAGGGCATGAACAAGCTGCTTATAACCAGTCACCAGGATACAATGCCTCCAATAGACGTTCATTTAGAATTGTCACCACATATTAAGCTTGTAGAGTCTCGATATGCACTTTACATGGTTAGAATAATGTGCGCCATCCAGAATTTATCACGGATGATGCTTCCATGCCTCCTAGAGTAAGAAAATTGAGACAATAGAGATGCAAAGCACACTGGATGAAGTTCATGACAAGCACATGCTTTGTTTCCCTGGCAACTGGTATGGATGATGCCATCCGGAATTAGTCACACATGAGTTTGTTTCTTGGTTTACCGTGAGAAATTTCCCTTTTCTTCTGTGTCTTTTCTATAATGTCGATATATTGGGTTGATTGCTCATACATATAGAGTCGAACTATGTGAGGCCCTTGGTAGTGATCACTGGTGGAGCAGAGGTTTCTGGAGGGGGGGGGGGGGGGTTGACAACAAGGTGCGTGAGGGATGTCGACACCACCATCGCCATGAAGTGTTGTCCTTGGCCCTGGATCTAAATTAGGTGTCTTATGTACTTACCTTGTTCTTTGTCTATCGTGTGTTGCTTCCTATCTTGCCACCTGATATTGAAATTACTATCTACTTGTTGCAAAAGCAAATTAATTTTACATGTCATCCATGCTTTCTCTCGTTGTTCTAGAAAACACCATTCATGTGAGACTAAAATTTACATAACACCTTCTCAGACAGCTGCTTCTAACGTATCCTTTACTTGTTCAACACCTCCATGTAATAGTGATCCCTATCACCAATTCATATTCCATGGACTTTCTTATAACCCCCCCTCCAATTCATAGTGTCCCAAGAAAGAGACACCATATGGTGAATCTTATGTGGGTCGACCATGTGTAGCATTCCTTTTGTCAATTTTATTGCACACTCATGTGACTGATTTCTTGTCCCCGAGCTTGTCTCCCTACCAACCAGTTTTCACCTAATCATTAAATTTCAATCTACTGGATACTAATACAGAAGATCAAGGTATCACACCTGATACAAAAGAATCAATCACTTAGGGACAGAGAGGCAATTGACAATTGATCTTTTATATCATAACCAACCTACTGCATTACTTCAATCTACTGCTAGGGCATTAACGCATAGTTGGTCTGGACCACTAGTAGAGCAGAGGTGATTGATACTAGAGAAACGATAGTTGGAAGTACATGAATGCATTTTTCCCCAAAAAATAGTAATATCACGAATGCATTTGTAATGGTGGGCAAGGGTTATTGATATTGGGTTATGAAACAATAATACAAACATACATTACTTGGTAATTTTTGTGACAGATAGGTTTTAGATATGTTGGTATAAACCAATTGGTAAGGGTTAAATGTTGTCTCCTCTTGACCCTAACGTTGTGGGTGTATAACAATCACTACGAAAAAATATGGTCTTTAACTACAAAAAAAAATTGTTGTGAAAACCCCAAAATTTGTAGCTAAAAGCTTTGGCTACATTTATCCTTACATTTATAATATATATCTAATACCCGTGTAGCTAATTGTTTAGGCTACATTTTTGAAAGTTGTAGTTAATTATTCCTCTGTCTACAAATTCATATGTAACCCTAATTGTAGGTAAAATGTCCTTACACATAAACATATAGTTTCAATTGTAGCCAAATATATGACTATAATTCAATTTGTACCTATGATATGTAGAGAGAGATGACATTGGTTACAATTTGTATTTGTAGTTCATGTATAACAAAAATTAGCACTTGCTATACATGTAATTATAGCTAGTGTGTAGTGAAAGACACCATGTACTATACATACATATGTAGTGAGAGACATTATGTATCCAGTCAGTCGCTTGCCAATATAGAGGGGTTTTCAATAAGAAAAAAGATGAATGTTAATCAAGATCGAGTTGTGCTTACAATGTCAACAATGATACTTTTATTTATATTTGAACAATGAGTACACATGGGGAGGACATTAACCTGGCCCCTATTTTACAATATGCATGGAAAAAAGACACATGTATAAAATATCTTCTTCTGACTACATCTATCCACTGTAGACTACAAAGCACAATATAAAGAGGGCTAATCTCCCTTAGTTCCTTCACCTAATTCACAATGAGTTCAACAACCCTATGAATCTCAACTTTAGTGGTGAATCTTCCAATCCCAAACAAGGTATGTGACATGTTCTCATCAACTCCCAGAGCTCTCAACACACAAGAGTTGCAGCCTTTCCTGTTGGCAACGTCATGTAGAGGTTCATGTATGTAGTTTTGGTTGGCGAATCCCCTGGATCAGAACATATTGGCATTTCTTATCATAATCCATACGTTATGTACTTTTTTATGTTGTGGATCTCAAGCGCCATCAAGTTGATAGTAGCATCCACTTTGTGCGAACCACCATGGATACCTACAAAGAAACATACAAGTTTTGAGATATAGCTCATGAAAGAAACAAGCAAACATAGTTTCTCCTACTCATAACTTACCTATTACATAAGCCATCTTCTCCCAGTGAATGAGAAGTATGAAGTGAATGAGAAGTATCTATGGGCTTCATGCCTTAAGTTTTGTACAATTCAATATATAGTCTAGTTGCCCTGATGACAATTTGTGAACTGCAAGAATTTAAATGGATATTAACTGGTCAGTAAAAGAAGATATGAATTGAATCAAGTAAATCCTTCAAATCAAAAGATAAGAGTCTTCAAATTTCTTCTATACAGATGGAGGACGATATTTGTAGTGCTTTGCAGAAATCATAATCATACTAAATTACAATAATTAGCATAATATAAACAAACAACTAACAATAACTTCAGAAAATGACCCAAAATGCCAGCGGGCCCATGCTAGCCATAACCCAGCACGGCCGTGGTAGCCAGCACGCCTGTGGTAGCCAGAGCCTAGCACGCCCGTGGTAGCCAGAGCCCAGTACGCCCATGGTAGCCAGAGCCCAACACGGCCGTGCTAGCTAGCACGCCCATGGTAGCAAGAGCCCAGCACGGCCGTGCTAGCCACCACGCCCGTGCTACCCACTACCCACCACGACCGTGCAGCCCAGCACGGCCGTGCTACACACAATTTTACCTGTCACAAATTTCAATTGGTTCAAACATGTAGATGGATGGTTTTCAACCTGTAAATGAATGTAATAAGGCTTGCTATGAAAGGGTAGTCAAGGATCATGTGTTGATATGTGAAAAATAAGAAAGAGGAGGACGAGCATTCAGTGGTTTTAGGTACATTGAGATCATGTGTTGATATGTGCATAAGTTAGAAGAAATTGTTTAAATACCTCTAATCCATGGATCTAACCAAATATAATAACAATCTAACAAAGAGTAGTGTGCTATGCAGCACAATATGAAACATGTGCACCTCTGATAGGTAGTTTTTAGACTGCACATGTTCACATTGCAATAGATGGGGGACTCTTATCCACCAAGACCTTAAATAAAAAAACAGTCTTCAAACAAGTAGAAAGAATATAACAATATTTAAGAGTATGTCTTTTTGAAACAACCTTTATCAAAGTTTTATCCACGAAGACTTTGCTAGCATGATCTTGTATTCTACGTTGATGTCCTCTTTTGGCTACCTTCATTTGTTGTATGATCTGATCCAACAAAAAAGTCTTACCATACTTCTAACAAAATGAAGAAAGAATTCACCTCGTCTAGCATTCAAAGTTTCAATTTGTTAAATTAACTGGTCTGTTTCCACCAGTGTTGACTCACCAATTATCATCCACACTCTAAAATTTAATAGAAAACTACACTAGAAAAATCCTTATTATAACAAATCTATGATACATTAGAAACTGAAAGCCCCGCTAGCAGAGGAGTAGGTGATCGCCCTTTAAAATCTGGTCTTATAATTAAATCTGAAAAAACTCTTAAACTGTAGCAGTAATGAATTTAAATGAACGGAATTTGCTGCTATCATGCTTCCACATTATACATGATATAGTAGGCAAGACTTGGAGTTATAGCTTGAGCTCTTTTATAAAATCATCCTAAAAAGGAGTAACAATGTGTCTACAAGGACGTGACCAATGAATATTTGATGCACTTATTACCAATGTATAGGGCAGCATACACTTTCTATTGCATAAGATGATCAATTGTCTACGATACACTTTCAAGATCGTCTCTCGCATTCTTTGATCAATCAAAGAATTAGGGCATGTCAATGCTTGTTCACTTAACAATAAACAGTGATCTAGTGGCTTTAAGTCCTTAACCCCTGATACAATAGATCCCATTTACCCCATACTCAGTGAAGCAAGGACTAAGAGGTTCATTCTCTTCAAACAAACCATCTGGTTGTTTCCTACAATGTTCAGGGTGAAAATGAGATATACTACTCTACTTTAGAAAAATATTAATCCAGATTATGAATCCTACTATAGTAGATGCTAAAATTATTATGACGTTGCTTGGAGATAAAATTAATTCTTCGTGTTTTTGCCACACCAAAGATAACTATGACGTCGAGGTTCCCAGTAGAGATGTTAGCCAAAAAGAAACAGTGTTAATAGGATTGGCCACAAGGATGAACTAGAGTTTCTGGACTGTTCTATTTATCTATAAACTAGAATAACAAGGATTAGTTGTGATACCCACCACAATATATTTCAACATGATATTTCTAAATTAGAAGCATAAGTCAAGAACATGCTCCAACATACTTCTCAGAAGACAATACCATTGTTCAAGAATGGACCACCCAACTTGTTAGTTATAACATTAACGTAATTTATAAAAAATAAGGCCTTCACAGTCAAGATATGACAAACATAGATATCTAGGACAAACCTGATCTATTAGAAGCAATAATTGCTTAAAGCATTTCGTATTCACCATGTCAACGTCTCTGAAGCTAAGTTTGTCTTTCTAAGGCCACATCTGCTCAACTTCTGCATGGAAAAGAATTGGTAAATCAGAACAAATGGCTCAATGAGGAGTTGATGATAATTCAGATTGTATAATCAAACTTCATGACAGCTAGTTGAATCTGAAAGGAAATGACATTTATCAGTCTACCGAGCAACAAGAAAAGGATGTAGTGAAAGTAACATCTGTGGTCAGTCTACTGAGCAACAAATTCCGACATCTGTGGTTTGTGATGTGGCTGGTACAAGTTTAGATTAGCACACTTATCAACATCTAAGGCCAATCTACTATGCAACAAGGAAAGAATGTAAAGGAAATAGCTTTTTATAAAGCCTCATCCAAAAAACTCATAACCAATATTTGATAAGCATTAGAAAATGACAACATCACCATGACAGGAAATTCACCATGTAATAGTGTACTGCAATCATCTTATTTGTATGACTTGATCTTAATAGCTGCTACTATGGAATTTTGTTTGCAACAAAAGATAAAAACCCACATGTCAAGCATAACATGCACCATGCACCAATTCAAGGTACAATCAAGACTCTAATTTAGAATTTGATTCCTAAATCATTAGGCTCAAGTTATGCTACACACGAGGAATGAATCAAGTAGGATCTGAGTTATGAAGGCATAATATGGATATTGGAACTGGTCTTGGTTATGAACAGAAAAACACAGAGAAAGAGAGGGATGATGAAATATTTTAGACCAACAGTCTGGAACAAAATTACCGGTAGTACAAGATACCATAACTAAAGCAAACAGACCTTAAAGAGAATTAAATAAGTAACCTAGGTAGGAGGATATCTCCAAAACCGATGATGATATAACCTCCCCAAGGATCAAACAAGTGAGGAATTTTCAGCAGCATAGGGACACCATCTTCACCACTTTTGTCTCCACGAGCAACATACATGTAACCATATCAAACCCATCATATTTTATATCCTCAAGCCTTCACCAAGACCACCCCCACCCCACCCCCAACTCATACTAAAACTCTAAAAGAGAAAAAGAAACAAAGCTTCATTCAGTAAAGTCTTACCACAATCATCACACTTTCATGGAACCACCTCTTGGAGATGAATACCCAAAAGATGTCATACAAGAAGGCTCAACTGAGAAGTACAGTTCCAACCTGGTGACAGTGAAGAGCTATTAAAATGGTGAAATGCAACCACAAATCACTATATGAAAAAAAACATGTTATCGTGTACATGATGCAGTAGATCAGACGTTTAAAAGTACTAATGAGTACCATCTATCTATATCTTATTTTATGTCATTTTAAGATATAGTCTTTAAACCTCAAGTTAGATAGTGCCTGATAGCTAGGTTTTATTTGCCAAATGAAGGTGCTCCCGCATCACTCATTACATTAGAGAGTAGACTCGAACTTGATTCGGTTTGTGTGAATAATCTGGTGTCCAGATTTCGACCAGTGTACCATAATTATCCGATATCATAACCAAAATCACTCCATATCCAATTCTTTCTATCACCAGTCATCCATCCCTATCATCAGAAAAAGGGAAGGACCAAAAATTTGATGCTAACCCACTAAACCAGAACTGTAGCTGTGAATAGCATGTTTTTTGTGCCCACATCCCTCTATACCGCAATTGTTCAGCCATCAGTAGAAAATCACAGGAAGTCAGTGGAGTAAGTGCACAAAACACAACCAGAGAACTCAGTCACAATAAGTCAGTCAGCTCATTGGCATGAAAATTAGGATTTTTAGTTTGACTTGATTAGTATATTCATAAATGTCAAGCTATCCCACCATTTCTATATATAATTGGATTATATGGTTTAGTTCCCATGATAAAGTGATAGAAAAAGACAGTAATATCACTTTATGACTACTGACTACTATTCATGTTCTTTTACTTTTTCTACAAATCTAATCACCGACATGAGACGTAATTTTTTTAAGGAACAGATAACCTGTCAGGATCGCTAGCTCATCCAGTCCTACAGACTCAGCAGGAAGAGTAGCCTCCCTACTGGCATTCCAGATGCTACCTTGGTCGTTCTAATGAATTTCAGTTTGTGACAAAGAATGTTTGTGTTGGAGGGTTCCCAGAACTTGTGGGGTATAATACAAACATGTTGTATAACTAGGTACACTTACCCCAATCTGCCTTGTTCAAGAACAAGGCCTGTTAGAACTGTAGTCTCATAAGGCTACATGTTTACTTCCCAGGATTAGATCTTTACAAGCCTAGAATCAAAATGGATGGAACCCAATCCATCAAAGATATCTAGATGCAATCGGACTACAAGATCAAGGAAATATAGAATTAAGAAACCAAATTCCATGCAGACCTAGGTTTGTTTAAAAACATACCCAGCTGACAATTTGCCAAAAAAGAGTTAGATGCATTTTCTAGTCTCAAGACATCCAAAATTTGTAAGCCGTCAGGCCCACTTCTCACCCTAATTCCACATTCTTGTGCCTTTGCTTCAAGTTTTGACTCCATTCAAATAGAAAAAGCAAGATAAGTATCACATCCTTTCATTATAATTTATCACTACAACTCATATAATTGATAGACAAAAACCTATTGTAACAAAATTTTGGATTAGTATATTTTGATGATTAAATGTACTACTATTGAATGATATACAGTTAGTCCTATAATAAAAGAAGCAGCCTTTTAGTGTTGTATCAGTTACTTACCAGATCATTCTTCACATCTGCCACAGCAAGGTAAACATATTGAGCAGCATGGAAATAGACCTACATTGTCAAAACTCCAAAGAGATTGATCATATGAATAATAGTCTACACAAATAAGGTAGCACTTATAATGAGCCAAAATTTAATTCCAAAGTGCATACTGACTGAGCCTTCACTAGGGACATTAGTTACATTGAAAGCAAATCCAACAAATGGAAACAACCCGATTCCATTTGTAGGCATGGCATGGAGAGTTCTCTTGAAATCCCATGAATATACACAAACCAATACATAATTTAAAGAATACACAAATACAAGTTAGGAAGAAACATTGTATATTTTTTTGTTAAATATATGTACGGACTCGACAATGTGCATGTCTAGAGAGACTGATTTCAAAATGCATAGTTACTTTATGGATGACACAAATATATGACTACTGATATCCATGGATCGAACAATTGATGAGTATTCAGCAGCAAAAATATGTAGGATGATTATAAATTTAAAATCTACTAAGATACAGTGTTACAAGATACTTGGAACTAGCAAACTATTTTTGATACAAAAATATCTTCTGATATACTAGTACTAAACTATAGTATTACATATTGTTGCAATAAGAATGGTGACTACTCTTCTAACTTTCTCAAAGTCAAATTTACAATATGTTAAATTCATGTAGCATAGAAGTGTGGCAAATATGAATTTTTATACAATGCAACAAGACACTTAGGATCTACAAGAGGAATGAGTTTGAGGATAAGTTCACACTCATGGAAGAGTGCAATAAATAATTGACAAGGAAAAGAAAAGGAAAGATAATAGGTCAAGCTTGGTTTTGAATTCCAATGCAGAGGCAAATCCATCCTCTTTTTCACTCGAGGATTCAGCCTTGGGTGATGATGCTTGTGTCTGGGATTGTCTGAGGCTAACCTCAAGGCACCAAGGGACAAGT
Source organism: Alisma plantago-aquatica (assembly GCA_963693085.1). Taxonomy (NCBI): domain Eukaryota; kingdom Viridiplantae; phylum Streptophyta; class Magnoliopsida; order Alismatales; family Alismataceae; genus Alisma; species Alisma plantago-aquatica. Next base: position 415,023,179 of record OY856415.1, on the reverse strand, counting down.
TGAGGCACAAACCACGGTTCTAAGCATGTTTTGTATTAGGAACCAAGCTGCAACTACGACCCTTCATGGTACATTTCCTACTTTTCTATCTTTTTAATCCATTGTGTGTGAGAGCCTCATATTACTCTGAAGCTTATAACTCAAATACATTAAGGTTTTTCCTTGCCTCCATGATGAAAAAATTCCTCACTAACCTCCCACAACTGTAAAACCTTTAGGTCAAGGAACCACTGTGAGTTCGAGGCAGTTGACCATGTCAAAAATACTCCTAGGTTTGGATAAAGGAGGCTTTTGGGCCTCTAAAACCAATGAAGCAGATTCATGTTATTTAGAGCCTAACAATATTTCTACCACCAATGAAGTAGATTCAGGTTATTTAGTAATTTTCTTGATTTATTGTAACAAATACTAGAGCCAAAAGAGATTTTAAATTTACAAGTTGAACAACATGAAATGCTTGCCTATGTTGAATGTATAAAACGTTGGTTGAAAGTTAGGAAAAGATCTTGGAGAAGACTTAAAATAGGCTCATCTGACCTGAAAGAAGTGGAAACCAAAAGTATATCTGGGATCTCATACTTTGTAAATATGTCATGGAAGGTATAAGCATACCTGCGGTGATGAGAGATTTTCTGTCAACCAATCTGGGAGCATGCTGAGAAAGAGCTCCTTGTCTACAATAAAAAAACACAATGAGAATCCTCTATAATGCTCAAGGAAATCTATCAACATTCTAAGACCATGAGTTGAGAAACAAACAAATTGTCAATGCAAATACTAGAGAAGATAACTAGTAACAACAGAATGTAGAAACCATTCGTCAATGTAGGTTAATGAAACACCTACATCATCAAGAATGCAAAAAGGGACTTCAATAGAGTTCGTTGCAACTCTTACTTTTACAAATCAGCCAAAACATAAGGATCAACAAGAGAAAATGCAAATGAAGATCGAGCTAGGGAATGCAATATATTAGTTGTGAATACCATGATGCAAATGGATCATCACATACCCTAATGCATGGAGAGCTAGTCCTTCTCAAGGTGGGGGCTATGAAGATGCCCAGGAACTTACTGTTACAGACTATGGAAAATAGAAGATTTCTCGTCAAACACACAACAAACAACACAAACCTAAGAACTAGGGAAGTATACACCTACAAAGAAATAATTCAGTTCAATTATAGTAGTGATAACAAAAAAGAGGTAGAGTTCTGCTCCTATAGGACCTGATTGGATGTGATATAAAGAATATGAGACCTTCCTTAGCAAAAAGTTTGAATCAATTTAGTGAACTTAATGAAGGCAGCAAAGAAAACAAATGCAACAACTGGCTGGCATGGTGTCTATCAATCAACCAAGTAATAACCATACAAACAACAGTCCAAACTATGAAATTTTGTTTCATACAACAACTAAAGGTGATAGCACAAACATATATATCCTTGTAACCTACACTTAGCCAAATTCCCCTCTAAGCAATAGAAATAAAAGAGGAGGAAAGGAAAGAATGAATAGGAGAACCACCTCCTGCAGGCCCACAATTGCCTACTGCAATCCAACTACACCATGCTATCATCCCTCAACTTCTTCCAACCATCTGAAGAATGAAAAAAAGAATAAATAGAAGAAAAGGAAAAAGAAAGAGGTATCATTTAGAACGATCAACCTTTATAGCGATCCAAATAAGTCACGTGCCTAAAATATATGGTGTTTTCTTTAGAAAAATTAGTAGACCTTTATTTCAAAACCTTGAGTGACATGCATGCAGATTTCAATCCAGATCTTATATGGCTTAATATTCTATAACTTGGCCACCTTGTATCCAAAAAAGAAAGTGCAAAGTATGCCATTTCTACTGAGAGATTTGAACTCAAGAACCATAACCCAAATGTAGTTGCATGCACATTTCAAAGAACAAACTTAGTAGAAAAATGAAAACTATGGTACAATAAAGCTAGTTGTCTAGCCTTTAGTAATGGAGCATGATAAATGGTATCTCTCTTAAATCCTTATCCCAAGTATTTTAACATCTAGGAATTACTTCAACTATATAGAAACTTTTATAAAGATGATGCCAGAGGAATGATGATGAACATGAATAAGACACTGTGAGAGAAGATGTTGCAAGTTGGAATGTAGGAACACCATTCACAACATAATCACGAAAAGAGGATATTGATTCATCTCGTAAACAAATGAAGTGTATTGTATTTTGGTGATTCTAGACTCTATGAAATGTGAATTAAAGGAAGAACAGAACCCAACTGGATTACTGGAGAAAGTCAAGAAGAACAAGGTGAGGAGCTCGAGAAGTGGGTATCTGATGATGCCTTAGAACAAAAATAGAGCATCATCAAGAAATTTAGGTTCTTGAGAAGGACATCAATAACTAAGATGAGGTAAGGAATTTATCCGCATCTGTTAAGGCATTCGCTTCAAATACTCCAACTTTCATAGAGAAACTTGGAAATGAGAGAACCAATTATGAAGCTTAAAATACTTCTTTTGTATAACACATAATGGTTAAAGTAGGTGACTCTAAAGCAACTACAGGAGGATGACATGTCTGCAATAGAGGAGCACAATGATATGGGCATCCAAGTACCTACAAAAGATGGAATAATCACTCTTGTAGAAAATGATCTTCCTGAGGCAATTTTTTGATGCACTAAAGATGAAGCTATGCCTAAACTAATTTTTATAAATAACATAAACAAAAAAATTAAAAACATGATTAAAAAGCACTACAAGAAATTCAGAACAACAAGAAAAGTAAATGACTGATCTTAATGAAATCACTTTGGACTTCATCATTGACAAAAATAAAGCAAGGTCCTCTAGATTATGTATGAAAGTAGCCCTTAAACATCTAAAGGGGTCGGCTCACCTTTGTGAAGATCCATCAATTAGTTATCTAGAATATACTAAAGAATTATGTATTCTAAGTAAAGAGTCATGGTACTGATCAGGTAGAATTCCCCACAAATGTTAGGCCTAGGTAGCGCGGTTGGAAGCCCCATAGCCATTTTGCGACATTCATACATGTAAAATATTCCACCATTAACTGAGAAGATCTCCACAAAAATCTCTATAGTACCCGACTTCTCCTCTATTCCATTGAAGCCAATCTAGTAGTGTTTATTTTCCTATTCCAGACTACAAAAAATAAATGAAGATTATCACAATGGTGAGAAAAAGTAACTGCAACTTAGTCTTTGTCAGTATTAAAAATCATTGGATTGCAGTATTTTCACTTATGGATAAAGTATAGTTCCAAGTAGAAAGAAAACATCCTAGCATAGGATTTAAGGAGACAAACATGTACCTTTTGGTCCAATAGCTTTTCAATATTGACCGTGTTCTGGAGAGAATAGCCATCAATAGTTTACCATGTGAGTACCTGAAACTGAATGAAGATCATGTCAGTAGGCTGAGAACAATGCCAACTAGCTTAGAGATCCACATGATGTTAAAGAAAATGTCAAACATGAAAGTAGGAAGGTCGGACAACACTGGCACTTTCTTCTAACAAACTAACTAGAGCACTATTAGGCAATCCACTAACTATGGTATACTGACCACTCTGAGAGGGAATGCCCAGCCATATTTTAGTACATGTTAAACTCTGTGTATATCTTATACTGGATAAGAACCAAATTAGATATGAAAGGACACACTACGATAACATAGTTGTGTATGATTATATAAACATGAAATTCAAATAGAATCTAGGCCATTAAAGAGTCAAATCTTAGAAAGAGTCAAAGCATGTGTTGTTAATTTAATCCTCCTCGTGTATCTATAGGACCTTTTGGGAGTCCAGCAACACATTGACTTTTTGAACTTCTAGTTCCTCTGAACTCTTCTCTGTGCATAGATCGTCTATGTTAAATTCTTCATTGATATTCTTAAAAAGAGCCTTGAGATCATATTTTTGGAAGAAAATCAGCTTTGTGTTGTATTCCTCCTTTTCCTAGATTACACGAATGGTTATAATTGATGTAATAAAACTGCAACTGTTGTTGCATTAACACAACAATAGCTGTTGAGTACGCATATGATGTGAGGATGTGATTCAATTCAACAATGATCACACCAGATACAGAACAACCTCTTGTAACCACTCATCTGTGCCTGGGAGCTCTTGCTCATCTGTGACTTGCGCAGTGGTGGGAACAATAGCAATGATGGCAGGTGAATAGTCTCTATTTTTTATGCATCATTCTACATCAGTAAATGTTAAATTTCTTATGTGTTGATAAACATCATGCAGTCGGTGGATTGCAAGTGTTCTAAGATAAATTTAAGATCCTCCAAGACTTATTGGTTCTCAATTAAGAGTACTAGTGGACAATAATTTATGCACTAGCCTCAGTTTAATTGTTTAACAAATTTAGGGACTATGGATTCTAAAACCGTGAGTGGGTACATAATTTTAATGTTCAACTATGTCATTTGTAATGTTCTTGGATACATAATAGAAGAAATCCTACAGAGGAAGTGAATTTCCAGATCTACAAATCATATGCTGAAACCATTTCGTAAAGAAAAATGTTTAACGAAAAAGGGATGTTGATCACCTGCAGGTTCAACCAACTCATGAATAGAAAAAGAATATCTTGAGATAACTGAATTCTTATGTTTTCCTCGCCAAATACAGTAGAAAAAGGGGTATTTTAACAACAAATAAAACATAAAATGAAATATGTAATCGAGCAGAACCCTAGTAGTGGTCATCAGAGCATGTAGTCAGCCAATGCACAATTATTTTTCACACCTTTGATGTTGATCTTCAGCAAGGAGCCGTTTGCAGTTCTTCTTGTTCTCAGCAATAGCCAACAGGAAATTGGTGGTCTAAAAGGGGGAAGAGATGCTTTTTATTTTCATCTTCTGTATGGTATGGCGGGTATAAAATAAATTACTATGGAATTGGGAAGGAGGGACTATGTAGAAGGTGTAGATGATTTGGATAGAGTATAACCCATTATTCATGCTTTGACCTTGCTCCTCACCTCCAACTTTGTGTTTCCTTGCTTGGGTCAAATCTTCCAGCGCCTCTTGTCTGGCAGACTGTGAGGTTGATTGCAAACATAGCATGATAGATAAGGGTGTGGGGGAGGACAAGAAGACGAGAGGGAGAATGAGCGATCAGGTAGGGGTTGCGGCAGAGGAGGATAAGAGAGAGAGGCGGAGGTCACGATGGGTAGGGAGGATGCTAGGGGCATTATCGGGATGATAGGGGTGTTGCGCACAAACGCACGTCAATAGGGGTGCGTGGGAAGGAGTAGTGTACGTAAACAAAATTTTAAATTTTTAGACATTTTGGTTATCCGGGAATGGGTTGGGAAGAGTATTACTTTGTATTCAAGTTATATATGTAGCAAATTTTGTAGCTATTACAATTAACTACAATTCTTTTACTTACATTTTTATAAATTATAACGAGAAGTAGTTTTAGCTATAAATATAATATATGTAGTTAGAATAATTGTAGCTATATCATCATTTTTTTGTAGTGAATAGACGAGAGATGGAACAATAGTCGTATAGTCGAGCATAGAAGAGCAATTCGTTGCATGGTGGCTACATATTTGTGAACTCACTGTAGTGAATAGACGAGAGATTTCCATTCTTATAATTTTTCAAACTTGTACAATCAACAATTTTTCTAGTACACTTAAACCTCCAAATACATGGTATGACCACTTTCAGATAATGCCAATTTTTACAATATATCTGACTCCCAATGCATGATTTTAGCATCTAATCTTTATTGTTGGTGTTAATAAATGAACAACTAATGCAAAGTGATAGGTTTCTGATCCCACTGTCTACTGAAATTGTCCTATTCATTCAACATTCTATATCATCTATGGACAACAATGCATACATCGAGTATCAGGAAATCTGCATAGAACTTGTATTCAACATGAGATCCAATTCAAGATGATACTACCTCCCCACCTCATGTATTCAAGGTTTCCCACCTAGGGGTTCGTAGGCTGTAGGGTGACACTACACTTGGTTCAAGTAAAGGCCACCCAACAATGCTGGATGAGGAGGGATGAATTCCATGTCTGAACATTGTATGTTTCTATGGCAGTGGGCATGTGCGATGCCATCTAGAATCAGTCACTGATGGCACTGCTCAACTACTAATAGTTTGTTTAGAACTGTTAATAGTTCGTTTAGAACCATTGTATTATCGGGTGTAAGGCATCATTCAAAATTTTTTATCAAGAATGTTGCCTTGCAATATGGAGCAAGCAAAGATAAGAAAGAAGCACAAGATCACGAGTAAAGAGTCCATGATGGAACTTGTTGTGCTGCCATGGAGGGCTAGCATGCACAACACTGTTCAGAACTGGTCACTAATTGATGATGATGCCCCACTATAAACATTTCCTCTAGAATTCCAACAAGCTTTTCCGGTCTCGTGTGAGATGACCTAGTGCAGCTTGCAGACCAGTGCGGACGGACAGTTTCTGCTTATGTTTCTAGACTGTCACATTCTGCTCTCCATTTTACGGGCTTGCGTCATTTGCATTCCCACATTTTTGCTGGAGTTGTTTCCTATATATGTATCTTCCCTACACGGATATGAAACTCTCACACCTACTCCTAATTCCCATCTCAAGTGGCAACGTCGTTAGTTAGGACCATGAGGGCATGCACGAGGCTGCTTCTAATCAGTCACCAGGACAAAACACCTCCACTAGACCTTCATTTAGAATCGTCACCACATATTAAGTTTGTAGAGTCCCAGTATGTAGTTTACACGGTTGGCATATTGGACGCTATCCAAAACTTATCACAGATGATGTTGTCTTGCCTCCTAGAGCAGGCAAATTGAGACAACGGAGCTACAAAGCACGCCATTTATGAAGTTCATGACAAGAACCTGCTTTGTTTCCATGCCAACTAGAATGGACGACGTCATCCGGAAGTAGTCACACACAAGTTTGTTTCGCGGTTGTACTGTGAGAAATCTCCCTTTTCTTCTGTGTCTTTTCTATACTGTCGGTATATTGGGCTGATTGCTCAAGCATATAGAACCAGACTATGCGAGGCCCTTGGCGGTGATCGTGGTGAAACAACGGTTTTTGGAGGAGGAGGGGGTTGACAACAAGGTGCATGAGGGTTGTCGGAACCACCACCGCCATGAAGTGCTGCCCTTGGCCCTAGATCTGAATCAGGTGTCTTATGTACTTACCTTGTTCCTCATCTAACTCGTGTTGCTTCCTGTCTTGCCATCACAAGTTGAGCTTACTATCTACTTGTTACAAAAGAAGATTAATTTGGCATCTCGTCCCCACTTTCTCTCGTTGTTTTAGCAACCCATTCATGCGAGACTAAACTTTGCATAACACCTTCTCAGATAGTTGCTTCTAACGTTTAATACGTGCTCAACACCTCCCTATGATAGTGATCCCCGTCTCACCAATTCTATTCCATGGACATGCTTATAAACCCTCCATTCTTATTGGCCTGCACAAGTGCCATCCATATGGTGAATTTTATGTGGACCGACCAGGTGTAGCATCTGTTTTTCCGATTTTCATTGCACACTTGTGTGCTTGATTTCTTGTCCCCACGCATGTCTCCCTGCCAACCAGTTTTCATCTAATCATTAAATTTCAATTTCTAATACAGAAGAACAAAGTATCAGACATGATACAGAAGGATCAATCACTCGGGGACAGGGATGCAATTGACACATTGATATTTTGTACCGTAACCAACATACTACATTGATTCAATCTACTATTGGGACATAAATGCATAATTGGCCTGGAACGCTATTAGAGTAGAGGTGATTGATACTAGAGCAACGATAGTTGGAAGTACATGAATGGATTCTTTTTCAGAAGATAGTAATATCACGAATGCATTTGTAATGGTGAGCAAGGAATATTGATAGTGGACTTCAAAACAATAATACAAATAGGCAGTAGTTGGTAATTGTTGTGACATATATGTGCTAGATGTGTTAGGTATGAACCAATTGGTAAGGGTTAAATGTTGTCTCCTCTTGTCCCTAATGTTGTGGGCATATAACAATAGACGAGGGATGGAACCCGAGTTGTATAGTCGAGCATAGAAGATCAAGTCGTTACCATAGTGTCTACATACTTGTGAACTTGTGGAAAGAACTAAAAATAAAATTTTAGATTTCCAGTCATATAAATTTTCAAATTTGTAGCATCAACAATTTTTTTAGTAGACTTGAACCTCCCAATACATGGTATGACTCACTTTCAGATAATGCTAATTTCTACAATATATCTGACTCCCAATGCATGATTTTAGCATCTGATCTTTATTGTTGGTGTTAAGAAAAGAACAACTAATGCAAAGTGATAGGTTTCAAATTCCACTGTCTAATAAAATTGTCCTATTCATTCAACATTCTATATCAGCAATGGACAATAATGCATGCTTTGAGTATCAGGAAATCTGCAGAGAACTTGTATGCAACATGACATCCAACTGAACGTAAAACTTCCTCCCCACCTCATGTATTCAAGGTTGCCCACCTAGGGGTCCGTAGGTTGTAGGGTGACGCTGCAGCTGGAATAATTAAAGGACGCCCAACATTGCAGGACGAAGAGGGATGAATTTCATGGTTGAACATTGTATGTTTCCATGGCAGTGGGCATGGATGATGCCATCTAGAATCAGTCACCGATGGCTCTGCTCCACACCACAGCTAAGAGTTTGTTTAGAACTGCTAACAGTTCAATTAGAATCATTGTATTACCAGGTGTAAGGCATCATTCAAAATTATTGATCAAGAATGTTGCCTTTCCATATGGAACAGACAAAGATAGGATAGCAACACAAGATCATGAGTACGGAGTCCATGATGGAGCTTGTTGTGCTGCCATGGAGGGCTGGCATGCACCACACTGTTTAGAACTAGTCACTAATTGACGGTGTTGCCCCACTACAAACATTTCCTCCCGAATTCTAACAAGCTTTGTTAGTCTCGTATTGTCGTGCATAATGCCGACAAAGACGTGGGAATGCAAATGACGCAAGCCGGTGAATCAAGAAGCAGAATGCGACAGTCAGGAAACAAAAGCAAAAACCATCCAACCGTACTAGTTCGCAGGCCACACTAGATCATCACTATATATATATATATATATATATATATATATATATATATATGGAGATTTATTTAATACCCGCACACCCTTCATGATATATTTTTTTTAAATTCGTAATTGTAGAAGAGTATTTTATCTAGTTCTTCAAAAAATTTCATCCAAAAATAATATCATTTGCCCCTCTAAAATAAAAAAAACATGTGCATATATTTATTGACTGTATATTTTCTGCGCAGTTATTTTTTTGGTTTTAGAGTTACTCTTGTGTACAACATAGTTACTATGTTGATCTCAGAGTTACTTTTATGTACCATATAATTACTCTTTTGAATGGACGGGTAGCGAAAAATCAGACTACCCACACAAATATTAAAGATGAGTCATATATATATATATATATGATCGTATTCAATAATCTGTTAGCGGTGGGGTATGATAAGCCGCAACCAATTATTCTGAGACTCTATTTCTTACCACATCAATTATCGCTTCATAATAATATCTGTGACCCGGTTTCTCCATTATCCTTTATAAACTATATACAATATCAAGCAACATCCTGCGCGTATGTCTCAATAATTTTGCCGGACAGTGTCTTAAAAGTTTTTCTGTCTGAGTCATCTCGGCGACATGTTCAACTGGTTCTTGCCTCTGCCGTGTTCGAGAGATTTCTCGTCGTTGGTGCCTACTGGGCAAATATCATACCAAGTGTTTCCTATCAGTTTGCTTTTTGGCATTGTGTCACCGTCCAAACTGCTTATCGTTTGTGGTTTTTGCTGAATTGCCACAAGCTTTCGGCCACATACTTGCCGCTAGTTAATTGATAAATCGTCAAGTGTAAAGCAAGATCAAATAATCGTCGGGAAGTAAAGGTACTCCTTTGTTTATGTTTGTGCTGTCGCCTCTAATTGAAAGACAAGTACGTATATTTTCAAAAACTAGTAAACACACACGTGCCGATGCACGTGTTAACAAAATTTGACACATTTTGATATAATAGTTTTATGGTTAATTGTATATGTCAACATATATATATTTCAATGTCAAATTAAATAATTACTACCACATTTATTGATAAACTTTTTTTTCTTTTACAAATATAGATGGGTTTTCTCTGAGATACTTTTGTAGTGTGGAAAGGACTAAAAGAATGAGATGATGATATATGGAGTAATAGAGAGAGGGAGAGATTTTTTGACATAGCGTTGGGGTAATTGGGTAATACTCGTTGAATTGGGAATATAAAAATGTGAGATAATTGAAGAGAGAGTGATGAGTGAACATGGAATGTGGGTAATTGACTTTGACTGGGAACAACAACATCGACCAACTTGGGGTGGGGGTAGTTAAGTGTCAATGTTAAAATATACACTTATATATTGAGGATATAGATTTGAATTTATTTGTCTGGAAGAGAATTTGAGTGAGTGTATATTGTAAATATCATTTATTCATAAATAGAATATGATATTTCAAATGCAAAATCAGCTAGGATTTACATGGTCGATGATACTTTGGTACAAGAAGTAACAAACAATCATCGACAAACAAAAAGATAAAGGTTGATGGGTGACCATAAAGTCTAAGAGGAGAGTTAACCCTAATAACATGATCTCAAGTGAAAAAAAAACTGAAATAGAATATAAATCCAGAAGCCATGTCAAACATCTTTAACTATCAACAATTGATACTTCAAGTAGTAAATTGAAAGAAAAAAGTCATTTGTTTGCCCGTTGATAGAGTTAGTTGTCTTGTAAAGAAACAATAAATTGGGATTAAGTTCGTGACGAGAACTACCTATATTAATTTTAAGGTGAACATATTAAAATATATTTGTCATGAATATATGTACAAATGTCTTGATAGATTTTGACTGATTATAATAAAGTCATGTGTTTCATTCCGAATGGACTAAAAATACAATAAACAAGATGACTTGAGAGAGATGCATGATATTTTGGGAAGTGATTACATAATGAATTTTATATTCTATTATTGATATGGAAGAAATTGTAGTTGAGAGTTATTTAGGAACGACTTTGTCAATTAGGGAAATAATCACACGCCCACTCAAAATGAATATTATATCTAATTAAATAATTCGCGATATAATAATAATGAGTAGTTTGAATAGTAAAGTGTGATACATATTAGAAATTATAACAAAACTTAATGGTACTCAATATATCTACGTTCAAAATTATAAAAAAATACTAAACAAACTTACATTTAATGTAATTATGAGGTTTCAACAACACGGATAAATGATGATGATTTTATCTTACAAATGCATGTAATATAAACTCATAGTTTCATGGAATCATTTTATTCTAGAGTGAGTGACATTCACAATTGAGTATTATGAATTCAAAGTTAATTGAGTGTCTTTTATAAAAAAAATTATCGACATGACTTTTATATATTATGTGTTATCATTTTTCAAACAGTAGGTGCAACATAATGATATTTCACATTTATTACATGTACAATTGAAGATATTGACAATGATATAAACTTGCATAAAATTTATTCTTAACCAATCTCTTTCTATCGATTAATAGAAACAATACCAAAGTCCAACTATTGCTCTCAGTCTTATTTATTAGAGTTATCAACATGTAATATTCAAGTGAGTCGTAGATAAGTTAGATATATAGATGATAAATTATATGTATGCTTGTAGTAGTCTAAGGTTGCACAATGTTACTGACACTTTGATTAGAATTATATCACTGTTTAATAGTTGGAGTTGTTTTTCTCTTTAGCGGCAAGTTTGGAAATCAATAATACTACTTAAAGAAGCTTAATACAAGCATTGTGCCAATGAAAAAAAGTACGAATAGAGAAAATAGTTGTTCATAAAGTGATACTTGTAGCTTACAAAATACAAAGATATTAAGTCATAAGAATGAAAATTTTAGAATTCAAACACTACAAGAATTCTTCTATCATGCATGGTATTTTGTCAACTGAACAATTATGTTGCATTTGACAAGTTTCTACCTTAAAATGAACTAAAGGTGAACACGGACTTTATGTACTCTTCAATGGGAGTTATTTTAAACAATGAGAAGGAGAATAGTGAGGTTTGCATCAAACTTTGATTGTGTCGTGTTCTTTACTTTCTATCAACCTAAAATTGATAACATGATCTTAAAGTAGCTCATAATCTGTAGAAATTTGAAACTGTGATGAAACTAACTGTAAGAAAAGAAATGTAATATGTGAAAATAAGTGTCATTAATAAGATATTATTTCTTGTTATCAAATTTGATATTAAGATCTTCCTATGCAATTTGAGCTCAATACCATTATATAAACATGTAATTTGAAAAAAAAAATACAAAGATATAAGTATATTTTATGGGAAAAATGAGTGGAAATTTAGAATGAACAATAGTAAGAATTCTGTAATGGGATAAGTCAATATTGTAGTAAGTCTCAAAGAATAAAGGAGAATGCATTGTATTACTATTATAAGACATGGACAAATCTATTCATTATTCAAGATGAATTTTTCTTTAGTTGTCTAGTAGTGGAGCATTTTTAACATTTACAAGCATGTGGAATTTCCCTTTGTTTTATTGTTTTTATTTGTTTCCATCTATTTTCTCTCAAATAAGCTAGGAATGTTGAGAAGCAAATAGAACAAATCAAATGAAAAGAAAAAAATTAACTAAATCAATGATTCTAGACGTAAGTTATTAAATAAAAATATTATTATAGAATCACTTTTTACAATGTGTAGCATAATTTTTTCTTAAACGACCATATTTGTTTGAAATAATTGATAACTAACCTTATACAAACACAAAGTCAAATTTATTGTCCTAGCAATACCATGAGTGGATTTTTTCTGTGGACATGTCATTGCTTTCCAATTAAGTTGTGGCTCTTTATTTTCTACCTGAAGTTAAAAAAATAGCTATAAAGACTACTGTTGTAAACAAAAATACATTCCCAAAAAAAAAAGCACAAAAGCAATAGCGATTAGAACAGAAAAATTGAAGATCAGATTCACAATTAATCGATTGAAGAAAACTTGTCAAAGTATAAGCCTTTTTTATTCTCATCGTCGTATGAATTTCATAACTTTAGATGCCCTCCAGATCGTTGATTCCTGTTCCACGTGATTTCATTTCTACACTGATATCATAATATATTTTGGTACGGGGTTTATATTCCTAAAAATCTCACTCGAGGCACAAGACATGGGCTAACAATGCAGTTAAGAGCAGTTTATCCAAGTTGTAGATCGGTTTCAAATCACTGTAATGGCTAATTTATCTGGATGCCATTCTTCTATCCCAAACACCTACCCTAAAAAACTAATTGAGTGTTTCAACGGTCGAGATTAAGTATAATATGTCTAGAACAGTAATCTCGGAACAAAAGAAATTAAACATCTTGTAAATACATTACCTCAAACTGCTTAAGAAGTCCGATATGATTTTCTTGGGAACCTTGCGCTGAGACTGGCTTTACAAAACATAGTTTCCAGAAGCATACATATAGAGGCGAGGTGGGACACTCTACGGTCTCCCTTCGCTACTTCAGTGATTGTGTGGTTGCAAGACTTGTTAGAAATAAGAAAATATCTTCCTTGACGGTGAGCACGGACGGTGGAGTGGTTTTATTTACTTGGAGTGTTTGAAGGTGGGAAGAGAAAACATATCATGGAGAGAAGGAATCGTAAAGGAAATTGTGAACGACGAAGAAGGGACCCGTTCGAGTACGCGTAGGCCCCTACAGCCAACGACCTGTGTGATCCCTTAGTTGGAACGTCGACCTGCAAACACACACGTGAATCAATATAATAGACGTTGGATAGACAAGACGATAAATGTTAGAATGCATAGGCATTTTAAACAATGATGATTTAAAGAAGAAACACGGTATACTTGAAATAATAATAGTTCCAATATCATGTATTAATTGATTATGGTAAGTGTGGGGATTCTAGAACTTAAAGATTCTTCTCCTTTGGCCGCTCCACCATTATGGTTAGGATCTAACATCTTCATTCTTTTATGGAGATGGTACTTACTTTCCACCGGCTGGTATTGCAAGACACTTGAGCACGAGAATTAACAAACTGACGGGAAATAAGATAATACTTCATTTCTTTTAGTGGAATGAGGGAGGAGTGTTGAAGTAGAACGAATTCATCCAATTATACCATCTAACTATCGAGTTGCTACTCGTCCGCCTGTTGCTCATGGAAAAGGAGAAGCGGGACAGTTTTAAGGGAAGAAGCAGCGCTGAAGGCTGGCAACGACTATGTTCCACTTGAATAAGCTCCTCCCAGCCCTTCGGTGCTCACACATGCAGGGATAATGACAGAGACCCAAATCCTCGTCGGCAGGCAGCTAGTGAAATACAAGGTGAAAGACACAGATTGGCAATGTGTGGGTGGGTGACAACTATTAAGTGAAAACAAGAATACCTCTGCATTAGTTATTCCCAATTCCTATGGTGAGACTCCTGTGCAGCCATGATGATAACTCCTCCTCCACCTCAAGTGTGAATATAGAGGGGCATCGCCAACTGGGTTGTTGTACACTCTTCTTATTGCTCTTGCTCAGGAATACCCACTCTTCAAGACTTTCCTGCAGAAAATACACCCATAACTCCAACCGTTTTGGCGCCGCTGTATACAGAAACTTGCTGAGTTATATTTTCCAAACATGCGAGAAAAGGAAAGGATTGAATCGTTGAGGTTATGTAGACTTGCTACTTTCGCCGGTGTCAATGCAGTGTAGTCGTATCGGTGCTCCTAGCTGTAAAATGGCTATTAATATTGGCGCTGACCACGTAACTGTTTGATGGTGATAATACTACATGATATACCTGCACGACAGTATAGTGAGAGTTTAGTTGGTGTGAGTTGTTGACAACGTCGTTGTAGGTATCGGTAGTGATGAAAAGCTCGTGCAAGAAAGAAATTTTATTAGTTCCTGCAGATGTTGAGGGGCTGTGAATGCTGAGAGGTTGTGAAATGGTGTTATAATCATCCAGTAGCCCACGACATTAAAAAATGCTTTTTTTTGAAACAAATAGATAATTACTTTACATTCAAAACGCATATAACTATACAATATTTAAATGACTATACATGAGTTGAATCGTATATGCAACAATTGTATCGACTGTAAAAGATACTCTATTAGAAGATGGCCCCTTCAACCCGGACAAAGGCGTCCGGCGAGGCTGAACCTGTACTCATCCTCAGCCTCCCAGAGTAACTTGCCGAGAGACGATGGTTCATGTGGTCCCCTGGTATGTGAAATCGCTGATCTCCTACCGTTTGCAACCATCCACAATGAATGGCAGGAATCCAACTGACGGCTTGTAGGGCTGCGATTTATCTTGATCTCTGCTGCTAGTATCGTCATGATGTGTGATGAAACATCTAGAGGAGCTTTCAAGATGAAAGTGGTCGAGGAAATTGCCCCTCTTCGGAGTTCTATGCAAAGTTATTGAAAATCCACTCCATGGATTGTTGCGTGTGATACCAAGCACCGAAAGGGGAGAAAAAAATGGT
The DNA here is from genome assembly GCA_963693085.1 of Alisma plantago-aquatica. Classification (NCBI taxonomy): domain Eukaryota; kingdom Viridiplantae; phylum Streptophyta; class Magnoliopsida; order Alismatales; family Alismataceae; genus Alisma; species Alisma plantago-aquatica. Next base: position 415,007,520 of record OY856415.1, on the reverse strand, counting down.
TAATCAGTTAATTAGTCCACCACTACCACGTTTTTAGTCACGTTGCAAGTAGTGACACGCCGATGAAATAGGGGGAAATGGTAGCACGTAGCGGCAGTTTGCTTTTTGAAAACTGCGGTGGGGCAGTTTGTAGTGGTGATGTAAAAATAGGAAAAACTGTGAGAAGAATTTTAAGAAGGGAGAGAATCAAGGAGAACACACCATTTTGAAAATACTGTAATCTGATTGGTTAGTGGCAGATTTGTAATTTATGAAAGTTATTCACTCTTTTTATAGTAGTATAGATGTACCAATGACTAGAATTGACGTAAAAGAACACTTGTATATATGTTAGTTAGATGTGGTTTGATCATAAAGACTGAAGTTTTAGTTTAGTAATATTTAATATATCAAATTCTATGTGATCTTGGTGCATACCTAAGTAGATAATTTTTAATAAGATCTTTGGCTTGTTATATGACATGTACGTATAGTTTAAAAAACGTACCAATTACTAGAATTTACGTAAAAGAACAATTGCATATATGTTAGTTAGAAGTGGTTTGACCATAAATACTGAAGTTTTAGTTTTGTATCTTAATACGATGGCGGTCTATCTTTAACATATCAAATTCTATGTGATCTTGGAGCATACCTAAGTAGATAGATTTTAAAGTGATCTTTGGCTTGTTATATGACTTAGAATATTTCTTATTTTATAGCTTTGTTTAGGATGAGCATTTCTATTGACACAACATGGCTACTTGAAGATATAGAATTAAGTGCACGCCAAATGGACGTTTCACTTGATCACCAACATCAAGGTACACCAATGCATGAAAGCATAGTCGAACACGATAGATTTGAAAGAGTGTGATTGAAGAGAATGATATACATCATCACACAATTCAACATGGTGCTTCTGAAGAAGACATGCCTCAGTGTTGTGACTTGCTATTAAATAATAGAAATAGTGTGCAAATTCAATTTGTTGGCTTAATGTTTGGTTCAGAAGAAGAAGAAGAAGCATATTGTAGGGACCCTGACCCAAGTTTTGGGCTAACTCTCTTTGCTTTGCTTATGAAAGCTGCTTAGAACCTTAATATAATCTCTTAAGATGTTTTTATATCATGTGACAAGCTCATGTTTCCAGTTTGGTCCCGTTTGGACATTGTTTGAGCAATGTTTGCTTGTTTTGGACCAAAATGCAATTTACCCAAAGTAAGGGGTTATATTGAAATATGTCACATGTAGAGTATGCCTTTAGTTCTCTAGAATCATTAGAAAGAGAATGATGAGGTGGGGCACCTTGTGGAGAACCTATGTTCTATGTTTGAGCTTAGTTGGATGATGTTTGTGCCCTATGTGCTAGTTTTGGTGCAAATTGCAAATTACCCAAAGTGGAGAGGTCAATATGCAATTTATCAGCTCTAGAGTCACATCCCTTCAATTTGGCATCATCTAGGATGTGGATGGAAGTTGGGGCACCTTGTTTGGTTGATAGTTGAGAAGTAGCATCTTTATATGGTCTTTATATCACATATGTGTCACACACATGCTACCTTGTCTTTTAGTGTATCGGGTAGAATCTTGAGAGTGTGTCGCCCATGAGGGTGTGTCCCCCATGGGAGGTATCTAGCTGCACGATATACATCCTAGAGTGTGTCACCAGGCCGTGCATGTGAATCTTGGGTGGCAACTAGTGGCGTTAAGTGCATAAGCAAGCGGCATCTTGGGTTATGTGGTTATGACACTTTTCCTTTGCTACCTCTCTCTTCCTTGGTGTATATAGCCCCCTTCCTCCTTAACCAAGTACTCCTTTTCAGCCACCTTCTTTCCCCTTCCTATATGGGACGAGCATGGGAGCTTGGGAGCTCAAGGAAACTCTCGTGGAGCTTGGGAGGGCGAGCTCTTTGGCCATAGAGACTCCTTGCTCAAGATCTGACCTTGGTGAGTCATGCTTCCTTTCTAGCTTTTCCTTGTGCCTCCTTCTTCATATCCTTCTCCTCCTCTCGACCATGGATGGGCCCTTGATGTGAGTAGGCAAAGTCGTGGTTATCTCCCCCTCTTTTCTTCTTCTTGAGCTATACATAACCATGGTATCTTCTTCTTCTTCTCTTATTCTTTGAGGTGATGATGGTGGAGCCAAAGACAAACTTAGTGTGGCATCCAACTCACAAAACAAGATTAACTTAAGCGGAAGCGAATTATTTGCAGCGGATTACTAAAAATTAAAACTTTTTGCAAAGAGATCCACACATAGGAAATCTTTTCTATCAAGAACCATTGTATAACATTACATTCTGATTCAAACGTACATAACATGTACCATCTCTTTCCAGAGACTACAACATCAGCTGTTCTATAAGTATTATATATAGACAACATATGAATATCAAGGAATTAAGCCAAAACCTCAGATCGATTTATCAAAACACTGACTAAAAACTCCGAGGACCTGAGAGTACAGAGACGAAACATAGGACTTTCTAACTATATAACTTGACAGGAAGTATCTCCACATGAGATCTCACTACTGTCCCTGTTGTTACTGCTGCTGTCCATGCCTGCAAGATGTTCTCACTTTCCTCCGTGCTCGTCCACCTAAAAAGTTGGATCTTACGGGGGTGAGACAATTATAAATTGCCCCAACGGGAGATATAACTCTCCGCCAAAACATTGTATTGCAATTTAAAGATATGAAACTGAGCAGAGGTTTAGCAGTTTAAAGCATCCCCAACTTTGTAAGCATTGCAACTATTTATGATAGAGAAATATATCATCTATTCTTTTAATAAGGAATAGGAATGACATGTATATCATTTATCCAATATATATACCATCATATCAAACTTTTCTTGTGACACTCATCATCTGGTTATGTCACCCATGAAACATTCTTGTTTCATTCCGTTGGCCTTAGCCAACCTGTTAAACAAATAAAGAGATATATCTACCATGTACTCATTTATCATCAATACAGAAATTGGATTAATACCAATCTTAAATCATCATTACAGGCATTGGGTTATTGCCAATCCTGTGTTATCACTACAGGCATTTAGCCTCTGCCAGGTATTAGACTCTTCCAAACCTAATTACACCGCCAGGCATTGCACACTACCAATCCTGATTTCACATCCATGCATTGGACTTTAACCAACCCTGATTACAGGAATTACACCTCTGCCAGGTATTGGACTTTAACCAAACCTGATTTCACCGCCAGGCATTGGACTCTAACCAATCCTGATTTCACAGCCAGGCATTGGACTTTAACCAATCCTGATTACACAGCCAGGCATTGGACTTTAACCAATCCTGATTACATAGCCAGGCATTGGACTTTAACCAATCCTGATTACACAGCCAGGCATTGGACTTTAACCAATCCTGATTACACAGCCAGACATTGAACTCTAACCAATCCTAATTTCATAGCCAGGCATTGGACTTTAACCAATCCTGATTACACAGCCAGGCATTGGACTTTAACCAATCCTGATTACACAGTCAGGCATTGAACTCTAACCAATCCTGATTTCATAGCCAGGCATTGGACTTTAACCAATCCTGATTACATGCATTACACCTCTGCCAGGTATTGGACTTTAACCAAACCTGATTTCACAGCCAGGCATTGGACTTTAACCAATCCTGATTACATCCCATGTCTGTTTACACAGCACTGGGCACCTTATTCTTTTTCTAACATTAAACTCTGGCCATGTGAATCATGCTCAATACATTCTTTATGTATTACAAGTATTCCTCTTTTCACATCACATGTATAATCCAGGTTCCATTATTATAATTGTATCCTTTTGTTATTATTATTATTATTATTATATTGATAAGTTCCCATTCCTTGGTTCATTATGAACATTATTATCTCTTACAAGAGGCTTTTATAATCATCTTGTTACCTCTCAACTAATCTCATGGCTCACAAAGCCCTTAAAGCATCTGATCACCTCTTGCTAGGCAATATCTAACCAAATGGCTCATAAGGCCATTCACATCTTGTCACCTCTCATTAGGAAACAACAACATATTCCTTTATATAATATAATAGTAACACCACTATTCCCTCAATAGGTCTAGGGCTTACTTTTCACATCACATTAGGGTTTTTCATGTCCCATTACCCAATTTAGGGTCAGGGTTTTCCCATCTCACATTAGGATTTCATATTTATCAAATCAACCTTAATACATTGCTCCACACCTCTAGGAGCATCCATTAACATCTTGAGTAATCAATCATGTTTATTACTCTTAACATTTATCATTAAATGATTACCAATGCAAGGTATGAGTTTATTTCCATCCTTATCATGATATGATTACATCATACTCATTAGTTTGGCTTAACCCCATTTTTAAGGTATATTAGCCTATACTTATCAAAGTATATCAAAATCATTACAATTCATTGTAACAATTTACATAACACACTTCATGTGTTCCTTATCCAAGTATATTGGATTTGAGGTGCATTAAGGTATATCAGCCCTGGAATGCTAAAAGTGATATCTATCACATCTTGATGTATCACTTTCCTCATTACTTCCAACTTTCTTGAGTTATCAACTTATCTTGGATTAAGGAATTTCCCATCTTAATCCTTTCATCCACTAACATATCACACTTACCATGAAGTTCATAGGTCAGACATAAGAATGGTCCAACTATCTTTAATGATATGGACCCATTTCAGGTTAAGGCATTGCTTGCTATAAGGTTATCTATAATAAATCACTTTAGGTATTTCTCTTATCAATATATTAATCACCATTCCATTATTAGGATTAGGGTCTCTCATACCATCGCCCTTTATTAGGGATAGGATGGCATATAGCATCACCCTTCATTTAAGATTTCTCATGGAATCAACCTCAATTAGGGTTTCCACTATGGTTACCCACAACTTGGGTCTACTATTCATTTCCAATTAGGGTTTTACATCTCATTTCCCTAAATTGAAGTTTCACACATCACTACCCTAGATTAGGGTTGCATCCTTACCCTGGATTAGGGTTACATTTATAATTGCCCTCAATTAGGGTTAGAACTCAATAGCCCTGTCAATTAGGGTTTATGTTCATGATTAGGGTTTCATGATCTCTCTACTTAAGGATCATACCCTTAATCACCACATGAATCAAATTCATGCATGTATTTCATGCTATCATCCTCTCAACTTGATTAGGTCATATCAACCCTCCAATCAAGTACATACCACTATGATTGACATAGTGTACAAAGTCATTGATCCTATAAGCAATTAGGGTTCATCCCTTAATTGGCACTAATCACTTAGGTACTATTAGGGTTTCAACCTTTGTACCTTCATTGATTATCATTACTAATCATCATTGGATCAATGAATCATTCATCATCTTTATTTGCAAGAGATTCAATCACATTGGACCTCCATTACATAAGATATCCAATTGAATTGATCAATTGAATCTTCAATTACAATAGGTGTCCAAGTGGATTAACCAATTGAATCCTCAATCAACTTTCACTACTGGAGCCCCAAACGGTCTTGGTCTTTTAAAGTTCAAATGGTTTGAAACTGTTTGATAAAGGTGGTGCTTGAGACCATTTGCTAAAGTAGGAGGTGAAGACCGTTTGCCCAAGTTTGACTTTTGAAACCGCATGGGCACAAAAGGTTTGGGATCGTTTGGTCCCAAACGGTCTTGAGACCGTTTGGACTAAAACGGTCTTGACACCGTTTGGTCCAAACCTCCTCAAAACCGCATGGACCAAAGATGGTCTCAAATACTCCAATCGGTTTAGGGTTCTCAATGTTGATTCCATCAACCATTGTATTCATGTAACTAATAATAAATTGGATCAATCACCATACTTTGATTGAGTTGAGTAGGTCATCCTTCAACTGATTTGACTCTCAATTGACCCTCAATTGGTCATCAATTAGGGTTTGAATCAATTGGATTAGGGTTTGGAATCGATGATCCTTCAACATTAATCAATGTGTAACTAGCTACTTTAAAACTATTGGACCACCACCCAAATTGAACATGACCTGGCCCCAAACGGTCTTGATGTCATTTGGAAGACTTCCAAACGGTCTTGAGACCGTTTGCCCATCATATCCTCAAAATCCAAGTCAACCAATTAGGGTTTGGATCATTGGATTGATCACCAAATCAGCAATTGATTACACTTCAACTTAGTATCTTTGGATCATCAATTTCTTAACCATACTCAACCCTAGACCTCCAAACGGTCTTGGGTGACCTCCAAATGGTCTTGAGACCATTTGGAAGATCTACAAATGGTCTTGAGACCGTTTGGCTCATCCAACCCTTGGATTCTAGTGAAATTTCATCAAGGTTTGGTCTATTGAGTCGATCAACAAATCAACGATTGATTGCTTTGTAACTTGGTAACTTTGGACCTTCAAATAGGCAACCATACTTAACCCTAGACCTCCAAACGGTCTTGGGTGATCCCCAAACGGTCTTGAGACCGTTTGGGTGATCCCCAAATGGTTTTGAAACCGTTTGGGCTAATCAACCCAAAAAGTCAAATCGATCAAGTTGAAAATCAGCACTTAAATCAATTAGGGTTTGCCTAATTGATTAGCCTTCAACTCATGATTCCTTTGTAATTAATTAACCAAATTTGGTGGGTCATCAACCAACATAATTAGGAACAGTATTCTCAAACGGTAAACCCTTGGTCAACTCCTCCAAATGGTTTTGAAACCGTTTGGTCTCATGCGGTTTGGTGAAACTGTTTGCCCCCAAACAGGTTGGGAAACCGTTTGAGCAACTCAACCAAGATAGTTTGCCTTGGATATTTGCAGAGGTGTGTTATTATCATCTTCAACCTCTAAACTCACAAAACCTGCTATGGTTTCCATGGTGATTGCATCCATCAACCAAATCAATTATTGTAAATGTAGAAATGATCATTATTTGATAAGGAATTGAATGCAATAACAAAATCAAGGGTTCAAGTTAGAAAACCCGCCTCCAATTGAGCTCCAAAGCTCCATGTTCACGGAAACAATGGTGTATGCAACTCCTTTCACCATTCCAAGGCTCGTCTTCAAGGTTTGAGTGAAAAGGAATGGTTAGAATTGAAGAGGAGATCGAAATAGGAAGAAATCCATAATTTATTTTTGATTTTACACCATAGAATCAAGGTGAAATGGATCACGAACCTTACCAACAGGTTGGGGGTCGTCCTCCTGACCCTCCCAAGATCCCTTGGTCGTTTCCCAAGAAAGGGGAAGAAGTGGGGTCGAAAACGCCTTTCATTTGGCTTGTAAAGGTTCTTTTATAAAAATTCAATGAGAGAGAATATGCTTTATAAAAATCCAATTAATCCCAAAAATATGGCCGGCTCTTCCCCCTCAACTTTCCAGGGTCCGAGGCTATCTTTTTTGCCTCCAATTCCTCTCAATTATCCATGATTTAAAGAAAAGCAAATGAAGCACCTTAAATCATATTATATTAATATCCATATGTGAGTGGATATTTCTTTTTCTTATAAAATTGTGAATGAGTTATCCATTTCTTTGGATATTTTCGTGGTCCTTGCAAGGCTCAAGGGTTTCCACACAGATCTGAATCCAACCATTATAATTTTGGTTGAAGGCCCATTAATTAATACATTCATTTTTTCCCTAAATCGAATTAGGGTTTCAATTAGGATTAAATCTTGATTATTTTAATATCAAGATTCTCTCTCTTCCAACTTAATTCAAATGAGGCGCCCCTCTCATTTTATTTGCTCTACATGGTGACAAGAAACATTAGGGACCTTATTGAAGTGGTAATTTGCATATTGAACCCTAGGTTTTGGGTAAATTGCACATTACACCAAAACTACGTTTTAATGCACATATATTGTCCAACAAGCTCTATCTTGGTGCCCAAGCTTTTGGAAACCATACCACTACATCATATGCATTCTTATGATGTCTCAACATCAGAGGAACATATTATCATGCACAATTTGCTCTTAAACCCCTCAACTTGGGTAATTTGCACTTTAGTCCAAAACAAACAAAACATTGTTTTCAACAATGTTCAAATGGACTAGAATTGCAACATAGCTTCCTCTTGAGGCCTAATTACTTTTCACAAGATGAGATTAAGAATTTAATCACCTTTCTTAATCAAAACACCTAGGGTTAAAGTATAACCCAGGTCAGGGATGTTACAAATTATAAACCCCTAACAAGGATTTCGTCCCCAAAATCCAGATAAAGGAAGATAGATGTATTTTATTCATCATACTATCTAGTCTTCACATATCATCTCCTTATTATGGAGATACCATAAAACTTTGATCAACACAAAGTGTTTCCATACACGATTCTCATAGAATCAATCACACATGGCACATGCTCCACTGTTCCTCATCATTGACTATAGAGTCAACTTTGTGTCAAATAACATTTTTCTTATTCAGAGAGGAATCATACATTCCTTGTCATGTTTATGCAAAGCATAAACCCCTAACATATGATGTTCATATTATTTTATATAATCTGGCTTATTTCATAGTTGACCGCTCCAGGTAGCCAACCTAAACCATCTGATATTTCTTAGATACCAGAATCTTTCATCTTGGTATCTATTACATGTATTGAGAACACATCACATATTTCTCTTCCTCTCACCTTGGAACATTAATTGTTACATATGTCCTCATCTTGGAACCAAAGTCCAAGATAAACTGATACTTTTCTAGGTATCCATCACATGAACATATTTATCTTATGCACATCAAGTGTCCTAAGACCCACTTGATTTCCATGTACCTGAAAGGAAAGAAAACAAGGATTCATATTCCTCTTATTAATTCATGTATTTTCAACTATTCATGAACCATTTATTCTTTGTCTCATCCTAGGTTCCTTGCCTTTAGCATAGGAATTTGTAAGGATGGTTTCATGTCATTATCCTTTTCTTTATTATTATCTAGCATGCTTATGATCATCTCATGATCTCATCATATTTCCCATTTCTTCATTATGGAAAAGATCTCTATTATGCTTGCAGCATTATTGAACAGGGTTCATCTCCCTTTTTATTATTCTTATCTTATGAGGAATACACTTGTAGTTCCTCATACAACATGCTCATCGGAGATTATCTCAGACTTCTCTATCTTATGTTTAGGATAAGACACATTTATTCATTCCATATTCCTGTTTCATGATACTCATTAGATTGTCTCAAAATGACTACTGGATCAGAGCAATCAAAAAGATAACAATCTAAGAGTTTCCATACTCACTTTATCATCAATAGTTGTATACCAGGCCAGGGTATATAAATATTGAGATTAAGTGGTATGAACCTTGTATACTATCATACTTCTTCTTTTCATATTATCACAAGCATAAGGTTTAATATCCCTAAATTTTATTCAGGCATCTCTTCTGTACCTCATCTTTTCTTATAGAGGTAAGAACAACATAAAACATTTGTAATGTTTTACTATACATAACATAAGTCCTCATTGGAATATCAAGGAAAGTTCAATCAATTCCTTTCTCAGTTAATCCAGGAATTCATAAGATGACATATTTGAATGACATTATCTTGTCTAACTTGTCATAATCCATAAATTATTCACTTCCTCAGGCTAACTCTGCCTCAAAGGTTGATTCAACAGGCTAAGGTTAAGCACAGACTCAATTTAAGTCCAGAAATTCATCATTTCGTTTTTCTTCAACCTGCTGATGTTGATTACAAATCATGTTGATATCTAAAACATCATCATTGGGACTGGTAATTCTAGATTACACTACCAATGCTTGATCCACTATATACATTAATGTTGCCCTAAATTCTCCAATAGTAATACCTGAAGAAGCATTTTCTTATTATAGTTGGATCAGCTAGGGGATTCTCAGGCAATTGTCTCTCTCTTTCCTATTCCCATGCACCCCTTCTTGGTGCAACATTGCTACTTTCAACAGCAACCTCCTCATGTGACCCAGTCATCTTTAAGTTCTTCTTCTCTTATACGAGCAGAAGATACTATCATATACACTGGATGTCACCAGAACAGACTCTACTACCTTAGTCCTATGTCTCTGTAGACTCAGCAAACCTAGAGCTCTGATACCACTAATTTGTGGCATCCAACTCACAAAACAAGATTAACTTAAGCGGAAGTGAATTATTTGCAGCGAATTACTGAAAATCACTAAAAATTAAAACTTTTTGCAAAGAGATCCACACATAGGAAATCTTTTCTATCAAGAACCATTGTATAACATTACATTCTGATTCAAACGTACATAACATGTACCATCTCTTTCCAGAGACTACAACATCAGTTGTTCTATAAGTATTATATACAGACAGCATACGAATCTCAAGGCATTAAGCCAAAACCTCAGATCGATTTATCAAAACACTAACTAAAAACTCCGAGGACCTGAGAGTACAGAAACGACACATAGGACTTTCTAACTATATAACTTGACAGGAAGTATATCGACCTGAGATCTCACTGTTGTCCCTGCTGTTACTACTGTTGTCCATGCCTGCAAGATGTTCTCACTTTCCTCCATGCTCGTCCACCTAAAAAGTTGGATCCCACGTGGGTGAGACAATTATAAATTGCCCCAGCAAGAGATATAACTCTCCGCCAAAACATTGTATTGCAATTTAAAGATATGAAACTGAGCAAAGGTTAAGCAGTTTAAAGCATCCTCAACTTTGTAAGCATTGAAACTATTTATGATAGAGCAATATATCATCTATTCTTTTAATAAGGAATAGGAATGACATGTATATCATTTATCCAACATATATACCATCATATCAAACTTTTCTTGTGACACTCATCATCTGGTTATGTCACCCATGAAACATTCTTGTTTCATTCTGCTGGCCTTAGCCAACCAGTTAAACAAATAAAGAGATATATCTACCATGTACTCATTTATCATAAATATAGGAATTGGATTAATACCAATCTTAAATCATCATTACAGGCATTGGGTTATTACCAATCATGTGTTATCACTACAGGCATTTAGCCTCTTCCAGGTATTGGACTCTTCCAAACCTGATTACACCGCCAAGCATTGGACACTACCAATCCTGATTTCACAGCCAGGCATTGGACTTTAACCAACCCGGATTACAGGCATTACACCTCTGCCAGGTATTGGACTTTAACCAAACCTGATTTCACCGCCAGGCATTGGACTCAAACCAATCCTGATTTCACAGTCAGGCATTGGACTTTAACCAATCCTAATTACACAGCCAGGCATTGGACTTTAACCAATCCTGATTACACAGCCAGGCATTGGACTTTAACCAATCCTGATTACACATCCAGGCATTGGACTTTAACCAATCCTGATTACACAGCCAGGCATTGAACTCTAACCAATCCTAATTTCACAGCCACGCATTGGACTTTAACCAATCTTGATTACACAGCCAGTCATTGGACTTTAACCAATCATGATTACACATCCAGGCATTGGACTTTAACCAATCCTGATTACACAGCCAGGCATTGGACTTTAACCAATCCTGATTACACAGCCAGGCATTGAACTCTAACCAATCCTAATTTCACAACCAGGCATTAGACTTTAACCAATCTTGATTACAGGCATTACACCTCTGCCAGGTATTGGACTTTAACCAAACCTGATTTCACAGCTAGGCATTGGACTTTAACCAATCCTGATTACATCCCATGTCTGTTTACACAGCACTGGGCACCTTATTCTTTTTCTAACATTAAACTCTGGCCATGCCAATCATGCTCAATACATTCTTTATGTATTACATGTATTCCTCTTTTCAAATCATATGTATAATCCAGGTTCCATTATTATAATTGTATCCTTTTGTTATTATTATTAGTATATTGATAAGTTCCCATTCCTTGGTTCATTATGAAAATTATTATCTCTTACAAGAGGCTTTTATAATCATCTTGTTACCTCTCAACTAATCTCATGGCTCACAAAGCCCTTAAAGCATCTGATCACCTCTTGCTAGGCAATATCTAACCATATGGCTCATAAGGCCATTCACATCTTGTCACCTCTCATTAGGCAACAACAACATATTCCCTTATATAATACAATAGTAACACCATTATTCCCTCAATAGGGTTAGGGCTTATTTTTCACATCACATTAGGGTTTTTCATGTCCCATTACCCAATTTAGGGTTAGGGTTTTCCCATCTCACATTAGGATTTCATATTTATCAAATCAACCTTAATACATTGCTCCACACCTTTAGGAGCATCTATTAACATCTTGAGTAATCAATCATGTTTATTACTCTTAACATTTATCATTAAATGATTACCAATGCAAGGTATGAGTTTATTTCCATCCTTATCATGATATGATTACATCATACTCATTAGTTTGGCTTAACCCCATTCTTAAGGTATATTAGCCTATACTTATCAAAGTATATCAAACTCATTACATTTCATTGTAACAATTTACATAACACACTTCATGTGTTCCTTATCCAAGTATATTGGATTTGAGGTGCATCAAGGTATATCAGCCTGGGAATGCTTAAAGTGATATCTATCACATCTTGATGTATCACTTTCCTCATTACTTCCAACTTTCTTGAGTTATCAACTTATCTTGGATTAAGGAATTTCCCATCTTAATCCTTTCATCCACTAACATATCACTCTTACCATGAAGTGCATAGGTCACACATAAGAATGGTCCAACTATCTTTAATGATATGGACCCATTTCAGGTTAAGGCATTGCTTGCTATAAGGTTATCTATAATTAATCACTTTAGGTATTTCTCTTATCAATGTATTAATCACCATTCCATTATTAGGATTAGGGTCTCTCATACCATTGCCCTTTATTAGGGATAGGATGGCATATAGCATCACCCTTCATTTAAGATTTCTCATGGAATCAACCTCAATTAGGGTTTCCACTATGGTTACCCACAACTTGGGTCTACTATTCATTTCCAATTAAGGTTTTACATCTCATTTCCCTAAATTGAAGTTTCACACATCACTACCCTAGATTAGGGTTACATCCTTACCCTGGATTGGGGTTACATTTAGAATTGCCCTCAATTAGGGTTAGAACTCAATAGCCCTGTCAATGAGGGTTTATGTTCATGATCAGGGTTTCATGATCTCTCTACTTAAGGATCATACCGTTAATCACCACATGAATCAAATTCATGCATGTATTTCATGCTATCATACTCTCAACGTGATGAGGTCATATCAACCCCCCAATCAAGTACATACCACTATGATTGACATAGTGTACCAAGTCATTGATCCTATAAGCAATTAGGGTTCATCCCTTAATTGGCACTAATCACTTAGGTAATATTAGGGTTTCAACCTTTGTACCTTCATTGATTATCATTACTAATCATCATTGGATCAATGAACCATTCATCATCTCTATTTTCAAGAGATTTAATCACATTGGACCTCCATTACATAAGATATCCAATTGAATTGATCAATTGAATCTTCAATTACAATAGGTGTCCAAGTGGATTAACCAATTGAATCATCAATCAACTTTGACTACTTGAGCCCCAAATGGTCTTGGTCTTTCAAAGTTCAAATGGTTTGAAATCATTTGATAAAGGTGGTGCTTGAGACCGTTTGCTAAAGTAGGAGGTGAAGACCGTTTGCCCAAGTTTGACTTTTGAAACTGCATGGGCACAAACGGTTTGGGATCATTTGGTCCCAAACGGTCTTGAGACCATTTGAACTCAAACGGTCTTGAGACCATTTGGTCCAAACCTCCTCAAAACCGCATGGACCAAAGATGGTCTCAACTACTCCAATCGGTTTAGGGTTCTTAATGTTGATTCCATCAACCATTGTATTCATGTAACTAATCATAAATTGGATCAATCACCATACTTTGATTGAGTTGAGTAGGTCATCCTTCAACTGATTTGACTCTCAATTGACCCTCAATTGGTCATCAATTAGGGTTTGAATCAATTGGATTAGGGTTTGGAATCGATGATCCTTTAACATTAATCAATGTGTAACTAGCTACTTTAAAACTATTGGACCATCACCCAAATTGAACATGACCTGACCCCAAACGGTCTTGAGGTCATTTGGATGACCTCCAAATGGTCTTGAGACCGTTTTCCCATCATATCCTCAAAATCCAAGTCAACCAATTAGGGTTTGGATCATTGGATTGATCACCAAATCAACAATTGATTACACTTCAACTTAGTATCTTTGGATCATCAATTGCTTAACCATACTCAACCCTAGACCTCCAAACGGTCTTGGCTGACCTCCAAACGGTCTTGAGACCGTTTAGATGAGCTACAAATGGTCTTGAGACTGTTTGGCTCATCCAACCCTTGGTTTCTAGTGAAAGTTCATCAAGGTTTGGTCTATTGAGTCGATCAACAAATCAGCGATTGATTGCTTTGTAACTTGGTAACTTTGGACCTTAAAATAGGCAACCATACTTAACCCTAGACCTACAAATGGTCTTGGGTGATCCCCAAACGGTCTTGAGACCGTTTGGGTGATCCCCAAACAGTTTTGAAACCGTTTGGGCTAATCAACCCAAAAAGTCAAATCGATCAAGTTGAAAATCAGCACTTAAATCAATTAGGGTTTGCCTAATTGATTAACCTTAAACTCATGATTCCTTTGGAATTAATTAACTAAAATAGGTGGGTCATCAACCAACATAATTAGGAACAGGATTCTCAAACTATCAACCCTTGGTCAACTCCCCCAAATGGTTTTGAAACCGTTTGGTCTCATGCGGTTTGGTGAAACCGTTTGCTTCTAAACGGTTTGAAACCGTTTGCTCCCAAACGGTTTGGGAAACCGTTTGAGAAACTCAACCAAGATCGTTTTCCTTGGATATTTGGAGAGATGTTTTCTTATCATCTTCAACCTCTAAAGTCATGAAACCTTCTATGGTTTCCATGGTGATTGCATCCATCAACCAAATCAATTATTGTAAATGTAGAAATGATCATTATTTGATAAGGAATTGAATCTAATAACAAAATCAAGGGTTCAAGTTATAAAACCCACCTCCAATTGAGCTCCAAAGCTCCATGTTCACGGAAACAATGGTGGATGACCATTCCAAGGCTCGTCCTCAAGGTTTGAGTGAAAATGAATGGTTAGAATTGAAGAGGAGATCGAAATAGGAAGAAATCCATAATTTATTTTTGCTTTCCACCATGGAATCAAGGTGAAATGGATCAAGAACCTTACCAACAGGTTGGGGGTCGTACTCCTGACCCTCCCAAGATCCCTTGGTGGTTTCCCAAGCAAGGAGAGGAAGTGGGGTCGAAAAATCCTTTCATTTGGCTTGTAAAAGGTTCTTTTATAAAATTCAATGAGAGAGAATATGCTTTATAAAAATCCAATTAATCCCAAAAATATGGCCGCCTCTTCCCCCTCAACTTCCTTGGGTCCGAGGCTATCTTGTTTGCCTCCACTTACTCTCAATTATCCATGATTTAAATAAAAGCAAATCAAGCACCTTAAATCATATTATATTAATATCCATATGTGAGTGGATATTTCTTTTTCTTATAAACATGTGAATGAGTTATCCATTCCCTTGGATATTTTCGTGGTCCTTGCAAGGATCAAGGCTTTCCACACACATCTGAATCCAACCATTATAATTTTGGTTGAAGGCCCATTATTTAATACATTCATTTTTGCCCTAAATCGAATTAGGGTTTCAATTAGGATGAAATCTTGATTATTTTAATATCAAGATTATCTCTCTTCCAACTTAATTCAAATGAGGTGCCCCTCTCATTTTATTTGCTCTACATGGTGACAAGAAACATTAGGGGCCTTATTGAAGTGGTAATTTGCATATTGAACCCTAGGTTTTGGGTAAATTCCACATTACACCAAAACAAAGTTTTAATGCACATACATTGCCCAACAAGCTCTATCTTGGTGCCCAAGCTTGTGGAAACCATACCACTACATCATATTCATTATTATGATGTCTCAACATCAGAGGAACATATTATCATGAAAAATTTGCACTTAAACCCCTCAACTTGGGTAATTTGCACTTTAGTCCAAAACAAACAAAACATTGTTTTCAATAATGTTCAAAAGGACTAGAATTGCAACATAGGTTCCTCTTGAGGCCTAATTACTTTTCACAAGATGAGATTAAGCATTTAATCAACTTTCTTAATCAAAACACCTAGGGTTAAAGTATAACCCAGGTCAAGGATGTTACACTTAGAGCTTCGGATGGATGGTTTCCATGGAGAGGAACGTGGTTTTGCTACTTGGGTCAGGAAGCTTTATGCCTTTCATGGAGATCCTCTTAAGGTGGGTTACATAACTCTTAACCATCTCTATTATGTTCACTCTACATATGTTCATGTGATGATTCTTGTCTTTAAATTGATACCCTTCTCCATGATAGTCGTGCATGTGGAACTTGAGATCTATTTTAATGGAAATGGTCATGTTTTACTCATGTCCTCATCTTGTTCTTCTTGCGTTATATGGTAACGGGTGGCTAGAGGTTGAAGATGACTTGCCTGATAGGGTGCTTTACCTGATATGGGGGGGCTTGCCCGATACTATGCTTTTACCGACATAGTACCTTGCTCAATAGGTTATACTTCGGTTGAGGGTTTGTGGCAATACCCCTTTCTCTCCTTTGGACTTGAAAGGTGAGCCTATGGCCTAGATGTTTGGGGTGATATGATGTGGTTATTGATATCTCTTTCCTACCTTAGGGTTAGGGTTTGGACGTTATGGTTGGTGGACACTTAGTTGGTCCTTTGGCCGATATGTGTTCTACATAGTGGCTCCTTGAGGTTGTTGCACAATACCCTCTTCTGGAGTTGAGCCTTGGATGATATGCAAAGTGAACCCTTTGTTGACCTTGTGGCCGATATGCACCTCTACCCAAGATGATGTTGGTGGGTGATATGGTGGTTGGCTGACACGAAACCCTAATCTTAGTTTCTTGGTCGATATAGAGCTCCAACCCGAGCTTGGGGGATAGGATTGCTCTAGGTGACATGGATGCTCTACTCTAGTTGCACAACAAGCTCTTGGGGTTGAGCACTTGGATATTATCATGGGCAATATGGTGGTAATGCCTTTAGTGATTGGTATCTTTGATAGTGTAGGGAAAGCGATAGGTTGTTCCTTGGTGTTAGCGATAGCCCTAGAAGTAGTGCCTTGGGCGATATGGATGCCCTAACCTTAACTTAAGGAGATATGATTGTTTTGGATGATGGGATTGTCCTAACCCTAAAGTGCCCAACATGTTGTCATGGCCAATGAGATGCCTTGGCCAATAGGCTAGCTCTAACCCTAGTTGCCCGATATAGCATCTTGGATGTCATTGTGACACCCCGCCATCACACAGACAACAAGATGACATGCGAAAATGTGCGGAACCTCACATTACTGAAAACACAGGTTAATTAAAACTGATTGCGGAAAGCATACATGAGAGAACTTTTACATCCAGATCCTGTAGAAAGACATGTTATATAAACATTCACAAGCCATGTTATAGGTCCACAGATTATCGGAACCAGCTGTACTGTCAGCATCAGAGTTCAACACCTGTTCATACATTCATAACGGCCACGTACTTCCAGCAGTAGGATATACAAAAACTACAACAGCCAGCATCGTGAAACATCGTCAAACACCTCCAAGGACCCGAGTGTACAGGGATGACTCTAGGACTCTACTACAAAACCACAAAACAGCAGCATGTCCATCTCTTTCCTTCTACTACTCTTCTTGCTGCTCGGCCGCAACCTCACGACCACCACCACGTCTAGAACGAACACCTAAAAAGGGTGTAAACCAGCAGGGTGAGACACACAGTCCCAGCGAGAAACATAACTCCCCGCCAAAACTATAAAACCTCAAAAAGATTAAAGCAGATAACAATAGATAATTGATATAGCATATAATAAGAGAAGCATACTGAGCAAAGCTATTATTACCATCAAGCTTACCAAGATATCCGGGAGGCATATAACCAAGTATTACTTTATGGAACATGATTGACAAGATAAGCTTTATAAGAACTTATCACAATATATAAGGATCGTACGCACAACTGCATAGTTCAACTAGATCGGCTATATAAGCAAGGCTTCAATCAAGGTTTTGTAATTTGATCTAAGCAAGATATACTTATTCAGTTGGATTACATTTTATTATGCCTTGAGGAAGTGAGCCTTCCCTACTCAAATCCAACCATTGGCTGCGAAGCCCAATCCAGTGCCATACAAGGTCTAAGGAGATCCAGACTCCATGACCTCGCCTTCCCGTGGTCAGTACATGAATCATCAAGCAAGATAGTAGTCTTATGCTTATAGGGCCTCAGCCTCTGGGTCAGCTCCGCAAGCTACCCATATCTTTAGCTCACCTCATCATAGGTGCTAGTGCATACATCTGAGCCATGAACGCATCGTGCTCATCATCACATATCCTGAGCCATGGGTCTATTCACCATGCTCCATATGTCCCGAGTTTGCAACCACAGTTGCACTCAAACCCTCCTATTTTAGGCTAGGGGAAACCTCGCATATTGAACAATATGTGCTCCAGGTAATCCCGCAGGATAAAACTATTTCACCATCACCAAATACTGACGGTAATGGATCTATGGCCAGGGAAAACTACATGATATGTTCATTTATTATTTATTAGTATATTTTAAGCCAATTGTTGAGGCAAAACAAAGTATAAACATAGCCTTATAGGATTACATCATTATTGCCATCATCATACTGTCATGGGACCTCAATCCCTTATTATATCAACCACTACCTCTCAAGGCATCATAATCATGTATCAGCATCCTGGGAACACATCCCTTATATCATCATCAGAGGATAACACCTCAACTAGGCACTCAGCCTTATATCAGGTCCTCATACCTACCAACTTGTTGCCAAATTACCACATGGTGCTACTCCAGCACATATGTCGCATAGCTCTTACCAGGCTATGAATCTACATGAAATACCTGTATGGTTAGTATACACATTCATAGAGATAACTGAAGCCATCATGGATTAATAGAATGATCATGCTATCAAGTATAGAGCAACATCTATGATTATAAGCTTTATCATTCATGGTATTATTATTAATCATGAGCATATATTATGCCTTATACCTGTGACCATAAGCATGGGTCACATCATCATGTGAAGCAACTTCATATGCTTCCAAGCTTCCTGGTTCACAACCTATCATTATATCTCATCATCATATTTGATGGATTCAAGGTGACTACATCATATCACTTGTGTTATTATTATAAGCCATATACATTCTGAGTTATCAGAACCCTCACCAAAACTCCTGCAACCCTCACGATAGGTAGTATCAGGCAGGGTGACTACCCTCACCCAAGCCTATCGACCAAGGGGGTATAACGCCCAAGGCGCCTCTCTATGTGCAACCATCTCCATGTCATCCAAGAGTCCTTCATATCGACCAGGGCACCCTATCCCCCAAGGTACCATATCGTGCATGGACCAGCTGGATAAACAAGTAGCATCTATACCAACTCCACTAGGGGTGCGTCGGGCAACACAACCCCATGTCCGGCACAGACCTAACGTCCATCTAGATCAAGCTACTCATAACGGCCACCACTAAGGCACCATCTAGGGTTCTCTATACAACCATCATATCAGGCATCACAAGAATACTTCATATTTCCCAACACAAGGAAAGCTATTAGACATCATATCGGTCAAAGCACATCCAAGACAAGAGTCATCTCGGCCAAGGCATATCGGGCATCGAGCCACCAAGGCTCAACAAAGCCTATCAGCCAAGATCAACACAAGGCAAGGGGGGCATCACGCAACCTTACTTCAGAGTGTGTCGTTCAGAGCACAAGTCAGGGTCTTTAAAAGCCATAAACCTCTACAAAGGGATTTCGTCCCCGAAATCCGAAGAGAAAAGTGAGGGATACTTCCTTCTCATCTCTTCCTCAAGCTCCCACGTGGCTTCCTCAATACCACGATGATGCCAAAGAACCTTCACAAGAACCATGTCCTTCCTCTTCAGCTTCTTTACTCTTCTGTCAAGAATCTCCACCAGAACTTCCTCATAGGTCACGTCTTCATCAAGCTCAACCTCAACTGGTTGTATCACTGTCCCTATGTCTGGATGACTTTTCTTAAACATGCTGACATGGAACACCGGATGTAACCTATGCAACTCTAGCGACAGCTCTAACTTATAAGTTACCTTGCCAACACATGTTATTACCGGGTATGTCCCCATATACCTGGGTTCCAGTTTGCCTTTACGGCCAAACCTTAGCACGCCTTTCTAAGGTGAGACCTTGAGATACACTTTGTCTCCCACTTGGAACTCTAAAGGTCGTCGACGACTTTCTGCATAAGACTTTTGTCTGTCATGTGCCTCTTTCAACTTTTGTTGTATCACTCTGATCTTTTCTGTTGTTTGTTGTACTAACTCAGGACCCAAAAGCTGATATTTACCAGACTCATACCAGCATAAAGGGGATCTGCACTTCCTGCCATATAGAGCCTCATAGGGAGCCATGTCAATGCTCCGCTGGTAACTGTTATTGTAAGTGAACTCTATCAAACTGAGATGCATGTCCCAACTTCCTAGGGACTGCAAAACACAAGCTCAGAGAAGATCTTCCAAAGTCTAAATAGTCCTTTCAGACTGTCCATCCGTCTGGGGGTGGAAAGCGGTATTAAACCTCAACTGTGTTCCCAATGCTTTGTGTAATAGTTCCCAGAAACAACTTGTGAATTGAGTACCTCTGTCAGAAACTATCATTGCTGGTACGCCGTGAAAACACACTATCTCGTCTACATACACCTGGGCAAGCTTCTCTGTTGTATATGTTGTCTTTATAGGTATGAAATGAGCAGATTTTGTCAACCTGTCCACTATTACCCAAATGGAATCATGATTCCTAGCTGTCTTTGGTAGACCAACTATGAAATCCATGGTTATATGATCCCATTTCCATTGTGGTATCAGCATGGGTTGCAAGGTACTTGTCGGCTTCTAATGCTCAGCTTTAACTTACTGACATACTGCACACATAGCTACAAACTCAGCTACATCCTTCTTCAAGCCAGACCACCAATACAGGTCCTTCAGATTATGATACATCTTGGTGAGTCATGGATGCATAGCATACATCAACGCGTGTGCTTCCTCGAGCACTAGCTTTCTTAGATTATCACCATCGGGGACCACCATTCTACCATGATAGCAAACTAGTCCATCCTCAGACTCATGGAACCCATCACGCTTTTCACTGCCAAGCTCTAACCTGATCAACTACATTGTATCATCTGCCTGCTGTGCATCTTTGATCTGTTGTCTCAGCATAGGCTTGACTTGCATTTGTGCCAACAGTCCTGCCAACAAGGAAACTTCCAACTATACATTCATATGTTGTAAGGAGATAAACATATCTCGCCTATGACATACCAATGAACTCAATCATGCCTTCTTTGTGGAGAGAGAAGAATAGTTTTTGCTAAGCGCATCAGCTACCACATTTGCCTTACCAGGATGATACTCAATGGTGCAATCATAATCATTGATTAGCTCCATCCAACGATGTTGTCGCATATTCAGCTCACTCTGTGAAAAGATATACTTCAAGTTCTTGTGATCTGTAAAGATCTGACACACCTCCCCATAAAGATAGTGTCTCCAAACCTTTAACGCATGGACCACTGCTTCCAACTCCAAATCATGTGTCGGATAGTTCTCCTCATGTTTCTTAAGCTGTCACGAAGCAAAAGAAATCACATGATCCTCCTGCATCAACACGCAACCTAAGCCCTTCTTGGAAGCATCGCAGAAAACAACATAGCCCTTCCCAGGCTCTGGCAGCACTAGCACTGGAGCACTAGTCAACTTCTCCTTCAAACTTTGGAAAGCTTGCTGACAACGATCATCCTAGATAAAAGGTACATCCTTCCTGGTCAACTTTGTCATCGACAACGTGATTGTACTTATGTCCTTGATAAACCTTCGGTAATATCCTGCCAAACCCAGAAAACTATGAACTTCCATCGGCGTCGTTGGTTGCTCCCAATCTGCAACTGACTCCACCTTCTTAGGGTCCACTCTGAATCCTTCTGTAGATATCACATAACCCAAGAAAGTCACTTCCTTCAACCAGAACTCACATTTGCTGAACAACTGGTGTTGGCGAAGAAGAGTCAACGCTTGTCGAAGATGTTGTTCATGCTCTGGACTGTCCCCACTGTAGACCAAGATGTCATCTATGAAGACTACAACAAACTGATCTAGAAACGGACGGAACACCCTATTCATCAGATCCATGAAAGCAGCAGGTGCATTGGTTAGCCCAAACGGCATAACCACAAACTCAAAGTGACCATACCTCATCCTAAATACTGATTTTGGTATGTCATCTGCCTTAATCCTCAACTGATGATATCCATATTGTAGATCGATCTTTGAGAACACTGTAGCGCCACACAACTGGTCAAATAGATCGTCTATTCTCGGCAATGGGTACTTATTCTTGATCGTGACTTTGTTCAACTACAGGCAATCTATACGTAATTGTATCGACCTGTCCTTCTTCTTAACGAATAGCACTGGAGCACCCCAAGGTGACATGCTTGGTTAGATGAAACCTTTCTCCAACAACTCCTGTAACTGCTTCTTCAACTCTGCCATCTCTGCTGGAGCCATCATGTACGGCATCTGTGCAACTGGCTGTGGTCCTGGTACCAGACTGATCTCAAAATCAATCTCTCGAGGTGGGGGTACACTGGGGAACTCATCAGGAAACACATCTGCAAACTCTCGGACAACCGTCACCTCCTCGAGGCTAGGACCTTTTGCCTTGGTATCCATGACGTGAGCTAAGAATGCTTTACAACCTTGCCGCAACAACTTTTCTGCCACCATTTTTGACACTACACATGTCAGAAGAATCTTCCTATCTCCTTGGAAGACCCACTTCTCTCCACTATCATCAAACACTGCCTGCTTGGAACCACAGTCCAACACAACCTTATACTTTTATAAGATATCCATCCCAAGGATCACATCGAATCCATGCATGTCAAGTGGTATAAGATCCACTTGTATACCGTGTCCTGAGAAAGACAGAACACAAGATGAATACTCTTCTTGATGTATCGAAGAACCATCGAGAGGGTTTATAACAATAGGTTATCTTTCTTACAACTAATAGGTAAAGTACAACTATCAAGCAGACTATGTGCGATAAAAGAGTGCATAGCACCAGGGTCAACCAAAACAGATATAAAGAAAGAAGAAGACAAATTAGAATGAAATAACTCCATCTGACCTGTCACCACTCGTGGGTTGACTATCGCCTCCGGCTGACTTATAGCATAGAATCGAGTTGTTTCTTGTCCACGTCCTCTGCTCCCTTGAGCAGACAATTCTTCTTGTGACGCTTGACTGCATCCTCGCCCTCTGCTACCACTGGGCTGCGGTCTGTCTGACCCTTGTCAATTCTGTCTCAGTTGTTGTGCTACTTCAACATCTCTCTTTGGGCAATTTGACCTCAAGTGCCTAGTCTGTCCACAGCGATAACATGACCTACCTTCTGTCTGCAGCCTAGATGGCCATGTCACTGCCACAGAAGTTATACTATGCACCTTTGATGGAGAAGAAACATAACCTCTTCCCTTACTTGGAGACCACTGAGATGGTGTATGAGAATTCTGCATTACGGAAGGGCTAAAAACCTTGGCTTCTTGAAGCCACCAAACCTCTGTCCCTAGAACTAAGAAAGCCTTTTCCTATTCATGGACTCCCTTTTCTCCTTAACAGATCATTCAATCCTACAGATGGACTCCACAAACATGGCAAACCACTCCCGATTCTCGAAAGCAGCAGTAGGTGTCGACAGCTCAGCACTCAAACCTTTCTCAAAATGCCTGATCCGCTCAGCATCTGTTGCCGCCATGTGAGGACAAAACCTTAGCAAGTCCATGAACTTAGCTTCATACTCGGTGATGCTCATCAATCCTTGGCGTAAACACTCAAACTGGTTGATCTTCTCATCAAAATACATCTTCAAAAAGTATCTGCTGACGAACTCTCGTCGGAAAACCTCCCAACCGATCTCCTCACCAGGTCGCTTCTCCTCCTCGATGGCCCACCAGTGGCCAGCACTACCTTTCAGAAGGTAGACAACGTTCTTGACTTTGTTTGCTTCAGGGATGTCTAGGATCCAGAAGGCCTTCTCGAGACCTGTCAGCCACAGATCAACATCTGTCGGATCAGCCGTTCCAGCATAATCTGAAGCTTTGACTCGACGAAGCCGCTCAAAGGTCTTCCCAATACCCGATGCTTCACCATGGGGAGCTTGTGCTCTTGGCAGAGGCACTGATACTCTTTCCACCATGTGATTCATCGTAGCCATCAACTACCTCATAAGTTGTTGGTAGGAAGGATTTTTTAGAATTGCTAGGTCAAGTTGGGGGACCTCAGGCACCCGATCTTCATGTGTCTGCCCTCCTGCTCCATCAACTAATGCAGCATCACTACTCTCGGTAGAATGTTCTTCATGGTTTCCAGACATCTTTAAGCTTTATCTTCCACTAAGGGCCGAAGGTTATTGTAAGAAAATATGGAAAACTCACAAGAATAGACAAAAACCTAGTCCTAGATCCCTGTAGACTCAATGAAACCTAGAGCTCTGATACCAAACCAACTGCGACACCCCTCCATCTCACAGACAATAAGATGACACACAAAAACATGCGGAACCTCACATTACCAAAAACACATGTTAATTAAAACCGATTGCGGAAAGCATACATGAGAGAACTTTTGCATCCAGATCTTATAGAAAGACATGTTATATAAACATTCACAAGCCATGTTATAGGTCCACAGCTTATCAGAACCATCTGTACTGTCAGCACCAGAGTTCAACACATGTTCATACATTCATAACGACCACGTACAGCCAGCAACAAGATATATAAAAATTACAAAAGCCAACATCTTGAAACGTCATCAAACACCTCCAAGGACCCGAGTGTACAGGGATGACTCTAGGACTCTACTACAAAACCACAAAACAACAGCATGTCCATCTCTTGCCTTCTATTGCTCTTCTTGCTACTCAGCCGCAACCTCACGACCACCACCACATCTAGAACGATCACCTAAAAAGGGTGTAAACCAGTGGGGCGAGACACACAGTCCCAGCGAGAAACATAACTCCCCGCCATAACTATAAAACCTCAAAAAGATTAAAGCAGGTAACAGCAGATAACTGATAAAGCGTATAACAAGAGCAGCATACTAAGAAAATCTATTATTACCATCAAGATTACCAAGATATCTGGGAGACATATAACCAAGTATTACTTTATGGAACATGATTGACATGATAAGCTTTATAAGAACTTATCATAAGATATAAGGATCGTACGCACAACTGCATAGTTCAACTAGATCAGCTATATAAGCAAGGCCTCAATCAAGGTTCCATATTTTGCTCTAAGCAAGATATACTTATTCGGCTGGATTACATTTTATTATGCCCTGAGGAAGTGAGCCTTCCCTACTCAAATCCAACCATTGGCTGCGAAGCCCAATCCAGTGCCATACAAGGTCTAAGGAGATGCGGACTCCATGACCTCACCTTCCCGTGGTCAGTACACGAATCATCAAGCAAGACAACAGTCTTATGCTTATAGGGCCTCAGCCTCTGGGTCAGCTCCTCATGCTACCCATATGTTTAGCTCACCTCATCATAGGTGCTAGTGCATACATCTGAGCCATGAACGCATCATTCTCATCATCACATATCCTGAGCCATGGGTCTGTTCACCATGCTCCATATGTCCCGAGTCTGCAACCACAGTTGCACTCAAACCCTCCTATTTCAGGCTAGGGGAAACCTCACATATTCAACAATATGCGCTCTAGGTAATCCCGTAGGATAAACCTATTTCACCATCACCAAATACTGACAGTAATGGATCTATGGTCAGGGAAAACTACATGAAATGTTCATTTATTATTGATTAGTATATTTTAAGCCAATTGTTGAGGCAAAACAAAGTATAAGCATAGCCTTATAGGATTACATCATTGTTGCCATCATCATACTGTCCTGGGACCTCAACCCCTTATTATATCAATCACTGCCTCTCAAGGCATCATAATCATGTATCAGCATCCTGGGAACACATCCCTTATATCATCATCAGAGGATAACACCTAAATTATGCACTCAGCCTCATATCAGGTCCTCAGACCTACCAACTTGTTGCCACATTACCACATGGTGCTACTCCAGCACATATGTCTCATAGCTCTTACTAGGCTATGAATCCACATGAAATACCTGCATGGTTAGTATACACATTCATAGAGATAATTGAAGCCATCATGGATTAACAGAATGATCATGCTATCAAGTATAGAGCAACATCTATGATTATAAGCTTTATCATTCATGGTATTATTATTAATCATGAGCATATATTATGCCTTATACATGTGACCATAGGCATGGGTCACATCATCATGTGAAGCAACTTTGTATGCTTCCAAGCTTCCTTATTCACAGCCTATCATTATATCTCATCATCATATTTGTAGGATTCAAGGTGATTACATCATATCACGTGTTATTATTATAAGCCATATACATTCTGAGTTATCAGAAGGGTGACTACCCTCACCCAAGCTTATCGACCAAGGGGGTATAACGCCCAAGGCGCCTCTATGTGCAACCATCTCCATGTCATCCAAGAGTCCTTCATATCGACCAAGGCACCCTATCGCCCAAGGTGCCATATTGTGCATGGACCAGCTGGCTAAACAAGCAGCATCTCTACCAACTCCACTAGGGGTGTGTTGGGCAACACAACCCCATGTCTGGCACAGACCTAACATCCATCTAGATCAAGCTACTCATAATGGCCACCACTAAGGCACCATCTAGGGTTCTATATACAACCATCATATCGGGGATCACAAGAATACTTCATATTGCCCAACACAAGGAAAGCTATTAGACATCATATCGGTTAAAGCACATCCAAGACAAGGGTCATCTCGGCCAAGGCATACCGGGCATCGAGCCACCAAGGCTCAACAAAGCCTATCGGCCAAGATCAACATAAGGCAAGGGGGGCATCGCGCAACCTTACTTCAGAGTGTGTCGTTCAGAGCACAAGCTCAAGATGTAATGCCCAAGCTCCATCTCCACTAAGTGTCGACCAAGGGAACCATATCGAGCACCAACCAAACCCCAACTAGGTGTAACAGATAAGGTTACAACCCAAGACAAGAAGGTTATCGGGCAGCACTACTCCAAGGCATATCGTGCAAGGCACAACCCAACATGGTCATCTTCAACCTCAAGCACAAG
Organism: Alisma plantago-aquatica; assembly: GCA_963693085.1. NCBI lineage: Eukaryota > Viridiplantae > Streptophyta > Magnoliopsida > Alismatales > Alismataceae > Alisma > Alisma plantago-aquatica. Next base: position 414,980,089 of record OY856415.1, on the reverse strand, counting down.
GGCTCCAAACCCTAATTGATCAAGAAGACCAGCTCACCTCTCAAAAACCAAGAGAGAGGGGTTTTGCACAACCTCTATCACAAATTGGGCAACCACAAGGATCCACCTCAACATAGGTCATCATCTATTCAAAAGCTTACCTCTCAAATCCATGGTGAGAGGAGGGTGTCTCCCAAGAAACTAGAATGTAGACTCACCTCTCAACTAAAATGAGAGAGGGATATTTCCTACATCACTAGAGCTCAAACTCACTTCTGTATACCAAGGAGGGAAAAGGGGTTATTGCTCAAAAAGGAAAACCCTAAACCATGGTTCAGCCAACTAGGTGTAAAGGCATATAAACCATCAACAACATCATGCTCATAATATCCATAAGATCAACAACATGTACTAGAGAAAGAAAATATAACATGCAATGGCCGATCATCAACATATATGAAACATGCAACATAGAGAAGGTAGTATAGTTAGGGTTAGAAGTTATGTAACCTGCCTTAAGCAAACTCCTCAAGCTCCAAAGCTCCAAGCTTCTAGCTCCTAGCTCCAAGCTCACCACTTTCGGCCACCTCAAGAAAAGGAACAAGGATCATAACCACCATGGCCGAAGAGTAGGCAAGATGGAGAAGAAGATGCTAAGGAGAGAGGGAATATGCTTATCGAAGGACAAGACCCACCTAGGGTTCGGCCACCTAGCTAGAGGAAGAAGAAGAGATCTCCACCAAGGGGGAAAGGATCGACCACCAAGCGCTCCAAGAAAGGTGTGTCGTGCACACAAGGAGGAGAGAGCAACAAAAGAGCTAAAGGGTTCCCAAGGAAGAGAAAGGCAAGGCATATATAGATGAGGGTCAAGGTTAAACCAAGGCAAGGTGTCACCTTACCAAGGGACACTTGTCCACACATTTTACCACCTTGAAAAACACATGCACATGCCATGCCACCACTCAACCAAGGTTCAGCCACATGTCCAAGCTAGGGTGACACAACCAAAGCAAGGAGGTCAAACAAGGTCAAAGGCCGACACACTCCAACTATGGCCGACACCCTCATGGGTGACACAAACCATCCTTGCCCAATATAGGGCTCAACCAAGCAAAGCAAGACCCAAGAAAGGGAAAACAATGACCAAAAGAGATCAACCAAGACCAAGACAACTCAAGGCATGAGCCCAAACCTTCCTCTCAACTCTAGAGAAAGCAAAGAGAGAGGAAGACATTTCTCAAGGTGGCAAACTTACTCTCTAACCCTAACTTAGGTTATTTTGCAAGTAGCACCTCCAACTCTCAACTAAGCACAAGCAAACCCTAATCATCACTAAAGATGATTAACAAGCAACCAAGCACAAGGTTTAGGCAAACAAATAGGGTAATCCCAAAATGAAGGTCAGGGTCCTTATAGTCATAGAGTTTTGAGTGTTTGGGGTTTCCCTAACCCTAGCTGACTAATAGGGGTGCCTTTGTGGTAATGATCCCTTGGGCGATATGCTGGGTGCCCAAGATGGTGCTCCACGAATAACAAAGGATGTGAGGATGGGCATTATGAACACTCCCTTGATATGTTGCTCGATATCATGAACCCTAGAACGTTATAAGTGTGTATGTGTGCATAGCTTGGGCGACATCAGGGTTAAGTGCATGGCTGATACCCCCACAAGGAGATATGTTACTTTGGCCGATATGCCTTGCCCGATACATGCTCTCTCTTGGTTGGTTACCCAACATGTGTATGTGCTTGATAGCTTGGATGGTCCTAGGGTTGAAGGTTTGGCCGATACATGTGGTGAGCTTGGACAGTATTAGGTCTTGGACGATAGAAGTTGACGGCTGGATGATATAGTACTTTGACCATTATAGGGTCCCAAACCCTAGTTGGACGATAGGATACCTTGGGCTCCATGGTAACGTTTGATGGATGGTAGTAGTGTACCTTGGGTCGTATGAGAGTTCCTTGGACATCATGATGTGCTGACCAAGTGGGTGTGTATTGGGCGATATAGTTATGGCTTTGGGCGACATGATTTGATGGCTGCCCGGTATAAACCCTAACCCTAGAAGGGCTATAAGGGGGTCTTGACCAAAAAGGGTTGTTGTGATGATCATATGTTGACCGATATACTCTTGGTCCATGGCTGCATGACACATCATTAGGTCTAAGTCTGTCCGTTATCCCCTTGTACATGGGTGCATGTCATGCTTGAGGCTGACAGCTTTGGGTGAGGGTTAGTACCCTACCCGATACACCTTTAGTGAGGGTTTGTAGTCGCTGCCTAGTATTGGTGAGGATAGGCAACACTTCTGGTGAGGGTTGTGCCCTAACCCGATAACCCTAAAAGTTATCTTGAGACTCATAACGTGAATGTAATACCTTGTTACCTTTGGCCCGTACCTTTGATCAAAATGGTGAGACATGAAGAATAAGTTGTGAAGCCTTAGTATGGGGGGTTACCTATGGTTGATGATAGGTGAACCGTTGAGAATGTTTGTTGGTAGATCATGGAGTATGATCCTTAAAGATAAATCCTGAGGGATGGCATGCATGATGATACGAGGCTTAGGGTATTGTGGATACCCATGCTATGATAACAGTAATGAGTATTGTTTAATACACCATCTATGACTTTATGCTTCATATGTTCATAAAAGTGGATGATTGCTCCAAACCTTAATCCTAATAACATGGTAATCGTGATATGCTCTATAAAGATTATTGTTGGTGATCAAGTTATCTCTTTTCTATACTCTCTAACCATGTAGGTACTATCAATTGGATTCATAGCCAGGTAAGAACTATGATGATTATATGATTATGTGATTTGTCTGGCATTTGGTATATGCAATATCTGAGTAATGATAATGTTCCTTGTTGATGAGATAACATGTAACATGAGTATGATGAGGAAGGTTTAATAACCTAATAAAGGTTGAGTGCTTGACTGAGGTGTTATCCTCTATTGATAACATGAGGGATTGATATCCCATGATGATGATGATGCCTTGAGGGGTAATGGTATTATGAGATGAACCAAGGGACTGATATCCCATTATGATGTATGATGATGAAGCCTTGAGAGGCAGTGGTACTATGAAATGATGTGAGGGATTCATATCCCATGGCAATAAGATGATTGTTGAGGGCAATGAGAATAGGAATAGCAGTATAATACCAAAGTAATGAAATCTAATGTTGTTCATGTTTTATATATGGTTTCTTAATACAACTTGGTTGCCCCAACAATCTACTTAAAATGCATTAACTAATTACATATGAACCTCTCATGTAGTTTGCCCTAGCCATAGATCCATCATCATCAGTAGCTGGTGATGGTGAAACGGGTTTATCCTGCGGGATTACCTGGAGTGCATATTGTTGAATATTTGGGGTTTCTCCTAGCCGAAAGTAGGAGTAGAATGCAACTGCGATTGTGGACTCAAGATGTGTATAAGAGCATGGTGAATATGCACATGGCTCAGTGTGATGGAGCATGAATGTGTTCTTGGATCAAGGAGCATGATGAACTAGCCCGTGGCTCCAGTATACTAGCACCGTGACCTATACAAAGGGTGGGCTAGATAAAAAGGGTAGACTGTGTGAGCTAACTCTGTGGCTGAGGCCACTCAAGAAAGAGACTGTGGTCCTGCTTTGGTTATCATGCACTGACCACGAAGAGGTGAGGTCATGGAATATGGTTCTCCTAATGACCTTCTATGGCACCGGTTTTGGGCTTCGCAGTCGAAGGTTGGATTTGAGTGGGATGGCTCACTTCTTCAAGGCATAATAATTCATAATCAAGCCATATAGTATCTTTTCTTAGGGCAAATATGAAACATTGGTTGGGACCTTGTTTGTATATTTGCTCTAGTTATAAATTGCAGTTTATCATACGTTCCTTATATCATGTGATAAGTTCTTATAAATATTATCTTATCAATCATGTTCCATAAAGAATGCCTATCATATGCCTCTTGGATGTTTGGTAAGAACATTAATAAAGTCAGCTTTGCTCAGTATGTTGCTCCTATAATCTTCTTATACCGGTTATCTGTGAACATAATAAAGTTGATAGAGTGTTATGTTTCTCGCTGGGACTATGTGTCTCACCCTAGTGGTTAATAACATTTTTAGGTGGACGTGTCTGGCGAGATGAAGATCATGTGGCTACGGATGATGTGCAGAGGTATCATACCCGGTGGAATAGCTAGTGTCTAGTAGTAGAGTCATATGTGTCGTCCCTGTACACTCAGGTCTTGGGGAAGGTTTTCGATGTTTCTTGTATTATGATCAATGTACAGTTTTCAGTTTATGTATCTGGATGTAAATCAGCATGTGGAACAATTATTTCATGTAATGAGATGATGGAAAATTATGTTGTAGCACCTTGAAAATATGTTATAAAAAGAAAGTGTTGGCTCATATGCAACATGTCTCATCTTGTGGTGCTTGTTGTAAATCAGTTTTAATTTCCCGTGATTTTTGGTATCCCACTGGTTAGTATGTAATCGTGTTTTGTTGAGGTTGGGGTGTTTCAAGTGTTTGGTATCAGAGCTCTAGGTTCGCCGAGTCTACAGGGACACTAGGACTAGGATTAGGATGGTGTCTAAGGTTCGACTGTGACATAAAATATGGTGCATACTACCTAATCTCAGTACTTGATGCCTGGCTAAGTATTCAAATATTGAAGACATAGGTAACTGTGGAGCCTTAGATTGTTTCCTCCTTGATTACTCTGATCAAGTTGTCATTCTGGAGCAATCTAAAGAGCATAGCAAATCAAGAATATGATGCTAATACCTTCATCTTGTTATAAAGGGAGTAAATAAATGCACCATAACTCTTTAAAACCTAGATGCTTGATAATCCAAAGAGGAAGTAATGGTTCTATGAATCCTAAAATCCGTATAAGAATATGATGAGATAAGTTCTTGAAACCATAATATTAAGAGAGACATCAAGTAAAAGATAGATTAATCTATGATAACAAGGAGAGTTAAAACATAAAACTTACTCAAGATAAAGAAAATGCTTGAAAGAAAGCAAAAGGTTGGTAGAAAGAGAAGCACAAGTAATGAATAAATAAGATGGAACCTGAGATAATCTCAGACCAACCAATGAACGTAAGCAAAAATGAGAGAGTATAAGTCCAAATTCATGATAAGAAAAAGGGAACAAGGGAGATGATCCTTGTTCAATAAAGAATATGTGAAGAGTAACAATCTTTTTCACAAAAAGGATACAAAAATTTGATATAATCCGGAAATAACCATGATTACGATGAAACGGCGACAAGAGAAAAAGAATAATAACACGTAATGGTCTTAATGCTTCCTGTGATGAGTGCAAGGAAACTAAGAAGAAACCAGATAAAACCAGATAGAACAAGGTTTAACGATGCACAAATAGTTGAAAGACTCATATAAGGATCAAAGAAAGTGATAATATCCTCCCCTTTGATATGAAACCGTAGGTTTTGTTGGGGTGTTTGGAGGAGTTTGTTCCTTCCTTCTGAGGGAGTGGCAGTCAAGTGGACCCTATGTCACTTGATATGTGTACTTTTGGAATGATCTCTGGTTGGATACTTCAAAAAGTATCAGTTGATCTTGGACTATAGTTTCCAAGATAGAGATATTTGTGATAGATGATGACTGTAGGATCCTCTTGACATGTTTTGAACCAGTGACAACGGTAGACTATGAAGGAGAGACCGGAAGTGATGTGTTTTGACTCAAGAGATGGATACGAAGGTAAGGAAAACTAGTATATGAGAAGTGCCAAGCGTATGGGAACATGAGAACATGCCTTCTGGTAAAGGGTTGAGAATCAAGATGCCTAGATTGTGAAGGCACGGTGGTGAACCATCTTGACAGATCATCCTTGACCTAGAACCCATAAGCTTGAAGATTTTTAGGAGTCTGGATCTATGAGGTGACCCTCGAGGCAGTAGTTCAGCAACATAGAGGAACGCTGGTAAGGTTAAGCAAGTGAGGACCGGATGGTTTAACCAGGATGCAGAGGGCAACAGGAAACAGATAGATCTCATGGCATGAGCTGGCCAGAAATGGTGAGACGACCAGGGTATGTTGGCAGGTCAGATAGAGTTAATCCCTTCTGCTTCCGTTGATCCAGTTTAGGATGTACCCTCCTATGAACACTTATAGTGTGTCTGGCAAATGCTTCCTTTTTATTAGTTAGTAGAGAGATAGCCTATTGTCGATCACCTTCATGGTTGACCTTGGGAAGATGTGAAGTTTTCTCAGATGGAAAGGTTGCCTTTGGTTTGACCTGGCTAAGTGCCTATAGTATGGCTATCACCTTTTAGGGGTTTATGCTCCAGATAAACATGACATCAGAAGGTACGTACCCAAGGAAAGAAGTTGAGGATAGGTTGTCTTGGGAAAAGTTCATCAAGTTAAGCCTGATTCCTTGGAATACTCCTAGCTAAGTCTCAAGTAAAGGAAGATCCAGGAAGGATGTGTCTCGAATAGATATGGATGAACGAGGTTTGTGAATCCTATCTAGATCAGCTAAGATAGTGCATATATGTCACCCTATGAGTTGGTTCTTGTTGTACGTTTGGGAGCTGACAGGAAGACATGGCAGGAAACCAGGATGATGTGGTTGTTGTTAACCAAGATGCTTGGTTCCTTGGATGTTCGATAACTCTTTTTGTGTTAAGCCTTAAGCAGTACATAGTAGTGCCTTATGATTCATGTCATGTGCATACATCTATTTTGTAGAGTAGGTATCTTGTGAAAACCCCTTCTTAGAAGGATCTTCCTTAGACTAAGACATCCTTTGTGGAAGGAGAAGAAATAGTTGGAACATATATAGAAGAAGGATAGTGATACGAGTTATGAAAAGCCTAAGTGTTGAGCCTGTGAGATCAGAATAGCACAGCAGAAACATAATGAGGAATGTGATATATCAGTAAAGGAACTGATACATGAGTGATATGAGTTGTGTGTGATGCTCCAGTATCTAAGAGTGTTACCAGACAAAGGATGGTAAGACGGAGGTTTGAGTCTATAATCAGTACAAGGAAACCCTGTGTTGGCTCTGGAGGAAGATCCAATATGTTGGTCATGGATCTGTGACACCTAGGAACTTTGTGGAGATGTATGATGTGACGTGTAACACCCGTCTTCTTTCCGCTTGGGATTTCGGGGACAAAATCCTTGTTAGGGGTTTATGATTTGTAAGGACCCTGACCCAAGTTTTGGTCTAACCCTCTTTGCTTTTCTTATGAAAGGTTCTTAGAACCTTAATCTAATCTCTTAAAATGTTTTGATATCATGTGACAAGCTCATGTTTCCCGTTTGGTCCCGTTTGGATGTTGTTTGAGCAATGTTTGCTTGTTTTGGACCAAAGTGTAATTTACCCAAAGTAAGGGGTTATATTGCAATATGTCACATGTATAGCATGCCTTTAGTTCTCTAGCATCATTATAAAGAGAATGATGAGGTGGGGAGCCTTGTGGAGGACCTATGTTCCAAGTTTGAGCTTAGTTGGATGATGTTTGTGCCCTATGTGCTAGTTTTGGTGCAAATTGCAAATTACCCAAAGTAGAGGGGTCAATATGCAATTTATCATCTCTAGAGTCACCTTCCTTATATTTGGCATCATCTAGGATGTGGATGGAAGTTGGGGCGCCTTGTTTGGTTGATAGTTCAGAAGTAACATCTTTATATGGTCTTTATATCACATATGTGTCACACACATGATACACATGCTATCTTGTCTTTTAGTGTATCGGGTAGAAGCTTGAGAGTGTGTTGCCCATGAGGGTGTGTCACCCATGGGAGGTACCCAGCTGCAAGATACACATCCTAGAGTGTATCACCAGGCCATGCATGTGAAGCTTGGGTGCAACAAGTGGCGTTAAGTGCATGAGCAAGTGGCATCTTGGGTTATGTGGTTATGACACCTCTCCTTTGCTACCTCTCTCTTCCTTGGTGTATATAGCCCCCTTCCTCCTTAAACAAGTGCTCTTTTTCTTCCACCTTCTTTCCCCTTAGTATATGGGACAAGCATGGGAGCTTGGGAGCTCAAGGAAACTCCCATGGAGCTTGGGAGGGCGAGCTCTTTGGCCATAGAGACTCCTTGTTCAAGATCTGACTTTGGTGAGTCATGCTTCCTTGCTAGCTTTTCCTTGTGCCTCCTTCTTCATCTCCTTCTCCTCCTCTCGGCCATGTATGGGCCCTTGATGTGAGTAGGAAAATTTGTGGTTATCTCCCCCTCTTTTCTTCTTCTTGATCTATACATAACCATGGTATCTTCTTCTTCTTCTCTTGTTCCTTGAGGTGATGATGGCGGAGCCGAAGACAAGCTTATAGCTTCGGATGGATGGTTTCCATGGAGAGGAACGTGGGTTTGCTGCTTGGATCAGGAAACTTTATGCCTTTCATGGAGATCCTCTTAAGGCGGGGTACATAACTCTTACCCATCTCTATTATGTTCACTCTACATATGTGCATGTGATGATTCTTGTCTTTAAATTGATACCCTTCTCCATGATAGCCGTGCATGTGGAACTTGAGATCTGTTTTAATGGAAATGGTCACGTTTTACTACTGTCCTCATCTTGTTCTTCTTGCGCTAGATGGTAACGGGTGGCTAGAGGTTTAAGATGACTTGCCTGATAGGGTGCTTTACCTGATATGGGGGGGCATGCCCAATACTATGCTTTTCCCGACATAGTACCTTGCTCAATAGGTTATACTTCGGTTGATGGTTTCTGGAAATACCCCTTTCTCTCCTTTGGACTTGAAAGGTAATCCTATGGCCTAGATATTTGGGGCGATATGATGTGGTGACCGATATCTCTTTCCTACCCTAGGGTTAGGGTTTGGACGTTATGGTTGATGGACACTTCGTTGGTCCTTTGGCCGATATGTGTTCTACATAATGGCTCCTTGAGGTTGTTGCCCGATACCCTCTTCTAGAGTTGAACCTTGGGTGATATGATAAGTGAACCCTTTGTTGACCTTATAACCGATATGCACCTCTACCCAAGATGATGTTGGTGGGCGATATGGTGGTTGGCCGACACGAAACCCTAATCTTAGTGTCTTGGCCAATATAGAGCTCCAACCCTAGCTTGGGCGATAGGATTTCCCTGGGCGACATGGATGCTCTACTCTAGTTGCACGACAATTGCTCTTGGGGTTGAGCACTTGGATAGTATCATGGGCGATATGGTGGTAATGCCTTTGGTGATAGGTATCTTTGCTAGTGTACGGAAACCGATAGGTTGTTCCTTGGTGTGGGCGATAGCCCTAGAAGTAGTGCCTTGGGTGATATGGATGCCCTAACCTTAACTTAAGGTGATATGATTGCTTTGGCTGATGGGATGGCCCTAACCCTAGAGTGCCCAACATGTTGTCATGGGCAATGAGATGCCTTGGCCGATAGGCTAGCTCCAACCCTAGTTTCCCGATATAGCATCTTGGATGTCATGGAGTTTTGAGTATTGGGGGTTTCCCTAACCCTATCTGACCGATAGGGGTGCCTTTGTGGTAATGATCCCTTGGGTGATATGTTGGGTGCCCAAGATGGTGATCCACGAATAACAAAGGATGTGAGTATGGGTGTTATGAACGATCCCTTGATATGCTACCTGATATCATCAACCCTAGAACATTATAAGTGTGTATGTGTGCATAGCTTGGGCGACATCAGGGTTAAGTGCATGGCTGATACCCCCACAAGGAGATATGTTACTTTGGCCGATATGCCTTGCCCGATACATACTCTCTCTTGGTTGGTTACCCGACATGTGTATGTGCTTGATAGCTTGGATGGTCCTAGGGTTGAAGGTTTGGCCGATACATGTGGTGAGCTTGGACAGTATAAGGTCTTGGACAATATAAGTTGAGGGTTGGACGATATAGTACTTTGACCATTATAGGGTCCCAAACCCTAGTTGGACGATAGGCTACCTTGGGCTCCATGGCAACGTTTGATGGATGGTAGTAGTGTACCTTGGGCGGTATGAGAGTTCCTTGGACATCATGATGTGTTGACCAAGTGGGTGCCTATTGGGCGATATAGTTGTGGCTTTGGGCGATATGATTTGATGGTTTCCCAGTATAAACCCTAACCCTAGAAGGGCTATAAGGGGGTCTTGACCAAAAAGGGTTGTTTTGATTGATCATATGCTGACTGATATACTCTTTGTCCGTGGTTGCATGACACATCATTAGGTCTAAGTCTGGCCGTTATCCCCTTGTACATGGGTGCATGTCATGCTTGAGGCCGACAGCTTTGGGTGAGGGTTAGTACCCTACCCGATACACCTTTAGTGAGGGTTTGTGATCACTGCCTAGTATTGGTGAGGATAGGTGACACTTCTGGCAAGGGTTGTGGCCTAACCTGATAACCCTAAAATTATCTTGAGATGCATAACGTCAATGTAATACCTTGTTACCTTTGGCCCGTACCTTTGATCAAAATGGTGAGACATGATGAATAAGTTGTGAAGCCTTAGTATGGGGGGTTACCTATGGTTGATGATAGGTGAACCATTGATAAAGCATGATGGTAGATCATGGTGTATGATCCTTAAAGATAAATCTTGAGGGATGGTGTGCATGATGATACGAGGCTTAGGGTATGGTGGATACCCATGCTATGATAACAGTAATGAGTATTGTTTAATACACCATCTATGACTTTATGCTTTATATGATCATAAAAATGGATGATTTCTCCAATCCTTAATCCTAATAACATGGTAATCGTGATATGCTCCGTAAATATTATTGTTGGTGATCAAGTTATCTCTTTGCTATAATCTCGAACCATGCAGGTACTATCAATTGGATTCATAGCCAGGTAAGAGCTATGATGATTATATGATTATGTGCTTTGTTTGGCATTTGGTATATGCAATATCTGAGTAATGATAATGCGCCTTGTTGATGAGATAACATGTAACATCAGTATGATGAGGAAGGTTTAATAACCTAATAAAGGCTGAGTGCCTGACTGAGGTGTTATCCTCTATTGATAACATGAGGGATTGATATCCCATGATGATGATGATGCCTTGAGGGGCAATGGTATTATGAGATGAACCGAGGGACTGATATCCCATGATGATGTATGATGATGAAGCCTTGAGAGGCAGTGGTACTAGGAACTGATGTGAGGGATTCATGTCCCATGGAAATAAGATGATTGTTGAGGGCAATGAGAATAGCAATAGCAGTATAACACCAAAGTAATGAAATCTAATGTTGTTCATGTTTTATATATGGTTGCTTAATACAACTTGTTTTCCCCAACAATATACTTAAAATGCATTAAGTAATTATAGATGAACCTCTCATGTAGTTTTCCCTAGCCATAGATCCATCATCGTCAGTAGTTGGTGTTGGTGAAACGGGTTTATCTTGCGGGATTACCTGGAGCGCATATTGTTGAATATGCGGAGTGAAATTGTGGTTGTGGACTCAAGATGTATATAAGAGCATGGTGAATAGGCCCATGGCTCAGTGTGATGGAGCATGAATGAGTTCATGGCTCAAGGATAACGGTGAACTAGCCCATGGCTCCAATATACTAGCTCTGTGACAAAAGGGCGGGCTAGATAAAAAGGGTAGACTACATGAGCTAACCCTATGGCTGAGGCCACTCAAGCAAGAGACTATGGTCCTACTTTGGTTATCGTGCACTAACCATGAAGAGGTGAGGTCATGGAGTTCGGTTCTCCCAATGACCTTGTATGGCACCGGTTTTGGGCTTTGCAGCCGAGGGTTGGATTTGAGCAGGACGACTCACTTCCTTAGGGCATAATAATTCGTAATCAAGCCGTATAGTATCTTTGCTAAGGGAAAATATGAAACATTGGTCGGACCTTGTGTGTATAGTTGCTCTAGTTATAACTTGTAGTTTATCATACGTTCCTTATATCCTGTGTAAGTTCTTATAAAGCTTAACTTGTCAATCATGTTCCATAAAGAATGCATGTTATATGCCTCCTGGATAGTTTGGTAAGAACGTTAATAAAGTTAGCTTTGCTCCAAGTATGTTGATCCTATAATCTGCTTATACTGATTATTTGTGAACATAATAAAGTTGATAGAGGGTTATGTTTCTCGCTAGGACTGTGTCTCACCCCGGTGGTTAATAACATTTTTAGGTGGATGTGCCTGGCGAGATGAAGATCATGTGGCTATGGATGATGTACATAGGTATCATACACGGTGGAATAGATAGTGTCTAGCAGTAGAGTCCTATGTGTCCTCCCTGTACACTCAGGTCTTGGGGAAGGTTTTCAATGTTTCTAGCATTATGATCGATGTACGGTTTTTAGTTTATGTATCTTGATGTAAATCAGCATGTGGAACAGTTATTTCATGTAATGAAATGATGGGAAATTATGTTGTAGCACCTTGAAAATATGTTATGAAAAGAAAGTTTTGGCTCAGATGCAACATGTCTCATCTTGTGGTGCTTGTTGTAAATCGGTTTTAATTTCCCATGATTTTTGGTAATCCTCTGGTTAGTATGTAATCGTGTTTTGTTGAGGTTGGAGTGTTTTACATATCATCACTATAACAGATTTGCAGCCAAGAAGGATTTCTCAATTTGAAGTAGTAAGTATTATATCAACAAATCAGGCTCACTTACCATGAGGACATTTGAATGCTCCCAACAAGGACAAAATGATCTTAAAGATAGGAGAAAGACCACAAAAGATACCAAAATTAAAAGACGAAGGATTACCTATGTAGATTTCATGGCAAAATGAAAATTTCTTTACAAAACAGCGAGTCTGTTGTATCTAATTTTCTTATATGTCACTCCCATACTCTTTCAACACCATCCAAGGTTCCAAGATTGAGATCTCACCACAAGGTGTCTGAGACTACAAAGGACCTCATCTCTACTTTCCACAATTGTGGTGTAGGCCCATCAAAAATTGCTTTAATATTGAGAGAGTCTGATGATCAAGGTATTAGAACACAATATTGTATTAATGGTATAAAATCTACTCACAAGAACAATTTGGGCCGAGAATGCATGTCAATGATGGAAAAGTTTCTCAAGGAAATGTCAAATGATGATTCATTTTTCTTTTGTTATGACCTTGATTATGATTATACAACTCGAAGTATTTTCTGGGCTGATGGGAGGTCGAGAGAGACGTATATGACATTTGGAGATGTTGTGGTGTTTTGATGTAACATATAGAACCAACATGTTCAGTATGCCATTTTCCCCTTTTGCTAGTGTGAACCATCATAGGCAATCAACACTTTTTGGTTGTGCACTTCTCATCGACGAGACTGAAGAAACATTTGTTTGGTTATTTGAGACATGGTTACAATGCATGCATGGACAGGCTCTCATTTCCATTATTACTGATCAAGATGGTGTTATTTGTAATACCTTACATCAGGTATTTCCAGATTCATTACATAGATATTTCTCTTAGCATTTTGGAGAAAATGTATTGATGAATCTTTCTGAATTGAGAAATGGTAATGAACAATTTGCATATGATTTTAAAAAATGGAAGGACAAATGGGAAATAATAGAGGAGTTTATGGAAAGATGGACTGAGATGAAATTAAATTATAAAATTTAGACTGTAGCTGGCTTGGGAAAATGTACCAACTATGACAAGTCTAGGTTCCATTATTCTTAAAGGACACTTTTTTGCAGGAATGAGTTCTAGCCAAAGAGCAGAATACATAAATTATTTCTTTGATACTTTTGTACATGCACATACACCTTTATCTGAGTTTGTCAATGAATATGATTGGACCTTATCTACACATAGACATAGTGAAGAAGATGAAGATTTTCAGGCCATATCAACCAAAGCACCACTTAAGTCAAAGCACCCATTGGAAGTGCAAGCAAGAGAAGTGTACACTGCGAAAATCTTTACATTATTTCAAAATGAATTCATTGAAAGTGATGAATATTTGATAAGCAAAATTGATAAAGAAAATGGTGTGGCAAGGTGGTTTGTACAAAGGAGGGGTACTATGCATAGCACACGAGTAGTTTCTTTGAGTTGTTTAGATGATATGATTGCCAAGTGTGCATGCAAGAAGTTGGAATTTGAAGGAATACTATGTAGACATATTCTTAGAGTTTTCAAGAAAAAAGATATTGATTTCATTCCATCCAAATATGTTCTTGATAGGTGGGTCATTGGTGCTAGGTTTGTTGGACCCAAGAGAAATTACATGAGAAGTTCAACTATTAATGGTGATAAACCTACCTCAATAATGCATTGGGGACTTTGTAATGAATGCATAAAATTTACAGAGATGGGAAAGATTTCCATAGCTCACCATGATGAGGCAATGAAATGAGTGAATGAGGCATTGTATGCATTGAGCGCAATAGAAATAGATATGGATAACTCTGATGAAGTAAGCCACAGTCTCTACAAAAATTATTGAAATTGCCTGATATTACGTTTTGTGATCCTTCAAATATAAAAGCTAAAGGAAGGCCAAGAAACATTAGTAGACAAAAGTCAGTCTTGGAAGAGGTGACTAAAGACCCAAAGAGGCAAACAACTTGCAGTAATTATAGTAGAAAAGGACATTATATGACTACTTACTCAAACAAGGAATACATAATGTTATTTATGTAATTACATAAAATGAAAGTCTACTTACTGATTTCTTTTTTGTAAATTTAGGAACAACCAATGGACGAAGAAGAGGCAGAAGATTGATGTTTTTTGGAGCAAATTAAAAATCTAGCTGGAGTCACATGTCATGAATTTTCTAATTGGTTAAAGTTGTAACTATTGCTTATTTTTCAACTGGCCAACTGATTTATAACATTCTACTATTGTTTTCAGAAACCAATTTGAGATCATTTCTTAATACTTCAATGTCTTGAGAGATTACAAATCTACTGTCATGTAATTCCTTTTTTGATTTCATGATCAACTTATGGCCGGTGAAACATTCCACTTGCATGTTACAGATAGAATATGTGAATAAGGTCAGATTTACATGGTTACATCCCAAAGATCTTTTCGATTTGGTTATCATTGTTACATGGTTTTTTAAGTACTTGTAGATCTGTATAATATTGAAATTATATACTTTGTATCACTTTATGGATACTATTCTTCAATTTTAATTTGTTAAACACATTTTTTTATGTGAGCAACAATATGTTACAGGAATTCTCAAACCTTGAGGCCTAATCTCTAAAACTAGAAAGACTACCTGAGATTGAATACTAATTTAGCATGAAAAACTAGCAGATACTTACATCCATGCTTGCAACTAAACACTTACTAGAACAATTAGTGGCTAAGATTGGATAGAAGTACAGTAGTTTATGTTGTAATTACATGTAAGTATACTATATACATATACACATATGGGAAGTAGTTGCTGCATATAGTTTAACATTTTGACATTCCTAATCACATGGGACTTCCATATATATATATATATATATATATATATATATATATATATATATATATATATATATATATATATATATATATATATATATATATATATATATATATATATATATATATATATATATATATATATATATATATATAGAGAGAGAGAGAGAGAGAGAGAGAGAGAGAGGCTAGAATACACTCGAGTGTATCTGGAGTGGAATACACTCAAGTAGTTTTTCATGATGCAATATTTTTTTTTAAATCTAATCTGTTGATCTTCTTAAACATCTCGTGAACAATTCATACACAAAATTTGAGCACATTTAGATATGTATAGCTCATGTTATGAAGACCGTAAAAATTATGCATTTCAAATTAGTTTCACGCGTCGATTTTGTTGCCCTTGGATGAGTGACTTACACTCATCGAAATGGGCTCAAAATTTGTATGTAGCCTAAGTATGACGGTGAAGATCGACGGTTTACATTTTACAAAAAATAGTCTTGATATGCAAACACACGAGTGTATTCGTGTTATTCATACACTCGAGTGTATTCTAGCCTGACTCTCTCTCTCTCTCTCTCTATATATATATATATATATATATAGAGAGAGAGAGAGAGAGAGAGTCATGCTAGAATACACTCGAGTATACAGATCGCACAAATACACTCAAGTGTGTTTGCATATCAAGACTATTTTTTTTATAAAATGTAAACCATTGATCTTCATTGTCATACTATAACTAGACTACATACAAATTTTGAGCCCATTTGGATGAGTGAAAATTAATCATCCAAGGGCAATAAAATCGACGCGTGAAACTAATTTGAAATGCATTATTTTTGCGGTCTTTATAACATGACCTGCAAATATCCGAATGTGCTCAAATTTTGTATATGAGCTATTCACAAGATGTTTAAGAAGATCACTAGATTAAATTTTTGAAAAAAATATTACATCATGAAAGACTACTTGAGTGTGTTATGCTCTGAATACACTCGAGTGTATTCTAACCTCTCTCTCTCTCTCTCTCTCTCTATATATATATATATATATATATATATATATATATATACAGGTTCATATAACTCATTCAGATCATTAGAAACTAGGATAGACTTGATTATTATGTATAGGCAAAAAAATGAAGTAATCAAATGTAATGATCTGAAATAGAATGTGGCGATTTCTGTTACTAGGATCCTGAAACATGAATGTTCTTGCATAAGTTTCAGAAATAAGATGTGATTGAAGGTTTAGAATTGGAGAATCCCAATTAATTTATAACTTTGGATGTTTAAAAATATCATCTCGTCGTCTAAATTCTAGTATACCACTCTCATCATTCCTCAATAAATAAAAAACTAAAACATGGTAATACTTGTCCTCATACAAATTTGTATTGTGTATATTGATATCGCCAAGCAGAAACGTGTATAGAAGGAATACAAAGAATTCTTAATCATACATGCAAGCTTCCTTTAAGAATCGATTCCTACAGAAAAAAAAACTAAACAAATGCCCAAAAGAAAAGACGATAGATGATGGCGTCCGCTGGTAAAGGATTCTTAGTATTGTTTGAACAAGAATTGTATAGATAGAAGAGCTTTATGCAGGGAAAGGACAAATGGGTAGTTATCGAGCTCCCATCCTCAAGCACCTCCTGTGCATGTTTATAATAGGGCATGACCAACACGTCAATAGTCAGGGGCGGAACCGGGGGGGCGGGCAGGGGCCATGCCCCCCCCCCCAAAAAAATAAAAAAATTAAACATTTATATACATATGTATACATATATTTGTAACTTATATTTATAATATATATCATGTATGACGCATAAAAAGTATGAATGTAAAAGTAGTGTAATGGTTTGCAGTTGCACTCATGTACCAAAGGTCATGAGTTCAATTCTTGGTGTGAAGAATTATATGTTTTTTGACAATAAATGCATAATATAGTTACATTTAATAAAATGTTTTACATAAAAAAGACACAAATTTGAATATGGTGTAGTGATTGATATGTTATTTGATGTACCAAAGGTCATCGGTTCAAACCTTACAATTGAACATTTAGTTTTTGGCCCCCCCAACCTATGTGTGCTGGTTCCGCCACTGTCAATAGTGCTTCTAATTCACGGGAAACCATAATTGACAATTTGAGCCAGGAAGCTGCACGCAGTTTCGGCCCTTTTACACTAACGTGGGTCTAAATGAAAATGAATCGCGAATTTTCATATGCGTCGAAAGTATCAGCATGTTCTTGTCGGGTAACTGGATGGGGGTAGATGGCGATTTCTGTTAGAGACTAGAACTAGTGGAGGATGGCCGGAGAGGAGATGAGTCGGTCACAGTTTAATCTAGAACGAAGGATTTGGGTTTGCCTCCGGCGTATGGAGTGTTCAGCGTCTGGAGCGGAAAAACAGGGACGAGAAAAATAAAGTAGGATTATAAATATCGTTTGTGGGCCCGATATAGGACAATGACTAATGCTTTATTCTCATTTGGGCTAATACATGTAGAATGTGTCTACCTGCTGGTACACAATTGATTCTTGCACCCTATGTTAAAAAGAAGGGTTAAATTTTGGGCACACTTAAGCTCTCTCAAACGCAGCGACACGTCTCCAAAATCAACCCTCAAAACCACCTCAACCTAGTAGATGGTGATTGAGTGATTTTTTTTTAAATTATGCAATAGACAAATAAATTTGTTTCGCTTATAACTTTTAAATTTTAATTAATTTTTTAATGAAACAAAAATCATTGGATTCGTTATGAAAAATACAATCCAACAAGACTAATATTGACATATTTTGAGAAAAAAATATAAAAATAATACATAGAGGTTAATTGACACCCAAATATGATTCATTGATGTCTAAAATGGTTTATTGACACCTAAAGTATAAAAATGACGCCCAAGTAAATATTATACGTGCTAAATCACATCTAAGGTAATTGACAATCAAAAATAGTGTAACGACGCCCAAATAGTTTTGTTTGACACTCAAGAACAACTTAATGACGCCCAAATATGATTGTACGCATTCAATAGTTTGTAAGGGTACTTCACACCGGACAACAACTTGATGGCACCCAGAAATGACTAATTCACACCTAAATATGGTTAATCGACACCCAAAAATGATTCATTGATGCCCAATAGTATAAAAATGGCGCCCAAATAAATATTTTACGTGCTAAATCACACATAAGGTGGTTCACAATAAAAAACAACGTAAGGGTGCCCAAATCGATTTGTTTGACACCCAAGAATAACTTAATGGAGCCCAAATATGGTTGTACGCATTAAATAGGGTATAAGGATAGTTCACACCTAATAAAAATTTAATGACACCCATAAATGGCTAATTGACACCCAAAGATGGTTAATTGACGCCCAAAATGGTTCATTAACACCCAGAAGTATAAAGATGATGCTCATATAAGGTATTAACAACAAAAAAATGTAATGGCACCCAAATAGATTTATTTGACACCCAAGAACAACTTATTGGTGCCCAAATATGGTTGTACATATTAAATAGGGTATAAGGGTACTTTACACCCAATAACAACTTAATGGCGCCCAGAAATGGCTAATTGACACCCAAAGATGGTTAATTGACACCCAAAATGGTTCATTGACACCCAGAAGTATAAAAATGGCGCCCATATAAGTTATTGACAATAAAAAATAACGTGACAACGCCCAAATAGATTTGTTTGATACCTAATATTTTAGCAATTTTTTGCTGCTATTTAGCCATTTTGGACGTTATGGTGCCTATAAATGGCTATCGACATCCAAAGATGGTTAATTGACACCCAAAATGGTTCATTGACACCTAGAAGTATAAAGATGGCCCCCAAATAAGGTACTGACAATCAAAATAATGTAACAATGCCCAAATAGGTTTGTTTGACACTCAAGAACAACTTAATGACGCTTAAATATGGTTTTATGTGTTAAATAGGGTATAAGGATACTTCACATCCGATAACAACTTAATGGCACCCAAAAAGGGCTAATTAACACTCAAATATGGTTAATTGACGCCCAAAATGGTTCATTGACACCCAAAAGTATAAAAATAACACCTAATTAAGGTATTGACAATAAAAAATGACGTAATGGTGCCCAAATAAGTTTGTTTAGCACGCAAGAATTTTGGCCATATTTTTGGGGGTCATCTAGTCATTTTTGGGTGCTATTTAGTCATTTTTGGGCGTTTTCAACCATTTGTGAGCATATCACCATTTTTGGTATTTTTTATCATTTTTTGGTTCTATATAGTCATCTTTAGGCACCTTTAGCTATTTTTAGGCGCATACTCACTAATTTTAAGCACTTAATTTTTAGACTCCTCACTTCTCTAATCTTGTATCATCACTTCCCTCCTCTTTTTTTACCTCTTTTCTCAAAAGTAAATCAACAATACTCTTGTTTGAATGTATTTTTTATCACAAATTTAAAGGTTTTTATTACGTTCTAAAATTCATCACGGTTTATTTCTCTCTCATCACATCACCTATTCATATCATTTTTGTATTTTTTTGTTAAAAATATATCAATATTAGTCTTGTTGGAATGTATTTTTCATAACGGGTCCAATGATTTTTGTTTCATCAAAAAATTCATCCCAGTTTAAAAGTTATAAGCAAAATAAATTTATTTATCAATTACACAACCTCCACCAACCCATCCAATTAAAGCCCCCCACGTCATCACCCCAAATCAACTTCTCCCCCAATAAAATCACTCATCCGCCTATGCTTGAGGTGCGCTCGATAGGGGATGCGCGTGACCCGATCATTTTCGTAAAAAGAATGGTGTATCTGAGTGTACACAACTTGAATGGACCGGCCTTCTTCCCACCTTCCATTGGTGACACATGGCTTTTCTAGTGGGGTCTCAAAAAAAGTAGTTAATTCTTGACACCATCATCTCTCTCCTCCATGATCAGAGACACAATTATATTAAGGAAAACAAAAAATAGCGGCACCATTTGTAACGTCTCTGGATTCTGACGTTTTGAGACTTAGAAGGCCCGACATGACAAATCTAAAAATATTAGCTAATTATTTTGGGGAGCGATACGGAAGCATTATACGCATACATGAACATTCAACATAACATACACCATACATTCAATCTCATATACAACTAAGATCCATATAAAACAACTTATGTCATTAGAGGTAGAACTTAGATAATATCATCCATGCTTATATTAACTATTATTCTATCATCTATGTATCACATATCTTGATAAAGCTCTAGTCATCTAATCTAGACTACTCTCTCTTCTAGTCTGATGTCACTCCCTTTCACTTAGATTGCATGAACACATACTACTCTCCTGTGAGGGACACAAATTCATATTTATATATACATAATAAAATATTATATAGTTTTTTCCGAGAAGGCAGACGTCAGGAAAAAAAATATCGAGGCTCGAGCCGATTGGAAAATAAAACGAAATCAGTAAAACCGAGTGTCTCACACATAGTAGATAGTCTAGTGTCATGACACCTATTGAAATGGTGAGAACAAGGTGTAGACTAGTGTAGCTACTCAATACATATGAGCTCTATATGGAAATAGTTTCACACACTTGTTTAAATCTAGTTCTCAAGCATCTAGGTTCTAACCTAGAGGTTAAGTCAAACATAGTTTCTATAGAACAATTTGCTAAGTTTCTAAGATTTGAAGTGAAAGGTTTAAACAAATGTGTGAAACTCTTTCCATATAGAGCTCAAATGTATTGGGTAACAAGTGTGTGAAATCATTTCATTACTATGAGACATGTTGTCCTGAAAGAGCCGCCTTGGTCAAAATGATTAAGCATGAGAAAACGTGTATTGACAATCAACATATTTTAGTACATTTTCGTTTTGATACTTTCGGGTTTTTAGCACCACAACATGTGGAGCTTCTCAAAAGAATGCAAAAAGTTATGCACAACAATGTCACTCCCAAATCTATTAAACCTAATTTTATTTCATTATTTTTTTAATAGACAACGTGCAATAAAATGTTTATTGACTTCAAAGTAATTTCGTCTTTTCCGCTGCATTTATGTCTAGTTTTTAAGAAGACACAGAAAATTTTGTGTGTGTATCTAATTTGGGAGAGTCTGAATCAAAGACTCATGTCCTGCGAGGGAGAGTTACCTTGGCATCCACCAATGAGATGAGGTAGGGGCTTCCCTCGTATCCCGTGGAGCAGTTACAGAGATATCCGGTGGCGCTGCTGTTGGAGTTGTAGCACACGCTATGCTCGCTGCGGCAGGCATATCGGTCCCAACTACCCAGTCCAGTACTAGCGGCACATACTCCATTTTGTACCGGTATCTAGAGTTACTGATGATGTCTGACGGATCGAAAATGAACCAGTCCTGATCTGCCAAGAAGGCGTAGCCGCACGGGTTGAAATCCCAGACATTGGTGTGGTTGTGCCAGCTATTAACATATCTATACTACTATAAAAAGAGCGAGTTTGATGCTGCACTCTCCTTGATTCACTCTCTTCTCTCCTTTTTTTCAAGGAATTTTGCTCTTACAAATATTTATTCCCACTCTCCTATTAATTTTTATTATCTTTAATTATGTATTTCTCTCTCCATCCCACTGAAACGGTTCCTTAATTCTCTCATTTCAAACAACCAACACAAATATCTTTTACCGTTGGGACCCTTTCACGGACGAGTCCTCTCCCCGTATATTTCCAACAAATTTTATATGTCACGTGCATATGCACGTGTGCGTTCACTAGTATCTTGAAGTACTTGATGTTGGGTTAAGCTGGTTATGCCAACTGGATAAGTTGGCTCGTTCCAACTAGAATAAGTGGACACCGAAAAAAAATAGATAAAGGGGTGGAAGTAATGTAGAGACTTGAGGAGTCTGTTGCGGGTGAACGTGCAGTTCAACCCACACGTAGCAGCGTGTATTCAGGATCATGGAGGACGTTGTTATCAAGTCCTCGATTAGTTATAAAAGAGTCCTGTAATCGTTGTTAATAATTAAGCATCAGCTCTTCCATCCAATTCGATCGCCTCTTATCTGTCGTCTGTGGTTCTGACTCTTGCATAACCTGTTAGTCTCTTTAGGTGGTATCAGAGCAACTCTTGGAAGCCCTCATCCACGATGGCACCCACCGGCGAGACAAGCTTAGATGGGAGTCGGGAAAGCTCGGTGACCTTGAAGTACCCGATGCTCACGAAGTCCAACTACCCAGTCTGGGTGATGAAGATGAAGGCGAACATGAGAGCGCAAGGGGTCTGGGCGGCGATTGAACCGGTAGCTGGAGCTCCTGCCATCGACGAGAAAGTCAATCAAATGGCCCTGGCAGTCATTTACCAGGCCATACCAGAGGAGACGATGCTCCAGCTGTCCGGGAAAGAGACAGCATGAGCAGCCTGGGAGGCGCTCAAGACCATTCACGTCGGCGTGGAGCACGTCAAAGAAGTAAAGATGCAGGCTTTATGCTGGGAGTTTGAAAACCTCCGAATGGGAGACTCGCAGCCGGTGGATGAGTACGCCGGGAAGCTATCCGGCATCGTCAATCAGATCAGGTCCCTTGGCGAGACAATGGAGGAGAGCTATGTGGTTAAGAAGCTACTCCGTAGTGTGCCGCCTAAATATCTTTAGATTGCTGCCACCATGGAGCAGTTTGGCGACCTGAAGAAGATGCGGACGGATGAAGTCATTGGAGCTCTCAAGGCGCACGAGGAGTGGTATCGTGATTACGATAGCAGACACGAGCAGGTGATGCTTGTAAAGAATAAACCAAAACCAGACCCCAAGACCATCTGCGGTGAATAAAATCATAGCGGTAGATCTCGTGGGCGCGGGCGAGGAAGCCCACGAGGACGAGGAAGAGGAAGAGGTAGGGGTCGAGGCGGGCGCGGTGAAGCGCGCACGGCCAAACATGGAGACGCAACACGGGAAGACACGCGAGACAAGAGCCGAGTCTGTTGTTTTCACTGTGATCGTCTTAGGCACTATGCCTCAAAATGTTGAGGGAAGAAGGAAGAGGATGAGGTGAACCTCACACAAACTCATGACGATGAAGCCACACTTCTTATGGCATCGGGAATCCATGAGGAAATCCATCCGAATGAAGAAAAGCTACTGCCTCATCTCTATGCAAGCCTCGCCGGAGGTACCAATCCAGACTTGTGGTACCTGGACAATGGGGCCAGCAACCATATGACGGGGAGACGCAACAAATTCAAAGTTCTGGATCAACAGATAAGAGGGCGAGTGAGGTTTAGGGATGAATCAACTGTGCAGATCCAAGGGAGAGGCACGATTATGCTTCAGTTCGAGGATGGGGAGAAGAAGCTTCTGACAGGCGTCTACTATATTCCCAGCTTAGAGAGCAACATCATAAGCCTCAGACAACTGATCGAGCAGGGCAGCCAAGTCATCTTGCGAGGAGCTTACCTGTGGCTACACGACAAGTCAGGAAAACTACTCCTGAAGGTAAAATGATCTGAAAATCGCTTATACAAGGTGATCATTCCATGTTGTGAACTTGTATGTCTAGCAATTAGCATTGGTACCTCAGCTTGGCTATGGCATGCACGGATGGGTCACGTAAACTTTCAATCACTAAAAACCATGGCAAACAGAGAGATGGTGATCGGATTGCCCAAGATAGATCATCCAAATCAAGTCTGCGAGGCCTGTCTTGAAGCGAAACAAGCAAGACTTTCGTTTCCTTCAGAGGAAAAGGGTCGAGCGTCTACTGCTCTAGAATTGATCCACGCAGATTTGTGCAGACCAATATCGCCTGTGACCCCAGCACACAATAGGTACTTCCTACTTCTCGTCGATGACTGTACCAGGTACATGTGGCTCCGCATACTAAAATCGAAAGATGAAGCACTCGAAGGTTTCAAGTCTGTCAAAATCGAAGTAGAGAAGGAAATGAACTTGAAGGTCAAAATGTTGAGGACGGATGGCAGAGGTGAGTTTCTATCCAGCCGTTTTGCAAAGTTCTGTGAAGAGGAGGGGATCCGTTGGCAGACAACAACCCCCTACACGCCTCAGCAGAACAGCATAGTAGAGCGAAGGAACCGCACGGTGATGGAGATGGCACAAAGCTTGATGAAGAGCATGGCGGTTCCTAGTGAGTTCTGGGGAGAGGCTGTGCGCCATGCAGTATACCTATTGAACAGGTCAGTGACAAAAGCGCTGAAAGGAATGACTCCTTACGAGGCGTGGACAGGAAGAAGGCCGCACCTCGAACACCTGAGGGTGTTTGGGTGCACAGCTCATGTGAAGATGACGGGCGCTCATCTAAAGAAACTTGACAGCCGCAGTGGGAAGATGGTGTACCTGGGAATCGAACCCGGTAGTAAGGCTCATTGCCTCTACGACCCGGTCAAGAAGCGCATCTGCGTGAGCCGGGATGTGGTCTTTGAAGAAGACAAACCGTGGTCATGGAATGTTGACTTGAAGGATACTCACATACCTGATACATTTGGTGTGGTCATGCCCGTGATTGTTACTGATGAGACTCACGAAGACACTCAAACTCATCCTCCTGGAGATGAGTTCACAAGCTCCATGACACCACAGACACTAAGCTCTACACATTCTTCTACAAGCTCTTTACAATCAAGCCGAATCCCGAGTCTAAGCATCTCACCAGGAAGTATGAGCACCACCTCCAGCGAATCAGGACCAGTCAGATTTCGTTCACTGGATGACCTCTATCAAGAGACAGAAGGTGGTGAGGAAGGAGGAGAACTGATGTTGGCCTATGATAAAGACCCAACGAGCTATGTCCAAGCAGCGAGCAAGGAGGAGTGGCAGCAAGCGATGGCAACATAAATTGAAGCTATCAATCGCAACAAGACGTGGGCTCTTGTTGACTTGCCCCTGGGCCACAGACCGATTGGTCTCAAATGGGTGTTCAAGACGAAAAGAGATTCACAAGGACATATCCTAAAGCACAAGGCACGCTTGGTGGCGAAAGGATATGTGCAGCAGCTCGGAGTTTATTATGATGAAGTCTTCACACCAGTAGCTCGCATGGAGACAATCAGACTCGTTCTGGCGCTCGCAGCTCATCACAAATGGACAGTTCATCATCTCGACGTCAAGTATGCCTTTCTCAATGGAGATCTGAAGGAGGAGGTCTACGTCGCACAACTAGAGGGCTTTCTCATTCAAGGACAAGAAACGAAGGTACTCAGGATGAATAAAGCATTGTATGGCCTCCGCCAAGCTCCACGAGCTTGGAACACTAAGCTGGACTCCACCTTGAGAAAGCTGAATTTCTCTAAATGTGCATACGAACAGGCAGTGTACATTCGAAGGAAGGAGGAGGATCTCCTTCTCATTGGAATTTATGTTGATGACCTCATTGTAGCAGGATCACATCCGCAGGAGATTGAGAAATTCAAGGTTCAGATGAAGACAGAGTTCGAGATGAGTGACTTGGGGCTATTGTCACATTACTTGGGTATTGAGGTAACTCAAGAAGACAGACGCATCACTTTGAAGCAAACATTCTATGCTCGACGAATTTTGGATGCAGCTGGGTTAATAGAATGTAATCCCACCAAAATTCCCATGGAACCCAAAACGAAGCTCAACAAGGATCTGGACGGAACTACAGTGGACAGCACGCAGTTCAGAAGCTTGGTTGGGAGTTTACGCTACTTGCTTCACACGAGACCTGATCTCTCGTTCTCTGTAGGGATGATCAGCAGACACGTAGAGAGACCGACAACTCTCCATCAGCCGGCAGCAAAACAAATTCTGCACTACATCAAAGGGACTATCCACTATGGGATTGTGTATAATTGCAACAAGGAGAAGGAAAGGATAATCGGGTACTCTGACAGTGATTTGGCAGGAGACACCGACGATTGGAGAAGTACAACCGGAATGGCGTTCTACTTGAACAGAATTCTGATCACTTGGGGCTCACAGAAATAAAAAAGTGTAGCATTGTCATCCTGCGAGGTAGAATTCATGGCAGCCACAACTGCTGCTTGCCAAGCCGTTTGGCTCTGGAACTTGCTAACAGAAATCCTAAACCGAAGGATAGATCCTGCGAAGCTCTTCGTAGACAACAAATCTGCCATCGCACTGGTTAAGAACCCTGTGTTCCATGGAAGGAGTAAGCACATCGAGGCAAAGTTTCATTTCATTCGTGAAAGTGTAGAAAGTGAACTGATAACCGTGGAGTATGTGAGCACTGATCTGCAAAAGGCTGACATATTCACAAAACCACTGGGAAGGATAAAACTTCTGGAAATGATCGAGCTGCTTGGAATGGAGGACCTGGAATCAACAAAACCAGCTTAAGGAGGAGACTGTTGGGTTAAGTTGGTTATCCCAGCTGGATAAGTTGGCTCGTTCCAACTAGAATAAGTGGACACCGAAAAAAAAAAAGGGGTAGAAGTAGTGTAGAGACTTGAGGAGTCTGTTGCGGGTGAACGTGCAGTTCAACCCACACGTAGCAGCGTGTAATCAGGATCATGGAGGACGTTGTTATCAAGTCCTCGATTAGTTATAAAAGAGTCCTGTAATCGTTGTTAATAATTAAGCATCAGCTCTTCCATCCAATTCGATCGTCGTCTGTGGTTCTGACTCTTGCATAACCTGTTAGTCTCTTTACTTGAGGCCCTTAGGGATGGAAACCTGGCAGCAACCCAAGCTGGAGCAAGCACCCTGAACAACTTGCTCCCAGTGGCTGCACACGGCGATGCAGCCAGCTTTGATGCCTGTGTAGTTGTAGCCATACATGTATGCGTAGGTATCGCAGCCGAGGACTGTGAATTTGTTGTGAACGTTGGAGAAAGTGTAGGGCCAATTATCGCCTGCTCAAGCCTCAGGCAGATTGTAGATATTGCTGGATCCGTTCTTTGCGTAAACAGTCGTAGGCTCGATAGTAGTTGACCCTCATCTGACCACTAAGTATAGAGATGTTCAGCACCTCGACGGTGGTCTTCTCAACGAAAGTCTTGGGCGGGTTGAAAGAATGGTTGCAGTTCATTTGGAAGCCAATCCCGGCACGGGCACAGTTGGTGCCGATGCCGAAGGGGTATGGGATCATCAGCTTCCCACAAGTGGAAGGGCACCCCGGCAGGATTCTGGAGAGCAGCAAAAGAACCCAAAGAGAAACAGCAGATAGTGAGCAATAAGTAGAAGAGAACGTCTAGTCTGCAGTAGGAAACCATAACTGCCGCCTCTTGTATCCGGGCATTCCCATATCGAGTGCCTCGCTGATGAGTCTATATATCTCGTTAAATTTTCAATGGTGGATGTGGGACTAGGTCCCCGAATTACTGGGCTGAATAGTCCCCGAGTTGCTGGGTGCACGTATGCACGATTGCGCGCGTTGTTATATTAAACCCATGAGGTACTGTTCTTGCCTTGACTTCTTGCTTGACTAGGTCATGTGACAGCATTAAGTTTTACTAAATAAGTGGCATGATGGAATCAACCGATACCATCTCTATTTGCCTAATATTTGTTAAATCATTGTCGGATACGCATGTTCTTTTCCCAGTTCCAGTGTTACTAAAAAGTCGGCATCATCAAGAAAATGAAGTTGGAATTATTTACTGACTCTCATAGACAAAATCTCACATCAGAAGCTAACTTTTACAATACATGTGATGTCTATATTTTGATTTTTTTTTTTCAGAAATCAAACTCATCTGATAGGCACATAACAAACCATTCATGGTCAGTAGAGGTATAATATTTCAATTTTCATATCACGTGAGCAGAAGTTATATCTTTTTTACAATTTGGGAGTGTCACAACCGTGACACACATCACAGTAATATTAGATAGTTATTATCACCAAGTTATGATGAAAGAATAATCTCATAAAACAAGTTATATAGAAGATATCTACTACATGATACATCATTCATCATTTCTAATATAACTCTGGTATCATGTAGATGACACCCACCAAGCACACTTCTCAAATATAAATATGAAACTTTGTCTTGGCCACTCTTCTTAAAACTCACCCGCGGGCGTCTCGTCCCCAGTCATTCACAATGGAAACGGCACATGGTTAGTGTAAGTGATATGAAATTCTTATAACTAGAGGAAAATCACTAAATTATAAAAATAAAAAATCTACTACTAATGTCAGTATCTCTTATTACATCTTTTATCCTTCATTGGCCACTATCATATAATAAATCATATCCTTTGACGCAGGAGACCTTCTATGGCACGATGTGCCTTCTATTAGTTCCACACACTTTTCGTGGCATTACATTTCTTATGTGGCACTAGCGATCTAGTGGTTATTTGGGTGTAACATCTTACCCTATGTAGTAGATGAGTTATATGATCTAGGTTAGGGCTTCGATAACATTCATTTTCCTTGATATTACTTCATTGAGTTTTCCTTTAACAAGGATTTAGGGTTTGATTATACTTATAAGATGGAATAAACCTTTATTTGATGTAATTTGAAATGATTATAATGCACTCTCTTTTATAGGATAAGAGAGGAAGGGAGATACAAAACTAGGCAATATGGGATAGACGAAGAGATACAGACAAGACAAGTATGAAGTACATAACAAAATACACAACACACGATAATGCATAACAAGACAATAACACAAGATAACACATACACCATATATACTAATAGTCTCCTTCAAGCTCGAGCATAGATGTCAAACATGCCCAGCTTGTCCACCAATGTAGCAAAACGTGTCTTGAAAAGTATCTTAGTGAAGATATCAACAACTTGATCCTTCGTCCTGTGATAAGGTGTGCATATGCGGCCAGAGAGAACAACTTCACGTACAAAGTGGAAATTCACTTTGATGTGCTTTGTGCGCTCATGGAAAGTGGGATTTCTAGCAATAAAAGTAACAACTTTATTATCTTGGTACATAGGAATAGGATCACAGTTTGAAACCTCAAATTCCTTGAGGAGTACTTGCACCCACATCAGTTCACAAGAAGTATGGGCCATTGCCCTATATTCATCTTTAGCACTCGATCGGGCAACCACAGTCTGCTTTTTACTGCATTGTGTAGTCATGTTTCCTCCAATAAAGGAGCAGTACCTAGAAGTAGATTTCCTATCACAACGACTATCGGCATGATCAAAATATGAATAACCAGTAACTTTGTAGTGCCCATGTCTGTAATACGGTAAGACTTTTCCTAGAGAAGATTTCAGATATTTAATTAGGTAACACACAACATCCCACTAATATTGTCGAGGTTTGTCCAGATACCTACTGACAAGTCCAACATCAACAGTTATATCAACTCTTTTCACAGTAAGATAGATAAGTTCACCAGGAGTTCATCGAAATTGATGGTTATCAGGGTATGGAGGTGAAGATTCATCATCCTAATTGTGTTGGGATCGATAGGAGTACTAGGAGGTTTAAAACTAAGCATACATGCTTCTGTCAGAAGGTCCAATACATATTTATGTTGTGAGAAGTAGACAGAAGATGATCTAGAAACTTCAATTCCCAAGAAGTATCTTAGCTTACCCAGATCTTTAGTAATAAAATGTCATTCTAGATATCGTTTGGTAGCTGTAATACCTTCAGAATCATCACCAGACAGAATAATATTGTCCACATAAAAAATAAGTACCACAAGTCTAGAGTTTGTTTTTTGAACAAAAATAGAATGATATGAATGGGAGTGTCAAAAATGAAATTTGAGAAGTATCTGGATTAATTTATCAAACCAATCCCATGGGCTTTGTTTTATGCATATATTGCCTTCCTGAGTCTACAAACTTTAGAACACTCTCCTTGACTAGGAAAATTAGGTGGTTGCTCCATATAAACTTCCTCTTGTAGGTCACCATACAGGAAGACATTCTTAACATCAAGTTGATAAAGAGGCCAACCTTTATTGACAACTACAGAGATAAGAAATATTACAAAGTTGATACATGCCATAAGAGAGAAAGTTTCAAAGTAGTCCACTCCATAGGTTTGAGTGTAGCCTTTGGTTACAAGTCTAGCCTACAATCGTTCAATAGAACCATCTCATTAATATTGAATTGTAAAAATCCAATGACAACTAACTATTGGATAGTTTTTAGGACGTTCAATAAGATCCCAAGTAATGTGATCTTACAGGGTAGTCATTTCAGTTTCCATAGCTTGACGCCAAGTAGAATGTTGAAGAGCTTGTGTAGCATTCTTTGGCATAGAAATAGAAGACAAAGCAGTGGTAAAGCATGCAAAGTTGGCACAAAAATTAGATGATGAGTAGAAATTACTAATCGGATGTTGAGTACAGGAACAAACACCTTTCCTTGGGCTGATAGAAAGATGTAGGTCACTGTATACCTGAGGGACCTTCTGACGAGGAAGGAATTGATTGTTGAGGAGTCAAAGGGAGGACTGTAGCCGTGAGTCTTCCTATGGAAACCTCTTTAGCTTCATCAGTTTGATCATGTTCAACTACCTCAAGTAGAGGAGTAGGATCCAATAGATCACTTGATAATGCAACCCTTTCGTCAGAGTAGCACGACATGTTTTTAAAAAGAACAACATATGCACTTTCAAACCATTGATAATTGACATGATCATAACACCGATAACCTTTTTGAGTTTGGGAGTAACCCCGAAAAACTCACTTAATGGAGCCGTGGTCAAGTTTAGATATCCCAAGGTAGAGATTTTTAACAAAACAGGTGCTGCCAAAGATGCATGGTGGAACAGAAAACATAGGCAGATCAGGGTTAAGAAGAGACACATGCACCTAATTATGTAATACAAAAGATGGAATACAGTTGATTAAATAGAACATTATAGAAATAGCTTCAGGCTAGGAATGTTTAGGAACATGATAGTGAAGGATAATTGTGTGTGCTACTTCAAGTAGATGATGAATCTTCCTTTCTGCCCCACCAATTTGTTGTGGTGTGTAAGAGTAGGAAGTCTGATGAATGGTACCCCGAGAACAACAAAGAAGATCGATAGATTTTTGCATAAATTCTAAGGAATTATAGATTCACAAGATTTTAACATTAGTTTTGAATTGGGTTCGAATTTCAGTAAAAAAATTGGTGATAGTTTGTAAAATAGTACTACAATCCTTTAGTAGAACGAACCAAGTTTCCCTAGAATAGTCGTCAATAAAGGTCATAAAGTAACGATAGCCAGACAAGCTAAAACCAAAACATGGACCCCAAATATCTGAATGAACTATGACAAATAGATTTTTAGAACTAATTTCTTGCTTCTTATGAATAAGAACCCGAGTTTGTTTGATAAATTGGCATGATTCACACAAAAATTATTTTTTCAGACATGTTCGAAATAAACATCAAAGTTTAGCAGGAGAAGAATGCCCTAGGCGATAATGCCATTGGAATCTAGTTACGGAAGCAGATAGTATAGCAGAAGCAGATTGTGGTGCATCTAGGTAGTATAGTCCATTTGGTCCCTCTTGGACTGAACCAATCCTCTTCCTCATATAGAGATCCTAAAATACACAACTCTCGGGATCAAAAGTAATCAAGTACCGAAGGCTCTTAATAGTTTTACTGATAGATAGAAAATTAAGAGGAAAATGTGGAACATATAAGACATATTTTAAGGGTAGATTGTCAGATAAAGATATAGTTCCTATGCCATGGACAACAGACTGAGTCCCATCCTCAACACTCACAGGAGGAACATGTGTAGTTTTAAATAAGACAGTGAAAATTTTGTAACAACCACATATATGGGAAGTTGCACCAGAGTCGATAATCCATTTATTTTTACTGTAAGTAGTAGGAGATGCAAGTAATGCAGAGGAACCCCCTTCAGTAGTAGATGTTGTCAAGGATAGGCGAGCATGGAGGAGTTTGTCAAACTCCACACGAACCACCAAATCATCAGTTGAGTAGAACTTGCAGTAGCAATGGAGTCATCACAGACATCATAAGACACCTAATTTTCTCTGGTAGGTGCACCTTGTTTTTTCCAAAAATGATCCTCAAAGTGGTTTGTGCATCCATAGAAGTTGCAAAAGCGGTTGGCAGAAGTAGGTTGAGGTTGACCACGTCCAGGGCCAGGACGACGAAGTGTACCCTTTTGGCATATTCGACGGCCTTTACAGCCGACTAAAGAGAGATAGGAGAAATTTCTTTATTATGAATGAATAGTTAGTTGAGGTAATCCGATAGGTCCCAATTCCATAGGGATTCTAAAGATTAGAAAGACTATCCTTTCTTTACACGGTTAGCATCATCCTATCCGCTTGATTACGAAGAAGAGGCTTAAGAGGGCTCACTAGACCACGGAATTGCTAAGACGGGGGAAGAAAGTCAAGGAGAACACCACCGCCTTACACGACTTCCTGTTAGAAGGTCTTGCTGACTTCCCTTTCTGAATTGATCGATCGTCTCGCCGAGCACCTTCGACCCCGGAAATGTCATTCCCACAAAACCGGATTATGTTCCCTGTCCTAAACCCGATCCTGATTTGTCTCCTCTAGGAGTGCGTCCACCACTGACACATCCACCTCCAAGTCCACGTCCACGCCCTTAACCAAAA
Organism: Alisma plantago-aquatica; assembly: GCA_963693085.1. Classification (NCBI taxonomy): domain Eukaryota; kingdom Viridiplantae; phylum Streptophyta; class Magnoliopsida; order Alismatales; family Alismataceae; genus Alisma; species Alisma plantago-aquatica. The sequence continues at coordinate 414,947,151 of OY856415.1, read as the reverse complement.
TTAGAGGAACGGGTCGCAAGGATCGAGCGATCATCAGAAGTGCAGTTATAGAAGGAAGGCACTAAACGTTCTTGAGGACATCGCTTAGTGTAGGTAAGGGATCACTGGATAAGATTTGGTCTGCCACATCTGTAAAGGAATGAGGCAAGCCAACAAGAAACTGAATGAGTTGAAGTTCATTGTGCTGTCGTTGAACTTCTTTAATATTAGCATAAAGTGGATGATAACCTTCAAGTTCATCCCAAAGTGTTGAATACTGGTTGTAATAGCCTTCAATAGAGTCATCAATGGAATGCTCCTTTTTAGCCAGGGTTTGGAAGATCCCGAAGACCTTCTTTAGAGTATGCATGGGATAGTTGATCCCACCTGGGTTTGGTATTTTATAGGAGAAGAAGAGATTGACTCATCTTTGGTTCAACACTATTCACCATCCACATCATGACTCCAAAATCCTCTTTGGCCCGTTGGTCATTGGTCTGTTTGACTTTGTCATCCGCTGAGTCATTAGAAGGAACCTTAGCAGCAAAAGAAATATGAGAGTAATGTCCTCGAGATTTGACATAGATCTCGACTGATTTCGCACGAAGAATGTAGTTTGCTCCATCAAGTTTCATAATCGTAACACACAAGGTCCGTGAAGGATATGTAATAGTGATGGAAGTCATAAGAAGTAGAAATAGATCAAGATATGGATGATGTGAACTAGGACATTATCCATATTAGAGTCATTATATCTATTTTAGGGAACAAGGTGGAACATATTACCTATTAATGAATTGATTCACATAACAAGTCATGATTACATGATTAATTAGGTATGTATTAGAGAACAAGGTGATATGCATTATGATTAGGTGATTATATAACAGTTATGTGCATCAATGTATGTTACATGATTATGTCACCTAATGTAATTAATGTATCATGAAAGACATTAAAGATGCATAGGTTAAGGTTAGATGATTACTACTTAGGGTTTAGATCAACAAGATCATTTTACGTCACCTATATTTTTTAGCATACATTAAGTCTAGGGTTAGGTTCCATCTATCTTTACTCATCATATCATTAGGGCTTATTGGTTGATAACATGGTCAACATCATGTGTATCAACAATTAAGATTAATATGTGAGTTACTCAAAATATGTGCATTAGGTATTCATTAGGGTTCAAACATGTTAGCTATTTTCATATATATTCACTAGTATATAAACAAACATGTGGATTTTCAACTAAAACTTGTTTTAGACAAATCTAAGGATTTTAGCACACTAACCTCTTATTCTTGGAGTTAGGGTTTCTAAAGTCAAAGTAGCTAGATTTTGATATGTTATAGGATTCCATCCCCCTAAAAAGGGATTTCATCCTCAAAATTAGCATATCCATGTTCTATGAGGTTCTATTACTCCACCCCTTAAAGGTTGATCTACCAAGTCAAACTAAAACTTGAGGAAAAAGGGTGAGTCTAACTAAACTTTGTATAAGATTTATCACTTCCACCTCAAAGTCTAGGTTTTAGGGATAGTCTACCCAAACATGTGGTCCTATGGGACAAGAGGGAATTTTATTGGGTAACCAAGTCATCATATTAGGTTCCCAAGGGTATCCAACATAGATGTATAAGGATACTATGGCCTAATGGTATGCTATTTTGGACAATCATTATCAGCTCAGGCCAGGCCAGTGTCATATGGATATGAGAGTCCTCGTGAACCAAGCTAGTGGCACGGAGGAAAATTTTGTCTACCCCCAGATCCTGACCCTTTCTAGGCACCCTTGCTTTCAACTTATGTCCTAATGGATACCTAACAGGCTTATCACCTAAGAGTTAACTAAGGATACTTCTAATATGAAACTTTGATGATCCTAAATCGACCTTTTCATCATCACATGAAAAACATAGGTCAATTCTAGGGTGAACATCTTAACTAAAGGGGGACTATGTAAGGTAAGGGTTCTAACTAGGGAGACAAATTGAAATAGTTTAGATTCTGACTACCATGGGCTCTGATATCATGTTGTAAAGAAGAAAAATCACCTCTCTACTAATAATAATGATATGCAGAAGACCTATGAATAGTAGAAGAATTTAAAACATTGATTATATTCAATTTCATAAAGGGTACATCAAAATATCCCAATAAGGGTTTACATGATAAATATAATAAAAGGATCTAAGATAGAGGGAAACTAAACTACATCAATCTGTCTCCAAGAAACAACTTAAGGGATAGATCCAAGATGAAAGAAATTGAACTCCTTATCCCTAATCTTAGGTTGGTCCACCATGCTCCTGCTGCACACTCTGATCCTAAACCTGGGTGGTTGGGATCACCCTACAAAAGGAGAAATAAAGTATGTGTCAATTGAGGAATAAGAACAAATAAAGTATAGAAAAATGTAAACATGGAGTAATGATTCAACTATGCTAAAGAGAGTCAAGAGTATGAGGCTTTTAACAAATAAGAATTTTGCCAAGTCAAATAATAATAAAGTTGCATGCATGAACATTAATATGACTACAATAACTAAAGTAGGGCTGAGGCACCTACCCAACGTCATCCAATAGGTGAGGGAGAGTAATTCCCAAAGAATAAAAAATGGGGAGAGTAAACACATTCCCCTGGGAAAAATAATGCATGCCCAACTATGGGTGGTTGTACATAAATACACAACATTAGCTATATAGTCAATAATTCATCATGCTATAAAAAAAAGTCATATGGCATATTAAATAAATGAAATATTGTAGAGGTGTCAAACCCCAAGAAATAATTGTAGAAAATGTGCCAAAAGAAGATAATGAAAAAGATCAAAGGCTAAGCATATGCCTCAATAGGAATGTTAGGGTTGGATTATGAAAAATACCCAACTGAAGGGTGAAGAAATGCACATACTCACGTATGCACATAAGCACATACACATACATCAATATAGAGTCCTAATAATCACTTTCACCAACTTGGTTGTATCCAAGACCACTTTAACTGAATTACAATATATATGTCACATGTATTAGGGTTTTATAAAGAATAAAGAGTAAGAAACCCTAATTTTGAACTTTCTAAGAAAACCTTCGATTTAGGACTCAAAACTTAGACCATTCGATAAGTTAGATTCTCCTTATTAAGAAAACACATTTATTTATTATATTTGGAATTAAAATGAATTAGTTACAATTTTTAGGGCTTTTATATAATTAAAATAGTGTTTATAATAAACATCAAAACTAAAATGCAAAACATTACCTAAAACCCCTAAAATCATATTCTACTCGACAAACACTTTCCAATGACTAAATTTTTATGTTTTTTGATAATCGATTTATTATGAATTTTAAAAACTGACCAATCATAGAGCATGAAACTAGGCGTGACACTAATTTAAGTTGTAGATAAATACGATGTAAATTAATAGTGAATTGACCAAATAAAATTAGTTAGGTATTACATTTAATCAGGCATATGGGGGTAAAATCATCATTCAAACCTTCAACATAGTTTGCGGTTGATGAATCAAATGCGTACATAAAATTACCAAAGTGTCCCTGTAACAAAAATAAATCAATTTCCATTGTGGGGATTCTAGGGTCATTACCCATCTTGGCTTCTTCTTCTTTGAGCCATGGCTCAAGCAGAAGCCTGGAGCTTCAATCTCCGGCCAAATCGGGCGATGGGCAAACACACACTGATGTTGGGACCGTTTTCGACTTCCCTGGACTGAGACGATGTCAACGAGACAAAAGAAAAGCCATCTGATGCCCTGGAATGCGAGAAGTCCCACAAAGATGGGTAGAAATAGGGGAACAGAACTGAGATCCACACCTCGTGGGAGGATATGAAAGACAAGTCCTTGAGGGTCTGAAAACATTTACGGTGACCAAACAAGGATCAGGGCAGTTCCCTAAGTCGAAGAAGTGCAGAAGCGTTGAGACGCATACACGCCAGTGAGGACTTCATCAGAATTTGTAAGGTATGATGTTGAGGATCATTTCAAGGCAAACCGGAGGTAGTAAAACATAGGAATGGTTCTAAGGATGATCATCATAGAGTTAATCAGACTGGGGTGGTCGGATGTGACATATTGTGCCGGATTGGGGTCTTTGTTTTCGAGGTTGAGACATGAGCAGGTCACAGGGTATGGGGGTCTTGGAGGTGAAATTGGGCAAGGAGGAGGAGCTCTTGATGTCTGATGGTTCCTTCAGGCCCTTTGAATAGGAAAGGAGATCATTGTGGCGGCATCTTTAATCTCGACGTGAAGAGGAATCGAAGCCCTAGATTGGGCATTTCTCCCACAGAGCGAGAGAGAGGGAGAGTTAAGGCTAGTTAGATTCTTCGAATACTCACAAATTGAGTGGTGGGGAGATCTTGTGAAACTGTCATGTAATGAGAGGGAGAGGGCTTGAGGAAGACTTTGGTGTTTAACTAAATAAGACTTGTGAAACTGCCGGGGGTAGGGGACAAAAACTGGATCGTTGGATCGGGTTGAACAGACCATTAGATTTCACTGACTAAATGTAGGTCGTTGGATGGTGTGTTAGAAGGGTCAACTAATGTGTGACAGGTGGAAAATAACAAAACCAATGGTAAATGTGACACATTAATGAAATAATTCTCAAACCTAGTTCCAACTATATTAAAAACTTGTTTAATTCATTTGGTGGTTCAAACCTTGACCAAATGACCTCAAATTTGGATCATAAGCCAATTTTAATGTCTAGAATAATGCTATACACTTAGATTTTTGTTTTACACAAGCTTTGATCCATTAACACTTTATTGGCCATTATATATATATATATATATATATATATATATATATATATATATATATATATATATATATATATATATATATTAAAAGAGTGAATTAATAGGAAAAGACTTTCTAATTAAATCTTTGAGTAGAATTTCAAGATGGACACCATATAATAATGTCAAGAGTCATATCTCACCACAACATTCGCTTTTCATGTTTTATTGCCACATTGGAGGACAGAGAAACAAAAGAGGATTATTTCTCTCATTAACTAACTCAAAACCATACTATCTTTTACTCCTTGTCCCAAAAGGCCATAAAAACTTTAAATTAATATAATCTACTGATTATCTATCATTAGTGGACATTTTGCATTTTAGACTCTAATCAAAACACTAATTGAGGTATTTGTGCATTAAACCCATATGTTTGCATTAATGTGAAACAAATATATTGCAAACAACTAAATATTACTCAATTTCAATATTGAGAACAAAAAGGATAGAGAAGATAGGAAAATTTAGGAAAAAGGCCAAAAAGGATATGAAGGAAATGAAAATATTAGAAAGGGAGTTAAAATTAAAATAGACCCAAGTTTTGGAGGGATTTCATCCCCGAAATCTCAACAAAGGGAGAAGGGTGAGTATGTAGCATCTCAAATCTAAGCTTAAGGTGGTTACCTCTAATCTACAATACTTAACATGCTCTACTCATAGGTCACGTTCTCATTGATCGCTAAGGGTTCCATTATTCAGATTACCTTTTATTAAATATAACCCAATTAACATTTTTGTCTTATTAGCATTATCTTCATTATGAAATTACATCATCCTTATTATTCTAGTAATTGTATCATGTTATATTCACATTGTTGTCAAAAGAATTACATCTCAACATTATGCACAAATTGTATGTATTTCTTATTAAATCATTAAGAATTTTAAGCACAGTTAGGGTTTACTCACTTATCTCAACATGTATTAATATATTATATCACAATCATTAATAACTTGGACTTATACTCCGTTATCCTCTTATTATCAACATATAGAATTCTATTAAATCATTTTGTATGAAATAGATAATATTATCCAACAAGTTATTAAGTCTACAATTAATCCAAATAGTGTCACATTAATTACTCATATCTATGTAACTCATAGTCACATTATCACATTACCTCTCTTGCTCATATTAATGTCATCATTAATCATTTTCTCCTATTTATTCACTTCATATTATATATTATACACATTTAACACCACATTAGGCATTAATGCACGCTTATGTAAATCCAATTACTCATTATCCATATTAGAGTCATTATATGTCTTTTAGTGAACAGGGTGGAACATATTACCTATTAATGAATTGATTCACATACCAAGTCATGATTACATGATTAATTAGGTGTGTATTAGACAACAAAGTTATAGGAATTATGATTAGGTGATTATATAACATTTATGTGCATCAATGTATGTTACATGATTATGTCACCTAATGTTATTAATGTATCATGAACAGCATTAAAGTTGTATAGGTTAAGGTTAGATGATTACTACTTAGGGTTTAGATCAACATGATCATTTTATGTCACCTATAGTTTTTAGCATGCATTAAGTCCAGGGTTAGGTTCCATTTATCTTTACTCATCATATCATTAGGGATTATTTATTGATAACATGGTCAACATCATGTGTATCCACAATTAAGATTAATATGTGAGTTATACATATTATGTGCATTAGGTATTCATTAGGGTTCAAACTTGTAAACTATTCATCATATATGTTCATTAGTATATAAACAAACATGTGGGTTTTCAACTACAACTTGTTTTAGACAAGTCTAAGGATTTTAGCACACTAACCTCTTATTCATGGAGTTAGGATTTATAAATCCAAAGTAGCTAGATTTTGATATTTATAGGATTACACCCCCCTAAAAAGGGATTTCATCCTCAAAATTTGCATATCCATGTTCTACGATGTGCTATTACTCCACCCCTTAAAGGTTGAACTACCAAGTCAAACTAAAACTTGAGGAAAAAGGGTGAGTCAAACTAAACCATGTATACGATTTATCACTTCCACCTCAAAGTCTAGGTTTTAGGGATAGTCTACCCAAACATGTGGTCCTATGGGACAAGAGGGAATTTTATTGGGTAACCAAGTCATCATATTAGTTTTCCGAGGGTATCCAAAATAGATGTCTAAGGCTACTATTTCCTAATGGTATGTTATTTTGGACAATCAATATCAACTCAGGATAGGCTGGTGTGATATGGATCTGGGAGTCCTCATGAACTAAGCTAGCGACACAAAGGAAAATTTTGCCAGCCCCCAGATCCTGACCCATTCTAGGCACTCGTTCTTTCAACTTATGTCCTAGTAGCTACCTATCAGGCTTATCACATATTAGTTAACTAAGGATATTTCTAATATGAAACTCGTATTGTCCTAAATTGACCTTTCATCATCACATGAAAAAATAGGTCAATTCTAGAGTGAACATCTTAACTAAAGGGGACTATGTAAGGTAAGGGTTCTAACTAGGGAGACAAATTGGAATAGTCAAGATTTCGACTACCATGAGCTCCTATTCCATGTTGTAAAGAAGAGAAATCACCTCTCTACTAATAATAATAGTATGCAAAAGACCAATGAATAGCAGTAGAATTCAAAACATTGACTATATTCAATTTCATAAAGGGTACATCAAAATATCCCAATAAGGGTTTACATGATAGATACGACAAAAAGATCTAAGATAGAGGGAAACTAAACTACATCAATATGTCTCCAAGAAACAACATAAGGGATAGATCCAAGGTGAAATGATGAATTCCTTATTCCTAATATTAGACTGGTCCACCATGCTCCTGCTACACACTCTGATCCTAAACCAGGGTGGTTGGGATCACCCAGCAAAAGGAGAAATAAAGTATGTGTCAATTGAGGAATAAGAAAAAATAAAGTATATCAAAATTTAACATGGAGTAATGATTCAACTATGCTAAAGAGAGTCAAGAGTATGAGGCTTTTAACAAATAAGAATTATGCCAAGTCAAATAATAATAAACTTACATGCATAAACATTAATATGTCTACAATAACTGAAGTAGGGTTGAGGAACCTACCTAACCTCAACCAATAGGTGAGGGAGAGTAACACATTCCCAAAAACCTAAAATATATATATAAAGTGGGGAGTGTAAACACATTCCCCTGGGCTAAATAACACATGCCCAACTATGGGTAGTTGTACATAAGTACACTACAATATCTATATAGTCAATAATTCATAATGCTATAAAAAGAGTCATATGGTAGATTAAATAAATGAAATACTGGAGAGGGGTCAAACCCCAAGAAATAATTGTAGAAAATGTGCCAAAAGAAGACAATGTAAAAGATCAAAGGCTAAGCATATGCTTCATTTGGAATGTTAGGGTTGGATTATGAAATATGCAACTGGAGAGTGAAGAAATGCACATACTCACATATGCACATAATCACATACAATACCTCAATGTAGAGTCCTAATAATCACTTTTACCAACTTGGTTGTATACAATACCACTTTAACCTAATTACAATATATATGTCACATGTATTAGGGTTTTATAAAGCATAAAGAGTAAGAAACCCTGATTTTGAACTTTCTAAGAAAAAACCTTCAATTTAGGACTCAAAATTTAGACCATTAGATAAGTTAGATTCTCCTGATTAAGAAAACATATTTATTTATTAAATTTGGAATTAAAATGATTAGTTACAACTTTTAGGGCTTTATATAATTAAAATAATGTTTATAATAAACATCAAAACAAAGATGCAAAACATGACCTAAAACCCTAAAATTAGATTTTACTTGAAAAAATATTTCCAATGACTATTTATTTATATTTTTCTGAGAAAGTACTGATTTATTATGAATTTCCAATACTGACCAATCAGAGAGCATGAAACTATAGGCGTGACACTAATTTAAGTCATAGATAAATACGATGTCAATTAGGTGTGAATTATCTGAAGAATCTTAGTCATCTGCTACATTTAATCAGGCTTAAAAACGTCATTTAAACCTTCAACATAGTTCACGGCCAATGAATCAAATGCGTATGTAAAATTACCAAAGTGTCCCTGTAGAAAAAATAAATCAATTTACATTGTGGGGCTTCCAAGGTCATTACCCATCCTGGCTTCTTTTGCTTTGAGCCATGGCTTGAGAAGAAGCCTGGAGCTTCAATCTCCAACCAAAGTGGGTGATGGGAAAACAAACACCGGTGTTGGGACCGTCTCCGACTTCCCTGAACCGAGAGGAAGTCAACAAGACAAAAGAAAGGCCATCCGATGACATGGAGTTCGAGAAGTCCCACAAAGATGGGAAGAAATAGGGGAAATGAACCGAGATCCAAACCTCGTGGGAGGATAGGAAAGACGAGTCCTTGAGGGTCAGAAAACATTAACGGTGACCAAACAAGGATCAAGGCATCGTTCCCTAAGTCGACGAAGCGTAGAAGCATTGAGACGCTTATACTCTAGCTAGGACTTTGTTAGAATTTACAGGGTACACTATTGGTGATCTTTTTGAGGAAAACTGAAGGTCGTAAAACATAGGAAATGTTCTAAGGATGCTCATCATGGAGTTAATCATACTGGGGTGGTCGTAGGTGACATACTGTGCCAGATTGGGGTCTTTGTTTTCAGGGTTGAGGCACGAGCAAGTCACAAAGTTTGGGGGTGTTCGAGGTGAAATTGGACAAGGAGGAGGAGCTCTTGAGGTCCGATGGTGCCTTGAAGACCCTCAATTAGGAAAGGAGATCATCATGGTGGCATCTGTAATCTCAATGTGAAGAGGAAGCAAAGCCCTAGATTGGGCGTTTCTCCCATAGAGTGAGAGAGAGGGAGAGTTAAGGCTCGTTAGATTTAGGGAATCCTCACAGATTGAATGGCAAGGAGATCTTGTGAAACTATCATGCAACAATAGGGAGAGGGATCAAGGAATATGTTGGTGTGTAACTGATTAAGACGTGAAATTGTCGGAGGTAGGGGACAAAAGTTGGACCATTGGATCGGGTTGAACAGACCGTTAGATCTCAGTGACTGAATGCAGACCATTGGATGGGGTGTTAGAAGGGGAAACTAATGTGTGACACACTGCAAATAACAAAACCATAGGGTAAATGTGACACATTAATGAAATAATACTCAAACCTAGGTCCAACTATATTAAAAACTTATTTAAATTCATTTGGGGTTCAAACCTTGACCAAATGACCTTAAATTGCGACCATAGGCTAATATTAATGTCTAGAATAATGCTATCCACTTAGATTTTCGTTTTACACAATATTTGAGCCATAACCATTTTATTGGCCATTAATATATATATATATATATATATATATATATATATATATATATATATATATTAATGTATTAAAAGGATGAATTAATAAGAAAAGACTTTCTAATTAAATCTTTGAGTAGAATTTCTAGATAGACAATATATATTAATGTCAAGAGTGATATCTCACCATAAGATTCCCTTTTCAATGTTTTATTACCACATTGGAGGAGAGAGAAAGAAAGGAGGATTATTTCTCTCATTAACAAACTCAAAACTATACTATTTTTTATTCTTTGTCCCAAAAGGCAATAGAACTCTAGATCAATATAATCTACTGATAATCTCTCATTAGTGGTCATTTTGCATTTTAGACTCTAATCAAAACACTAATTGAGGTATTTGTGCATAAACCCATATGTTTGCATCAATGTGAAACAAATATATTCCAAACCACTAAATATTACTCAATTTCAATATTGAGGAAAAAAAGAATAGAAGAGATAGGAAAAAGGCCAAAAATGAGATGAAGGAAACGAAAAGATTGGAAAGGGGGTTACAATGAAAATAGACCCAAGTTTCGGTATGTTACAACACTCTACCCCTTAAAGAGGATTTCGTCCCCAAAATCTCAACAAAGGGGGAAGGTTGAGTACGTACATCTCAACTCTAAGCTGAAAGTGGTTACCTCTAATCTATGGTACTTGAAATGTTCTACTCATAGGTCAGGTTCTCATGGATCACCAAGGGTCCATTATTCAGATTATCTTTTATTAAATATAACACAATTAACATTTTTGGCTTATTTGCATTATCTTCATTATGAAATTACATCATCCTTATTATTATATTAATTATGTCATGTTATATTCATATTGTTGTTAAAAGAATTACATCTCAATATTATGGCATCTCGAGCATTGCGACAGGGTGATCCACTGTCACCATATATGTTCATTCTGTGTTTGGAAACACTTTCATAAATGACACAGGAAAGAGTCCAGCAAAGGAGCTAGAAACCAATTAAGTTGGGGAGGACTGACATATTCGTTTCTCACATCTTCTTTGTTGATGTTCTAATCCTATTTGCTCAAGCCAGCAAGCTGCAAATGAGGTCTATACTGCAGTGTTTTTGGGAATTTGAGCAAGCTTTTGGACAGTCTATCTCAGGTGAAAAATCTAGGATATTTTTCTCCAAGAGCATCCTGAGATCAACTAGAACACGCATAAGAGAATTAGTAGGTTCTAGGAGATACAAGATTTGGGAAGATACCTCGGTGTTCCAATCTTACACACCAGGGTAATAAAATCTACTTACACTGATATAGTTGATAAAGTGGAAGGTAAATTTAATGCCTGGACGGCTAAGACTTTATCTATGGCAGGGTGCATTTGCTTAGCCAAATTGGGACTCTCCACCATTCCCACATATGTCATGCAAATTTCCTTACTCCCCCTCAACCTTTATGATAGAATTGATGGAACAATTCATCGATTCATTTGGGGAGGCAATTACAAAGCTAGACCAGTATCGCTCATCACGCGAGACAAAGTAACATCATCCAAGGTGCATGGTGGGCTTGGTGTTAAGGTCATGAGAGACTGGAACAAAGATCTTTTACTCTAAAATTCATGGGAGTTGGCAACATGTAGGGATTCCATCTGGTGCAAGGCATTAAAGAATCGATTTGATAATGCAACACCTTGGAGGGCTATGTCAACCTTGTGGCTAGGCAGAATGGTTATCGAAGGAAAATAATTCATTATTAATAACCCAATTTCAATACCAGTTGGTGGTGCAACTGTGAAGTCCTGGGAAGACGCCTGGGTAGGACTTGGTATCATCCTCTTGAACTATGTAAGAAGGTAGGTGCCTGAAGAGATAAAGGACCTCCATGATAACAGTCTGATATTAGATGATGGCAAGTGGGACAAGGATTTCTTGTGTGGCTAGATTGAAGGAGAAATGGAGACCACATCTTAAATAAAGAGTTTCCACTGAGTGGGGATCAATCAGACTACAGGGCTTGGTGTCACACCATGGAGGGATCCTACTCTACGGGATCTGCATACCAAGTACTATGAGCACACCGAGAAGTGGTATGGCAGGGTGAGTGGATGAATCTTTGGAGAATTGAGGTATCCAAAAAAGTGGAAAAAAAATCTTGGTTGGTGAAACACGATGCGTTACTCACAAATGACAGATGAAAAGTGAGACACATGACTGATGATGCTACGTGCCAATGTTGCGGGAAGGAGGAAGAAACTTTGCTCCACGTACTATGGGATTATGATATGGCCAAGTTGGTTTGTTGTTCACTCATAGCACCCGAATGTCAACAATCCTTCTTTGGACCCAACACTAAAGAGGACTGGTTCAAATCTACTTGGAGACAGGATACATTGCTAAAATGTGCATTCGTGATCACATGTCACAAACTATGGCAAGGTAGGAACACCACAATCATTGAAGGCGAAACATTACAAACTGAGCAGCAGGTTGCATGTATTAAAAGGGAGATCAGTTTGAACACAGTTGATTAGAGGAAGGATGAAGAAAGCAAATTGAGTTGCAGTGATAGTGGTTGGAACCCACCTGATCCAGATACAATAAAAATCAATGTGGACGCAGCAGTTAAACAACCAGCATCTGCCATTACAGTGGTCTCTAGGGATACAAATGGAGAGTGGAAAGGAGGTTGGATGAAGAAGATTTGTGCCTCATCTATCACTGAGGTAGAGGTGGTCAGAATCCTATTAGCAGTGGAGATCTCCAGGGAACACAACTGGACAAAGACGATTATAGAAACGGATAGCCTTATGGCAATGAAGATCTTGAAGGATGACCTGGTAAGGTTTCTGAGATTTGCTTACTGGATAACCAAGTGGAGAAAAGAGGGAATGGGCAAATACACCTTGCACTATAGGAGACAGAGTAGCAACCAAGTCGCGAACAAGCTAGGGAAAAAGCAACTCAAATGTAGTTTGCCTCAACACAGCTATGTCAACCCACCAACTATTATCCTAAGAGAACTTATTTAGGATAGAAATGTAAACCATAGAACCTTTAGCTCATAAGCTTGTAATATACATAGGTGCAAGATGAATAAAAAGTAGTCCTCAATTCCCCCCCCCAAAAAATTACATCTCAACATTCACTAGTACATAACCGACCTTTAGTGTCGGTTATTTAAGGCCTTTAGTGTTGGTTTCTAAGCGAAACCTATGTGGGCGATGCTAAAAGCCCAACCGTTACGCGTCGGTCCAAAAACCGACGCCAAAACCCTTCGCGCGCCACCGAAAACGCGCCAGCAGGGGACTATAAGCGTCAGTTATTAGATAAGCAACTGACGCCATATACCTTCGCACCACAGAAAGGGCGCCATCTGGGGCACTATCAGCGTCGGTTATTAGATAAGAAACCGACGCCATATACCTTCGCGCCACAGAAAGGGTGCCATCTAGGGCACTATCAACGTCGATTTATTAGTAATAACTAACGCCATATCACTCTCAACACGGTCGTGGTGTCTGGTCCTCTGCCACGGCCGTTCTGTTAAGGAAATAGACGTCGGTTAAGAGTAGGAAACTGACACTGTAACTATGTGGCGTCAGTTTTATACAAATAACCGACGCCTATTGTTTTTTTTTCTATCAGTCTACAGACCTGCTGTGGCTGGTCGTAGGATGAGAAACCTGCAGTTCAGTTATGAACTGCAGGTTTTACGACATCCATTGATATCAGCCAACAACATGCCACAAACTTACAAAATTAATAACAAAAATATTTACACATTTAGCAACCTGCAGTTCCATTTTATTTTCACACATTTAGAAACATTCATGTAGCTAGCAATCTGTAGTTCCATTCATTTTCACATTTACACATGTAGAAACATTCATATAGCAACCAACGGTTTCATTCATTTTCACTCAGACACATGTAGAAACATCCAGACATGTAGAAACATTCACACATATATTATAATTAAGAAATTCATTTACAAAATATCATTCTTTAGTCATTATTTGCTATCAACATCCCAATTATATTTTAAAACCCCCACTACTTGTATGGTTGTTGCCCATTCTTCTCTTACTTCATTTAATTCTCCCGTCGTATAGGGAGCATGTACATCTGGTAAGGCCTTTCCTGTAGTGTGGTCAGTTTTAAACACCTGTAAAGAGAATGATATATATATATAATTAATGAGCTATAAATAATATTGATATATTTCATATTATCTAATGAGACTATATAATACCTCAGGAATAGTATCGATGTCCACTGCAACATATTTGATAATCATGTGCATAAATCACATCACATAGTATGCACATGCCCATCCATTGTCTTGTGTAGCACACTATAAATTCAAACATACAAAATTTTAAAAAATACAACTAATTAAGCATTGTTCACATAAATAATATATACATTGCAGTCGGGAACTTACTTCCACGTTCTTCCAAATTATTTGTTGGTTCTTTTTCTTGGGGACCTTTCCTCCCGCCTTTTTGAACTCATCTAAACCCCTACATGTTAATGTAACACAGTACATTGCATAATTAAATAGTAATGTGATAACATATGTTAACGGATATGAAAATGAAATATTTCTCACCGGACTAATGCCATTTTCATTATGTGTCCATATTTTGAATTCAATTTACTCCCCTTAGGATCTAGATAATAGACAGTGAACGTCTCAGGGACAATAACTAGTAACTCCCAATGCATACCACTAGAGGTAAAAAAGTAAAAAATTAATAACTCAAAATCCACAATAAAAATGTAATTTTCTTAAGTCCAAGTTATAATAAGAAAAGTAAACTTACTCTACATTGAATGGAGCTATTATCTCCGTCTTCTTATTTTGAGCAAAATTTGTAAAAGCCTCACAGCAGTATTGTTGAACTGACGGAGGGTATTTAGCTACTAGACTAATCAAAGATGGAATAAAAAATCCTACATGTTAGAATGCAAAATCTGCACATATCTTGTCTAAGTAGCTGCAAAATATGAATTAATTACACATGCATTAATAAATAAGAAACCAGATCCCCAGATCCTACACAAGGTATATGGATGTATAAAGAAGATCTCACCTTATCCATAGCTCTATCACAGATGTATTTAGCCAATCATATCAAAACAACTCCAAAATATCTTGTATAAATAGCTTGCTTTTGTATGATTGACCTGCAGTATCTGAATCTAAGGAAACAGTTATAGGGAAATTTATATCATGTTTGCCTAACCATATTTCCATACCCCTACAGTTAGGACCTAACGGGATAGGTAGGTCCTGTGGAACCTAACTGGGTAATGTAGGAGGTGGAAATGGAGGCCTAGATGTTGTGGGTGTCTTATTTTTAACCTGTATATATATATATAATTTCAGATCAACTGACATCATATACACACACTAACAATTTAACATAATGTAAATTTACCATACAGTTTCAGTAAAGAGGACATCCGCTTTTAGCCACAATATCACTCTGCCTTCTGCATCACCAAGTGTTTCACAATCTGGGTGGGTATATGGCAATGGAAGATCCATCCACTTGGAGAATATATGTACCGGGCTCACACGAATCCAACCAGCTGGTAATGGAGACCCGTGAAACATTTCCCCTGGTAGGGATGGGTAATTCGACGCCTTTGTAACGACATATTCTTTACTTTTTAGATGGCACGGCTTCAACCCCTACAAATTTTTGTGTAAAGAATGTTATATACATATATACATATCATCTTTTTTTGAAACGACTACAATTTCATATATACATATCATCTTGAAAACATATCATCTTGAATTAAAAAACTAGTTACTATGTCATAAAAATACTTACAGCGGATGTGCTAGGTGGTGGGTCTACATGATTACTCCCAACCTCTGCAGTAAGAGTAGAGCGGGATGCCATAATAGGTATTGTCTGCTGAGTGGCAGTCTGAGATGTCTGCCACTTTTTCAGTGCTTCTTCGAGTTTCCTAACAATTAGCTTATCTACCTATACATGGATAAAAGAAACGTTAGCTTCTAATTATTGAATTCTCTTTTACAGTAACATTATAAAGAAAAAATATGTTACCTCTTATTATGAAAGTCCCATTTTTGGGACATGTTTGCGTTGGGATGGCCCAAAAAAAGCTTTGATGCCCACACCAGCGCCTGCAGCCCTAACACGTCTAGGATGCTCTGGGTTACCCAGAGCAACTGTCAATTCATCCCTTGTGCCCTCAGGGATGAACTTGCCTTGTTTCCTTAGCTCGTGAAGCTCCCGCTAATCGCCAAAACAAAAATTTGTAATTAAGTAAACACCACAAATAATCAATATTCGAACGATTGTTGTAAGAGTTGTATTTTACCATTTTTGCAGCCGCCTCAGCAGTTGCGGGCTTCCTTATTTCTCCCTTCTTATTTTTCCTCCCAGCTATCCAGACATCATGGCGAGGCAGAGGTGTGCTACCTATAGTAGAGGACTCCTGAGTAGTAGTTGACTGAGCAATAGCCTCAGATTGTAGTCTTTGGTGAATGTGTGCATACCCCTTTGGACCCATTGTGTGGTCATGCACATTCAATGCACACCTTGATTTTTGTGCCTCACTGAGGGCCTAGTTAGTATGCACATTAATGATTTGGTTAGTAAAACTAAATGTTAATCTTGAATAGGTGAATACAACATATATTAATGAGATTGGGACTGACGCCTAATACCTTGAATTCATCAGTTTGTCTTGAAGCAACAAACGCGTCCCATTCTTCTTAGTCCAGGAAGTTCCATTGTTCAGTGGTTGTCTTCTTCCTCTTGTCACCTTCTTTTATGTATTCTCGGGTGAGATTTGTCCTATAGTTCCTTAGGACTCTCCCACAGCATTGCATCACACATTTACGATGCAGCTTTTCATCCAATTCAAATATACTCTACAAAATAGAATTGTTATTAACTATTATCCAAAAAAATAGTAATCTACAAAATAGAATTGCAAATTAATAATAACTCACGCATAAATCCTTCCATATTACGTCTTTCTTCTCCTTAGTAACTTTATGCCAAGAATCTATCTTACAACCGCAATGGCTACGAGTAACATACCCAAGATATGAAACAAACGAATTGCGATTCACACCAGATGCATTTCCTGCATTATCAAAATCCACAACAAGTTTGGGTCCATTGCCCTTTTGCACTATTAACTTCTTCATCATAGTGATGCCCCTTCTCTTGTCAATGTTTTGGTGCTGCTGATCAAGTGCCTCAAGTGCTTCAGATGGTACATGTGCATCATCAACCTAAAATTTGAGAAAATAAACACATTTACAAGATATAACTATAAATGGACATATAGATATAAATATATGATATATTTTTAAAACTTACATTGTGAGGCGGTGCATTGATGTCCTCACCCTCACGGTAATCATCAGCACGGTCATCAGGAGAATGCTCAGCCATCTGAAAATTCACATTCACATTGTAAAGTTCACATTGTAAAGTAATTCAAATTGTAAAGCTCACATTGTAAAGTTCACATTCACATTGTAAAGTAATTCAAATTGTAAAGCTCACATTGTAAAGTTCACATTCACATTGTAAAGTAATTCACATTGTAAAGCTCACATTGTAAAGTAATTCACATTGTAAAGTTCACATTCATAAAAATAAAACATATAAAAAAAAATATAAACATGCCTCTAATATTGAAATTTTTTATCAATTAACAATCCTTCATTGTGATCTCCGCGCACATACAAGTCATCATTGTCACTCCGTGTGGCCATAGTATATTGTGATCTCTTACCAAATTCATTGACAAAGTCTTTTACTCTTTCATAAACAACCTCCCCTGGTATAGGTTTAGGTGCACTCTGTTCCTCATTCAATCCATTGAATGCTTTGCGCTTCCTACGATACGGATGGAATTTTGTAAGAAACCTTCGATGACTGAGATATACAATCTTACCGCCATGTTTTAGTCCTGTTGAATCAGTGTTCTCTTCACATATAGGACACACTTTAGCTCCTTTGACACTATATCCAGACAAATTCCCATATGCTGGAAAGTCATTAATAGTGCAAAACAACATAGCATGCAAACAAAATGTCTCTCTTCGTGATGCATCATAGGTCATCACACCTTCACCCCAGAGTTTCTTTAAGTCATCAATCAGAGGTTCAAGATAAACATCGATGTCATTGCCAGGTTGTTTAGGGCCCGGTATCAACAATGACATCATTATGTACTTATTTTTCATACACAGCCAGGGAGGAAGATTGTATATAACAAGCATGACTGGCCAAGTACTATGTTGGCTGCTCAATGTCCCATACGGATTCATCCCATCTGTACAAAGCTCAAGTCTTAGATTCCTGACTTCTTCACCAAATTCAGGGTACAATAGATCAATCTTCTTCCACTGTGGGGAATCAGACGCATGTCGTAGGATCCCATCATTATTTTTCTTAACATCTGCATGCCACCTCAAATTCTTCGCATCTATCAGATTGGAAAGCAAGCGTTGAAACTGTGATATTATAGGTAGATACCACATCACCTTGGCAGGAGAATCAGTTTTGGACCCCCCCCCCCGAAGTCGTCAATTTATACCGTGACGCACCACATTTTGGACAATCTTTCAAATCCACATAGTCCTTTTGAAATAATACACAATCATTCGGGCATGTGTGTATCTTCTTGGCATCCATTCCCATTGGGCACAACAATTTCTTTACCTGGTATGTTGAGATTGGCAGCTCGTTTCCTTCAGGAAGCATTTCTTTCAACAAAGACAACAATGACGTGAAGCTTTTGTCGCTCTGTCTATTGTTAGCTTTCAGCTTATACAATCTCAACACAGTGCTAAGCTTCGTAAACTTAGTACAACCTGTGTATAATGATATCTCAACATCATGCACAATGTTTCTAAAAATGGGAGGTGGATCGGTGTGCTCTACCCCACAACTATCCAGCATCGCATCAACGATGTCTACTAGAACTGGTTCATTCACATCTACGTCATCGTAGGCAATTTCTTCTTCCACACAAGCACTGCTATCGACATCCATTGGTTTCGGGTTTGAAATCTCTCCATGCCAGTGCCATTTTGTATAGCCTTGTATAATCCCGTTGCACATGACATGACTTTTGATTTCGTCACCAGTGCTGACTTTCAAGTTGTTACCGTAATGCCTACATGGACAGTAGAACCTATCTCCAGGTTGTTTCCTATGTTCCTCGAAAAATCTAATAAACTGGTCAAGACCAGATATAAACTCTGGGGTGCAGAGATTGTGAATGGACATCCATGATCTATCCATTCTATGATCAAAGAGAAAACAAGTATATATTACTACAAGATTAGGGTCTAGGGTTAACAGTTTAGAGTTTTTGCATGGTTAAAACTTTAGGCCAACAAATACATGTGTTGTCATTCTTATATATAATAAATGTGTACCACCTATCCCATTCTTGAACACCTAATCTCACTAGTAAGTGTATAATGTGTATTGGGTTTTCAAGAAAATTTCGGCAGCATTTCCCCGCTGTTCTCTAAGTACATATGTACTTAGAGAACAAATGGGGAAATGCTACCAAAATTTTCTCGAAAACCCAATACACATTATACACTTACATCCTAAGTGAGATTAGGTGTTCAAGAATAGTCCCAAACTGGGGACTATCCAAGATTTACTCCTAATGAGTAAATCTTGGACGGGTTTCTAGGCCAACAAATACATGTGTTGTCATTCTTATACCTAGTTTCATCATTCATATCCTAGTTCTTCAAGTTAGGTGATTAACATTGTCAATATACTCAAAAAGGAAACAATTTACCAATTTCATAGTTAGGACGGTAGAGATACCCTAAGATCTAGATCTAATGGTTCATAATGAGCCTGTGATAAAGTTACATCACTAAATGATTATATAATTTCAAAAGCAGTACACAAATAAATTCAAATTAGTAGATAACTAAATAAAAAATAGTAGAAAAAATACAAATAAGTAGATGAAAAATACAAATAAGTAGATGAATAAATCATAAAAAAATCAGTACATAAATAAACACAATCAGTAAATAACTTTTAAAAAAATTCCACTAGCTTGGTGAAATCAGTACATAAATAAACACAATCAGAATATTTTTCAATGGCTTTTGGGGTGACTTGGTGAAATCAGTGCATGTTTTGGGCATCCTTTGTATAGGCTGATCTACGGTTCAATCCAGGGATCAAAAGGTTCATGATCATCTCTTGAATCCAAACCCCAGCAGCAGCCTAGGCGTGCCCTGGCGCCGCCCAAGCATCCGCAGAGAGGCCTAACTAGGCAGGGCACCTGGGCTTGGGACCCTAGGTGAACGCCTGGGCTGCTTAGGCGCAGCCTGGGTGAGGTCCAGGTCGGCGGCAGTAGAGAAAGCCAGCGGCGGAGGAGAAAAGGCGGACGATCGAAGGGTTACCTTGCTTTAGGTGTTCAACTGCGGTAGAGTAGTGGAATAGCAGCCGGCGGTGAAGCAGCAACGGCGGTCGAGCAGCAGCAGCGACGGAGGAGCGGCAGACCAGCGGTGGAGCAGCGGCAGCAGCAGAGCAACAGCGGAGGAGTGGCGGAGCAGCAGCAGTGGGGGAGCGGAATCGCCAAACGAGTGTGAGAATGAAAAATCGGGAATGAAACAGGAGAGAAAGGGGAACAGTCAGGCTCGTGGGGGTTAAGTTATCAATCAGTGTCGGTTTGCATGTAAAACCGACAACTATTTACTAATCGTGTCGGTTCTCATGTAAAACCGACAACTATGTTCAATAATAGTCGTTGGTTTCCACAAAAAAAAACCGACACCTATAAAAATAAGCCGATAACAAAAAAGGTTCTCGAACTCAGCCAATACTCGTCGGTGACCTTATAAAAACCGACTCTACAGGTGGTCGATATTTTCGCGGGGACAGCGTGCGTAAACTCATCCACGTCGGTTACTTATGCGAAACCGAAGATTAAATTGGGCCCAATTTCTATCTCATGAAAATACTTTAGTTGTCAGTTTTTAAGTTAAAAACTGACGCCATATGTTAAATTTTGGAAGTAAATTTTTCCCCATGAAAAATTTGGTTTTGGCGGTCGATCTTAGGCGTCAGTTGTTTATATAGAACTGACGCTAAATAAAAAGTGATACCCATGTCTATCCACTCTTCACAGATAGATGTCGGTTTTATGAAATAACTGACGTTGTACGTTTAAGGCGTCGGTTATTTGTATACAACAGACAACAGTGAATGTGATGTTATAAGCCATTTCTGTAGTAGTGATTATGCACAAATCATATGTATTTCTGATTTACTCATTAAGAATTTTAAGCACAATTAGGTTTTACTCACTTATCTTAACATTTAATAATATATTAGATCAGAGTCCTTAATAACTTGGACTTATACTCCATTATCCTCTTATTATCAACATATAAAATTATATCAAATCATTTTGTATGAAATAGATAATATTATCCAACAAGTTATTAAGTCTACAATTAATCCAAATAGTGTCACATTAATTACTCATATCTATATTACTCATAGTCACATTATCAGATTACCTCTCTTGCTCACATTAATGTTATCATTAATCATTTGCTCCTATTTATTCACTTCTTATTATACATCATACACATTTAACACCACAATAGGCATACATGCTCGCTTATGTAAATCCAATTACCCATTATCCATATTAGAGTCATTATATATATTTTAGTGAACAAGGTGGAACATATTACCTATTAATGAATTGATTCACATACTAAGTCACAATTACATGATTAATTAGGTATGTTTTAGAGAACAAGGTGATATGCATTATGATTAGGTGATTATATAACATTTATGTGCCTCAATGTAGGTTACATGATTATGTAACCTAATGTTATTAATGTATCATGAAAGGCATTAAAGATGTATAGGTTAATGTTAGATGATTACCACTTAGGGTTTAGATCAACATGATCATTTTATGTCACCTATTTTTTTTAGCATGCATTAAGTTCAACGTTAGGTTTCATTTATCTTTACTCATCATATCATTAGGGATTATTGGTTGATAGCATGGTCAACATCATGTGTATCCACAATTAAGATTAATATATGAGTTACTCATATCATGTGCATTAGGTATTCATTAGGGTTCAAACATGTGAACTATTTATCATATATGTTCATTAGTATATAAACAAACATGTGGGTTTTCAACTATAACTTGTTTTAGACAAATCTAAGGATTTTTGCACACTAACCTCTTATTCATGGAGTTAGGGTTTCTGAAGTCAAAGTAGCTAATTTTGATATGTTATAGGATTCCATCCCCCTAAAAAGGGATTTCATCCTCGAAATTAGCATATCCATGTTCTATGAGGTGCTATTACTCCACCCCTTAAAGGTTGACCTACCAAGTCAAACTAAAACTTGAGGAAAAAGGGTGAGTCTAACTAAACCATGTATAAGACTTATCACTTCCACCTCAAAGTCTAGGTTTTAGGGATAATCTTCCCAAACATGTGGTCCTATGTGAGAAGAGGGAATTTTATTGGGCAACCAAGTCATCATATTAGGTTCCCAAGGGTATCCAACATTGATGTCTAAGGCTACTATTTCCTAATGGTATTCTATTTTAGACAACAATATCAAATCAAGCTAGGATGGTGTCATATGGATCTAGGAGTCCTCGTGAACCAAGCTAGTGGCACGGAGGAAAAAATTTCCAGACTCCAGATCCTGACCCTTTCTAGGCACTCTTGCTTTCAACGTATGTCCTAGTAGCTACCTAATAGGCTTATCACCTAACGGTTAACTACGGATATTTCTAATATCAAACTTTTTTTATCCTAAATAAACCTTTTCATCATCACAGGAAAAATATAGGTCAATTCTAGGGTGAACATCTTAAATAAAGGGGGACTATGTAAGGTAAGGGTTCTAATTAGGGAGACAAATTGAAATAGTCAAATTTCTGACTACCATGGGCTCTGATACCATGTTGTAAAGTAGCAAATGACCTCTCTATTTATAATTATGGTATGGACCAACGAATAGAAGAAGAATCTAAAACATTGACTACATTCAATTTCATAAAGGGTACATCAAAATATCCCAATAAGGGTTTACATGATAGATACAACCAAAGGATCTAAGATAGAGGGAAACTAAACTACATCAATCTGTCTCCAAGAAACAACTTAAGGGATATATCTAAGATGAAAGGATGCACTCCTTATCCCTAATCTGAGGTTGGTCCACCATGCTCCTGTTGCACACTCTGATCCTAAACCTGGGTGGTTGGGATCACCCAGAAGAAGGAGAAATAAAGTATGTGTCAATTGAGGAATTCAAAAAAATAAAGTATAGAAAAATGTAAACATGGAGTAATGATTCAACTATGCTAAAGAAAGTCAAGAGTATGAGGCTTTTAACAAATAAGAATTCTGCCAAGTCAAATAATAATAAAGTTGCATGCACGAACATTAATATGACTACAATAACTAAAGTAGGGATGAGGCACCTCTAAACTCAACCAATAGGTGAGGGAGATTAACACATTCCAAAACACCTAAAAAACTTATTAAAAGTAGGGAGGGTAAACACATTCCCCTGAGCAAAATAACACATGCCCAACTATGGGTAGTTGTACATAAGTACACTACATTAGCTATATAGTCTATAATTCATCATGATATAAAAAGATTCATATGGCAGATTAAATAAATGAAATATTGTAGAGGGGTCAAACCCTAAGAAATAATTGTAGAAAATGTGCCAAAGGAAGATAATGAAAAAGATCAAAGGCTAAGCATATGCCTCATTAGGAATGTTAGGGTTGTATTATGAAATACCCAACTGAAGGGTGACGAAAGCACATACTCACATAAGAAGATACACATACCTAAATGTAGAGTCCTAATAATCACTTTCACCAACTTGGTTGTATCCAAGACCACTTTAACCTAATTACAATATATATGTCACATGCATTATGATTTTATAAAGCATAAAGAGTACAAAAAGAAACCCTAATTTTGAACTTTCTAAGAAACCCTAGGATTTAGGACTCAAAACTTAGACCTTTCGATAATTTAGATTCTCTTGATTAAGAAAACATATTTATTTATTAAATTTGGATTTAAAATGAATTAGTTACAACTTTTAGGACTTTTATATAATTATAATGGTGCTTATAATAAACATATAAATAGAGATGAAAAACATAACCTAAAATCCCTAAAATCAGATTGTACTCAAAAAATTCTTTCTAATGACTATTTATTTATATTTTTCTGATAAAGTATCGATTTATTATGCATTTCCAAAATTGACCAATCAGGGAGCATGGAACTATAGGTGTGACACTAATTTATGTCATAGATAAATACGATGTAAATTTGGTGAAAATTGACCCAAAAATCTTAGTTGTGTGTTACATTTAATCAGGCATATGGGGGTAAAATCATCATTCAAACCTTCAACATAGTTCACGGTCAATGAATCCAAGGCGTACGTAAAATTACCAAAGTGTCCCTGTAACAAAAATAAATCCATTTACATTGTGGGGCTTACAGGGTCATTACCCAGCCTGGCTTCTTATGCTTTGACCCATGGCTCGAATAGAAGCCTGGAGCTTCAAGCTCTGCCTAGAGAGGGAGATGGGTAAACACACAACGGTGTTGGGATAGTCTGCGACTTCCCTAGACCGAGAAGATGTCAACGAGACAAAAGAAACGCCATCTGATGCACTGGAGTTTGAGAAGTCCCAAAGATGGAAAGAAATAGGGGAACCGAACCAAGATCCAAACCTCATGGTAGGAGAATAAAGACGATTCCTTGAGGGTCAGAAAACATTTACAGTGATCAAACAAGGATCAGGGCATCGTTCCTAAGTCGGAGAAGCGTAGAAGCATTGAGACGCATACACGTCGATGAGGACTTCTCTAGAAATTTATAGGGTATGATGTTGGGGATAGTTTTGAGGCAAATTGTAGGTAGTAAAACTTAAGAAAGGTTCTAAGGATGCTCACAATGGAGTTAATCGGACTGGGGTGGTCGGAGGTGACGTACTGTGCCAGATTGAAGTATTTATTATCGAGGTTGAGGCGTGAGTAGGTCACATAGTTCGAGGGTGTTGGAGGTGAAATTGGGCAAGGAGGAGGAGTTCTTGAGGTCCGGTGGTGCCTTTGGGCCCTTTAAATAGGAAAGGAGATCATCATGGTGGCTTTTGTAATATCAACGTGAAGAGGAAGTGAAGCCCTAGATTGGGTGTTTCTCCCACAGAGAGAGAGAGGGAGAGTTAAGGATCGTTATATTAGGGAATCCTCATGGATTGAATGGCGAGGATTTCTTGTGAAACTATCATGCAACGTGAGGGAGAGGGCTTGAGGAAGACGTTGGTGTGTAACTGATTAAGACTTGTGAAACTACCGGAGGTAGGGGATGAAAGTTGGACCGTTGGATCGGGTTGAACAGACTGTTAAATCTCGGTGACTGAATGCAAGTCGTTTGATGGCATGTTAGAAGGGGCAACTAATGCATGACAGGAATAAAATAAAGAAACCATAGGGTAATTGCGACGCATTAATGAAATAATACTCAAACCTAGGTCCAACTATACTAAAAACTTGTTTAATTCATTTGGGGGTTCAAACCTTGACCAAATGGCCTCAAATTTGGATCATAGGCTAATATTAATGTGTAGAATAATGTTATACACTTAGATTTTCGTTTTACACAAGATTTGACCCATAACCACTTTATTGGCCATTTATATATATATATATATATATATATATATATAATATCAATGTATTAAAAGCGTGAATTGATAAGAAAAGACTTTCTAATTAAACGTTTGGGTAGAATTTTGAGATAAACAACATGTATTAATGTTAAGAGTCATATCCCACCACAATATTCCCTTTTCATGTTTTATTTCCATATTGGAGGAGAGAGAAAGAAAAGAGGATTATTTCTTTTATTCCTAGCGACAGACAATGACTTCTCATAGATCAGTGGTCCGCTTGGTGGTAATGGATGTAATATCCAATACAATATCGATGTATATCAAAAGCTTTCTAGCTATCTTGCATGTAAGAGATAGGTGATCCTTTGTCTCTTTCCTCCTAAGATCAAAATATTCACATCTAGATGCAATCTATATGTTGCAACTTCTAATCCTATGATCAATTGGGATGGGTCAATGTCTTTACTTTCAAATAAGGGTGGAAATTTAAAAGGTAGTGTGGATTCCATATCCATTTAAAACCAATCTCGTGCTCATGAGTTTCATTTTTCTACCTCTTCTAATAACAATCTCGATTATGGACTATGAAAAGTTTGATCTTCTCAAGATATCTAAATGGGATGCTCAAACATTGTCCCAGATAAAAGGACTCCCTCAACAATTCTCAGGCCCTCAAAGTTGATTCGGTGGAGGGCATCTCGCTTCCATCCTTACTCGACCGCACAGAGGTCCTTAAGGCGTGGTGTTAACTTGGTAGTTTGTAATTTTAATCGACTCACATGTCTTCCCTTCATTTGGTAATCCAAAAGAGGACATCACAAAGTCTAGATCCCACCTAGTATTCTCCACCAATAGAGGAGATATCTCCTATCTTTCCTCAAAATCCAAGGCCGGCCAGAGTTTAGATATCTCTTTGGCTCGTATTGTGTATGTGAACTTTTCCATAGAGATTTATCTTGTGGGGTATTGCATCCAGCCTTCATGATATGAGCCGTATATCTGTCTTGCATCTTATGAATCCCCAATAACCACCTTCCATGAGATAGACTTACTCGAGGGCAAGTTTGTTTGTGACATGTGCACTGTTTCTGATGAGATTGCTTCACACGTTAAGTGCCGATAATTTTCATCTCCAAGACTTTTGCATGCACGCTAAATAATTGTTGACTACCCTTGAACCATATTTCATATATAAGAGGTTATAAGACCTCAAAATTCATACTTTGTGGTCTAGATGAGAATGCATTTTTTCATTACAAACATGGTTATTCGAGTTGCATCGGGGGGACCGTTAGTTTGTTGGGTGTAGCCCAATTTCAAATTGTGATATTGTTATGTAAAAATGCACATCAAATTTAAAAATTTTATCCACCTATAACCAACCTAATAGGGTTAAGTTTAGTTTCATCTGAGCTCCATGAGACAGGATCGAATGAAAAGTACAGTGGGTGTCTTGAAGAGCAACGTACGCTTGGGTTAATCAGTTCTGTTTATAACGTGGGCGCCGTTGGTGAGTTGTGTAAAGTTGGATGCAGAAAGGAATCAGCAGGGATATACTCATAATTAACTAAATATATAAGACATTCCTTCGTCTATAAGTCTTCATCTATTTTCCTGTAATGATAATATTTTTTATCACTTACACTTGGCAGTCAACTAGCCACAAAGTAATTTCTTTCTATATCTAGATAGTCATTCAAGTGAAAAACAAGTAGTCATGTCATAGTTTAATCAAAAGGAATGTCCTTCTCCTGTTTTCCCCTTTTCTTTAGAAAGATTGACAGCTGCCTTTCCAGTTGTTCATACAGTAGAATCTCTCAATCGACACTAGGGAACAAGAGTTGAGATGGTGGCTTTATCTGCCGCACCAGTCACCCATGGGGTTGTTCAGTTCCATCCACCACTGCTATCTCTTATTGCTCTGCTTTTCCCCTGATGTGGTGAAAGAAAGCCGGGACATTCCCCACCATTCACCTTTTCATCCTTTTCGTTGTCTTCCTTTCACCTCCTTGCGCTGAGTGGGAGCAGCAGAACTGTTTAACTCTTTGCGGGCAATTCTGGTGTATCTGCAGACTCCCAGCTTGCAAGTGGGGCATCTCCCTACCGTCCTCATGATCCCATAAACAGGAATTTTCACCCTCCTTTTCCACATAGTGTACACTATACTTACTGGTCCGAGGTTGTTGTTTAATTACAGCAAAGCAAGGGCTCTAGAAATATATCGTCGGTCGAGAGTCGAAAAACCATGTTCTCACGACCTCAAAATGTGCAATTCCTATTCGTACCAAAGGTTTGGCGGTACCTTCGGAATGCAATTCCCGCTTAAGTGACTTTCTTAGCGAATTTACTTTCAAATGCAAGAAGCTAGAAGGGTGTTAGGCCGTTAGATAGGCCTCCAACATATAGTCAAGTTAGTAACAAACAATTAGGTCTAGCAGTGCCTGAGCTAGACAAGTCATGATTAAAGTCTAATTATCTAAATTATTTTGCTCAACTAGACTAATGTATCAAGAAAATAGAAAGTACATTAATAAGGTATCCAACGAAATTGTTTATTTTATTGTGACATATTCATGTCACTAAAAATTCTCCAAAATTAAAATAACAACTAAAATGAACAAAACATAAATATAATTAGGATAACAAGTCAACGGTTACGATGATTATACCCATAAATACAATAGAATCATACCACTAACGAGGACAAGATAATTGTATTCTATGAGTTTTCATGTTCTAAACATATTGCAATATCTTTTCATCAGTGATCCCCATATAAAATTCCCGCCCGATATAACATCATGTCCTTCAACCATATATCACCTGTTTTGTTTCTCAAATGTGTCGTAATCAGTAGCGGAGCCAGCAAAGTGTTGAACGAGGGGCACAAATATCATTCACAAATTTTATTGATGCAAAACAAGATATAAAATTCATAACCGTTTCATGTATAAAATTCAAGCTAAAAATGTCAAGATATAACTTTTGAGTTTGTAATACAAAATTATTGAACAAAGTGTGTTTTCGTTAAAAAAATATTACCTAACAATGTGAAAAATTGGACAAAGAAAATATTATTTCTCTTTACTACAACACTGATAAAAAAGAGGAGAATTAAATAATATGTTGTGGATGAAAAGATTTATTCCTTCACTTTGAAAGAAATATTCTATCAAATAATAAATTTATATACAACAGTCTACAATTTACTATCTTGATTTATATAACGAAAGTAAAAAAAAATTCCCAGTGACAGAGACGAAGCCAATTTCTTCACGGAAAGATGAGAGATGACTATGGTGGCGGCTAACGGTCACAAGGATGAATAAGAACTGATTTCTCAAATCTCACCTAACAAACCACCGTGACGAGACAGATAACAAGATGGAATCACGAATTCAAAATTTCTTTCTTAGACGAAAAATGAGCAATGTTCGTAGTGACACATTATTTGCATGTCCAGAGAAGAGCAAAAAGCTACAGATACGGTGATTGGATGGACAACTTGAAACTTGGATCTTACAGCTTAGAAGTTTGAATCATTGAAAAATGTAGGCATTCCTTGTGCAAATGGAGTGTTTGATATGAACGATGTCAGGCGTAACAGGCCTCGCAAACTCGCAGTGCTGCGGTTAGGGATCGGGACTTCAGAAAAATGTTTACATAGTCTAGTTGTTTTGAAAAGGTTTTAGTACAAGCATAATTGTCTTTTGACTGTTCAGAATACTAAAAGTGGGGCAGTTTGTTGAGGCCGTTTCGTTAGATAATTATTATCACAATACATTAAGTAAATAGATTTCTAAAAGTAGAGGGGGGCACTTGCCCCGGCTTACCCCCCTCCCGCCGCCACTGGCCGTAATGATGTTCATTGCATGGAGAGCTCTTTCAACTGTTGTTGTGGCCATTTGTAATATTATTGCAAGCTCTATGAGGCAATAAACCAATGGAAAAACTAAATAATGCTCAGTTTGTACGATTGTCATTGCAAGAGAAGTAAGATCATCACAATCTTTTCAGATCTTTTTCTAACAACATGAATGTATATTTCAAGTTGATCTTTCAAATGACACGGTCATAAGTAGAGAAATCAGAAAAGTAAATGTCAGTCATCCGAAGAAGATTTTCATGATCAAATTTAGAAAAATAGTCTCTCAGATCAAGATAACAAATGCATTTTAATAACTCTGCAGTAGTTTCACTAAATTAGTTGTTCATCTCAAAAATCGTTGAATCAATAGCAACATTAAAAATCGCAACATGTTCATGAGTATATAAGTTGTCAATTGTCCCTCACACCTTGAATTAAAGAACCTCTAGATTGTATCTTTTTTCTATATTTGGCACTAGCATTAACTTTACAACATAGAATTTGGTTACATCTTTCGAAAGTGTATCTCATCCACTATCTTTCAGTTCTTGTAAAAGTTCTTTAATGGATACCAGCAACACTGTTGCATTAATAATGGTTTGACCTTTCATGTGTAATTCATGTGATAACTCATTTGTTAAATCCAATAGTTTTATTTTCAAATGTAATACTATTATTTCGAAATCTTTCACTACATGTATTAAACTTGATACTTTGCCTCTATTATTTAAACTATTCCCTAAAAAATAAACAATCTTGAGCACATCAACCACTAAGCCCGACATTGCACAGATATAAACATGTGTTGTATGATGTGAGCCCCGTCAAGTACCTCTTGTCTTGCTAGACTAGTTTTCTCATGCTTTCCTCTAATCGAAGAAATCTCACCTTTCTCTAGCTTCTCAACAATAATTTCATGTTTTTTTAAGTAGAGTATCTTTTCATTTAAATGATCACAATTAAGTTTGTGTAACTGAATAAATAACTCATAGTTACAATATCATTTGCATCAACAACTGTCAATTGTTGTTTATGGGAAAAATAGTACACATAGAATGCACATGAATTCTAATTTAGAATTAGTTGGTTTAGTCAAATGAATTCACCTCTCATATTTGAGCCTTCATGATATTCATGTCCTCTCAGTCTTGACATGGATAAATTGTAATATGCAAACAAATATTTCAAATAACTTTTAGAAAAGTAGCCGAAGTGTTAATACCATGCTTGCTACTGATAATTCTTTTTATAACTTTTCCTTTTTTGTTTGCAAACCTACATGAAAAAATATATATTTGATTAAATTTTGAAATATATAAAACACAAGAGAGTAAAACCACACAATCAAAACCATTTTCTCATTTATAGATGCATCACGAGAGTCATCAACAAGTAGAAAAATAATAATTATCTTTGGGATCATCAAAGATGACTTGTATGGTATGTTATGCACATGATTTCACTAAATACTTTTATATTATTACAGAAGTTATTTGATTACTAAAAGAAGATTTATCATTAAGTATGCATGCAATTTCATGACTATTATCTTTTTTATATTCCGTTAATATAGGAAAATGTCCTTTATTGTTAGAATTAGAAGGCTCATCATGCCTAGGAAAAGAAGGATCATGTAAGAGGAAAAATCTAACAACATGTACACAACTGTCAATCAGACGAGCTCTGTGTGCGTGTCCATCTCCTGACACTGA
>OY856415.1:414705686-414913186 GCA_963693085.1 Alisma plantago-aquatica | reverse complement strand
GACTGAGGTCTAGTGACTTGAATACATCCATCGTTATCTTTTTGTCAGCACCCGAGTTCTTCATCAATATAGACAGGCCTAAGCATACAACAATGTAACTCAGATCATTGAATCTAATTGTGGGATTGCCAATTTTAGGGGTAGTGATAGACTAGTTTTCTTAAATGTGGCACAAAAAGCGCAAATCAAATAGATCACATCTTTTTTAAAATTTTGCAAATCAAGCTAAAAAATTTATTTATCTAAAACCAAATTCTAGTCGTGTAGTTCTGTTTGTTTTCAAAGACTCATCTTAGAAACTACGTCTTTATGTTAATAAAGGGGTTGATCATTTCATGGCCATTTGTAATATTGACATCTTTAGTTAGCCATAAATAACAATATTATTGACCAAGAATAGATACAATTTAACAATGTATAACATGATTTCACGAGGAATATCAACATGCCCAATTTTAATATCGAGTATACAATTCTTGTCACTTTTTGACTTCCAGATGATGCTACTATTTTTGACCCTTCTAAAAAAGTTTACTGAGACTCAATATTTGTTCCATTTATGCATTTATGATTTCAAAATTAATTTTCAAATTATATCAGGTCAATGACTAATATCAAGATTCAACACTTTTAAGTAAAAAAATAAATGGAGGCAAATGTCTCTTGAACCACCATTAAATGTATCTAAAGTTCCCTAATCAAATTTGTGAATATCTATTTGAACTAATTATCCGCACACAAAAATGATAAATGTCTTTACAATATTTATACAATAATTATTAATAAATTCCCAAGTGATTACAATTTGGGAACTATTGTATGTTAAGTGGATCATTTAGAAATAGTTAAAATACTACAAATTCATCATATACAAAAAATTTAAGTCAATGTAGTTGTTGATTTTATTTGTATAAAATGTTTATTCACCTTGTTCTTAGGTGTTCGCATAAAATACTACATTATCAAGGCCATTCTTCATTCTCTAACCACCTCAAATCTCATATATTGTTTGCTTCATGTTCAATCTCTCTACCTTAGTGACAACTTCTTCCATCATCCCTTTGCATGTAGAGTGAAAATTCATTAAAACCCTTGTTAATTCCAAGACTAATGACGAGATAATTACTCACCATAAAAGTATGTCGCTTTGGTCCAAAACATTCACCGCCATAGTTGTCACAACCTCGTTCATACAACCATAGAGGAATCACTATTCACATAGGAGATCAAGACAAAATGTGACATGACATCATTGAATAAGCAAAATCCATTTAACAGAAGTAAATGGCCACAAAAGGCCTTATTACATGCTATAAATGAGGACAACAAAATTCCAACATAAAGGCAGTTTAACAAGGAAACTCCTACATAATATGAATGAAAAGATGCATGGTGATAATCTAGAATAATAACCCCATTGAGTAGGATCATGTAACAGACCTTGAGCTAATGTCTGTGGTTCTACTTCTTCTCCTTATCCCCACCTATAGACATCTCATCCCCAACCATGTATTAGAAAAATGATAATTTGTAAGTGGCAACAATATTCTAACATATATGAATTAACTACAATAAGATAAGATGTACATTATTCTTAAACATCATATATGTAGAACTAACACTTAAAATATATAGGGAAACTTGAACATTAATATAAAAATATTTCATTAGGTTTATTTCTTATCTTTTTTCCTAACTTATGTTGGAGACTTGTAGTCTGGTACTTGGGTCTCATGACCTGCACTTTGATTCCTGGGTCATCTTATTTGAGTTGGTCTGCACTAAGGGCTGAGGCCTCATGACCCACACTAAGGACATGGGTCATGTCTCTTGAGTTGACCTGAACTAAGGCTTGGGTCTAACTTAATAATCTTATGTCAATTCTCATCTTTACCTAAAATTTAAGTGGGTTCTTATCTTAACATTTTAACTTTGAATCTTAACTTAATATGACATAATCAATCTTAGCATGAATGAGTTGTTGAACCTTAAACTTTACTGAGAAACGTATAAGCATATCTTTAACTTGAAATCTTAAAGCATGAGAGCATATGAATAATGAATACCTTAATTGAGAAGAAGGAACATGCAAAGATTCTATGAAAAAAACATACTAAATAATCATGGGCATGGATCACTTACCTAATTAGTGGACAACCTTTCTCCAGGAAATCTATTGTTTCTCTAACACTTAACTAACCTGAAATACCCAAAGAACCCTAATTATTACCTTATAAACCTTTATTAAACTTAATTCTGATATATCGTGGAAACATATTGTTTTTGGGTTTTAAAAACCGGTCCATTAGAAAAATCTAGAAAAGTAGATGAAAATTCATGTATAACATGTCCTCATACGAGCTCTGTAACATTTTATATAAATTTCTAAAGTTTGGATAAATACTGATCAATCACATTCGATATAATACTTAATAAATCTTTTATGAAAATCTCACTGATACAAAACTTAATTATCCAAAAGACCAAACTACCCTTAATGTCACATGGAATATAGACTAGAGTTTGGATAAATGAATGTGGTTGTATTCAAATGACCCTAGGAAAGTACCATTCTACCCTTGGTAAGTGTGGCATAATATCATTAATTAATACATGGGAAGCATAGTAAAAGTCATGTCTTGAATCTCCTTCCCCGCACTGCCCGCATGCACATCCACACCATGGCTATTGTTGGGAGAGGAATCATAGTGACCCAGATACTAGAGGCCATCACTGCCACTCGCATCACTACCATGGTCTTTAGAATGTTGTGACAAGGGTATTGATCCCTTGCTTATGGGCAAGGGTGACCTGAGCAGCGAGCCGCACTTTCTTTGAAAATAGGGAAGCTAGGCCCAAAGGGTGGGAACCACCATAACGATGACAAGGATAGAAAACAAAGGTCATGCGGAGACTTGTTGCAGTGAATAGATTAAGATCAACTAGGCTCCATGGTGTGAGAGAAAATGAGAACCAGAAATTGGGAAGAACATCCATGAATGACGAAAATGGGTTTGTTTACCTCCCCTCTTGTTTAATTGAGGGATCTTTTAGTTTCTCAGCCATCCCAATAGTGCTTATCCATCCTTTATGTGGCACGAGTGGATCTAGCTCTTGTCGTCGATGGAGATCCTTGGGCTTCTAGAAACTCAAGCGTGGGGAGAGTTCCCACTATGTTGTGCCACTAGATGGTGCCTGGGAAGGTTTGTGGGGTCACAAGGATGCTCCTCGCCAAGTGAATTTTTCTGACAAGGCTTCGGTGCCCAGAACAACTTCGGTGACCTCAAGAAGGAAAAATACTGTGGTCTCATCTAGTGGGGTGGTGAGGGTGAAATGAAAGCAAGAGAATGATAGGAAAAGACCTAGTGAGAGGGCATTACGAAACTAGTTGCTTGAGAGAATTCACATAGGTGTGTCTATGACATGTGTTGTCCAAAACGTAAGATGACGGTGTTGGGTGTTTCTTATACAAAAATACCTAGGTCTTATGGGCATCATCCGACTCAGAAGTGCCTCTAGAAACTGATAATGGAGAGAAAATTGGATTTCATTGATAGTAGATGGAGAGAGGGAGGTCGAGGAAAGTGGAATCCTAGATGTGTTGTTACTCCCTATCCACGTGGAAATAGAGGGAGGTAGGAATCAAGGTCTCCACCTTTAGATCGTGATCTAAAGGTCCTAATAGGACCCAAACTAAAAACTTAGCACGTGACACACTACCTTGGTTCAATTATTTGTGACTTAGTTATATCTAAGAAAATTGATTGCATAATTAGATATTTAGGTCAATTATTGCATAATTTGTCACACTTTCTACCACATATCAATTCACATGACTTTGATTGCTCATTTCTAGTGAAATTTGGAAAACTCACTAAATTAAACATGAGGATTCCATGTTGGGTTTTAGGGGAGACAGAGAAGGCAGTGGAAACAAACATTTTCTTCTCTCAAACCCAGAATAAAGGAATTGTGTCAACATCTATACAATAGGAAGGATGCTTTGTAGAGGTGTACCTTGTCCCGAGGCTTGCTCGGCGACGTTACCTCGCGGCTTGCGCGATCTATACCTCTGGTCTTGGATGGTGTCTGTGCAGCTCCTGGTCTCACCGGGACTGTGAGGACTGACATATGTCCTATGAGCGGCAGAAGTCTCCCGCCTCTATAGTCATCCACACAGACTGCATGGAACTCCAATCTCCTTGTCCTATAAGGAATCAGAAGGAGTCGCACCCTCCTATTGGCGTACTAGTCACCGACACACTCTCCTGCCAGTAGTTTCTTTTCTGCAGTTGTCTTTCCCTTGTTGTGCCTCCCTTATCGGGTAGCACTTGCTCGGGCTCTCTCGGTTACCAAAACCAAAGAGAACGACAACTTTGCAGAGCAACTGGTGTTCTGAGTTGTTCTTTGAGAAACCCCCAATACCCCTATATATATAGGAGGGTCATGGGACAGAGTTCTCTACCCCGGGCAATGCGGGATTAAAGCAGGAGTAGAAGGGTTTAGGATTTTCAACAAAACAACCAACTGCGCCAGCTGAACCGATCATTTCAACCTTGAAATGGTTGTTTGGTGACCTCAACCGATCGGTTCACACCTGAACTGATCGTTTGGGACACCTGAGCCGATCAGTTTATCACATGAGCCGATCGGTTTGTGGTCCTAGTCCAACTCGAATTGACTTTTATATTTGTTTTCAACTAATCAAATATTAATCCTTATCCAAATCAAATTTGTACAAGTGAAACAAATTGTATTTGCAAAATAGTCTTCTGACTTTCCAAACGATCTCGGTTGGTCACACGAATTGACCGGTTCAATAATTGAGTCGATCGTTTCATGACACATGAGCCGATCGGTTCATCCCATGAGCCGATCGGTTCATCCCATGAGCCGATCGGTTCACCAACCTAAGTCGATCGGTTCATCACATGATTCGATCGGTTGGGAGTGCAAACTTTACAAAATTAATCAATTGTAGTTTGAATCAATCTGATACTCTAATCAATTGGTCCAACACCTTGAACATTATGATTTTGAGCTATTAACCAACTGAGTGTTTAACTGAACTACTAAACTCCTTTAGTAATCAATCTAAGCATCATTTGTGGATAAACTCCTCTTCCAGGTTAAATCCTATGTGTGTGACCCTACAGGTCCATTTCATGTTGGCAGTGAAAGTCCATAACATTTATGACTTCACAAGCAAAGAGCGGTGCCTAGTAGCACATCAGTGCTACCCAAGTGAAATAGAAAGTTGGAGAACAACTTTCAATCTTACAATTCGTGAATGGTGTTACAATGAATGTATAATTCCTTTGTCACTAATGTCCTGAATGAACTCAAGGCATGGTACAATCATCCTTTCAACGTTCATCCATTTTCTTGATCTCAGAGTAGACTGGGTGAAATGTGTGTGACATCAATATCACATAGTAATTCACACATGCATGCACATGCCTTTCTCAATCCTACTCATCAAGTGGTCATGGACATCAAGCTCCCTTAGGAAGGATAAATCCCATATCTATCACTCACCCCTCAAAAGCCCCATGTGTCAAAGTCACCCAATCATCACCTTTATAACAACCAATGTTTTAGGACGGTGTTTGATGATGTCAAAGTGTACCCAACGACATGTGTTGAGTGTAGTGATTTTAGGTTGAAGAATCACACTCACCACCATCACTGTGAGAGTTGATGTGACTACCAAATCATGGTTTTATGTGTCACTCTCACGGTGGGTCTGTCTGGTACACTTGTTGTCTAACAAGTACCTATGTGCTTGGTTTGTATCACTATATCATGACTAATGAGATTCTATCATCAACCAACACACAATCTAGTCTTTAGTGTTATTGATGTCTATGGTTATTTCCACAACAACAACTGACTAGGGACTAAAGCAGAATGTATACTCTTAACATCCGTATGATCTCATCGTTTAGGTCCTGAACCCAAAAGCATACGTCATCGAGTAAAACAATTCTTTAGACATCTATCATGTTACACTATCATCTCAGAAACAATTAAAACATATAGATCGGAAATTGCCTTTTCTTATTATTCAAATCATTTACAAAGTATCCCATTACAATCATTACATGACTTGCTCTATGGGCATACATACCAATAAACTCCCACTTGCACTTAGAGTCAGTCACCTAAGAACCTCAGTCCTTGTGACCTAGCATGACCATCATGCTTTTGCTGAGAAAGGGCCTTAATTAGTGGATCAGCTATGTTGTCTTCATTTGGTACTTTGCAAATCTTCACATC
This sequence comes from Alisma plantago-aquatica, assembly GCA_963693085.1. Taxonomy (NCBI): domain Eukaryota; kingdom Viridiplantae; phylum Streptophyta; class Magnoliopsida; order Alismatales; family Alismataceae; genus Alisma; species Alisma plantago-aquatica. The sequence continues at coordinate 414,906,907 of OY856415.1, read as the reverse complement.
TCCTCGCTGTACGATCTCTAGTATGATATGGAAGCACCACAGTATGTTCTTGGACCGCCGATGTTGTAACGACCCCGCCTCTCGGTAACCCCCAATTAAGGGAGACCGGAAGGTCGGAATCATTAATCAATTATAGGATCAAAGGTTCAACGAATAATCACTTATAATCATGAAATTTTACTAAACTAAACTGAAAATGGGTATAAAATAAAACTTTTCTTACCTTGGAAAAATTGGGATTTCTAAACTTCTATCCATGAAGATGTTAATCTAACTAATCCTCCCGTGCATGTTATTTCTCATTCAATTCCACATATGTCACTTTACTATTTGTTCTTTTCATTTGTACCTAAAACGCCGACAAACAAAACGTCGGTCAGCCAAAGCTGGTATGTGGGGGAAACAATAATTGTGCAACTATGTTAACAATGTAATCAACCAAGATTACGTTTTAAGCAATACTACTCAATCCTTGCCTATCCCCTTTCTCTGTAACGTCCCTGCAGTGGACATGGATACCACCTCTCTCATATAGTAGATCCTTACCCCCATGGACCTACCACACAGGTAGCCAATACCTAGGGTTATGGAGTCGCATGGTCCTACCCAAAGGTAGACCATTCCCTGACTCATGATGACTTGATGGACCTACCCCATTGGTAGCCATTTACTAAGTCATTTAATGACCCGATGGACCTACCCTCATTGGTAGCCATTTACTAGGTCAATCTATAAAGCTACAGAGGGGACTAGGATCTGATCTAGTAGGCATATTTCTTATGTGATAGTCATATTCACATTATACTTTTCATGAATTAAATACATCCAACAGTTTAATTCAAGCCACGATGGAAACATCGATAAAATCCCGGAAAACTAATTCGGGTAGTCATAAGCGTAACCACATACCTGATTTGAAGCCTCAAACATTAACAAGATATCCAAATCCAACTAGATGTCCAATCAAGCAAGCAAATCAACCAATCAAGCAAACATTGATCCTGAAAACATGTATAACACCTGGTTGTTACCATCTCATCCCAAACAACTCTTTATTGAATTGGGACACCTTTCTAGGGTTTCTAAGTCTCATTAGGATGCATTAGAGCTTCTTAGATCAATTTCTCAGACTTTATCCTTTTTAGGTCAACCAACCCTAAAATAGCTTTTCTACTCATAAAAACCCTAGTTTCTCAAACTATCCAGTTTAAGGATTTTTTATGCTCAAATTAACTTAGTATCATCATACCTCTGTTTATTCATGGATCTGATCAATTAAAACCATTAAAAGCCATAATTATCAAAATTAGGGTTTCTAGGCCCATTAATGCTTATTCATGTACATGGAACCCTAACTTAAGACAATTATGAAATAAAACCATCTTTTTAGATCATATTCTCTCTTTTATGAACAACAAGTTAATATTATCTTAAAGTATCCGAAGAACATCATGAAATCTCATTATCATCAATTATTAGGGTTTTTCATCAATTAATCCATTGAAGGTGATAACTTTATACACTTTTTGAATTGTAAGCAAAACTAGGCTTTAATTGTATTTTTATTAGAATAATCGCGTTCTCTTGATAAATTTTCATATATGACATTATTTCATCCAAGCTATCGGGCATTAGTTATGGATTTTGCAAGATAAAATACCTCCGACCAATAGAAGATCGCCACGTCAGCAAATCGGGCCCCTTTTCTTTCTTTTCTTTCTATTCCTTCTCCTGACTCGCGGATCCCGCCTTGGATCCAGTTGCTTGGTTGCCCGAACCCGCTCGCCTCCCCTTGTCTTCTTCGCGAGGCTCCCGACGCGGAGACTCTGTTTCCACGGCGGAACAGAGCATCTCCGGTCCCGCTCGTGTAGACCCCTCAGGGGGGATTCCGCCCAGGAGAGGCGCCCACTGATCCGCTGGGTCAGTCCGAGATCATAGGTATCTTCGGATTTTACAGAGAGGAAAGATAACGGAAGAAAGCTCCAGGCATGCTTGCCGGTAGACATAGAGGATTGGTGGTAAAATCGCTTGACAGAAGGTAGTTTCTCGCACCCTGAACTTTGCGAGAAGGGATCTTACATGTTTTTGAGGGGGTTGTGTACCCTTTTATATGAAATAGAAGGCGAGGAAGGGATGATAGTATTCCTCCTTGGAATCCAGGTTTCGCCCCCAAATTGGGCATTTTTCGTTTTTGGCAAGTCGGCAGCCGTGTAATGGCTTGCTGGGTTCGCCTTTCTCTCCTTGTCTTAAAGGACTACGATGGAGAGCATAAGACGGAGGGGAGAGAGTGACCAGGCCAAGGGGAGGATGTCGTTCAATATTGGCTCGTTTCCTTTTCCTACTAGAGGAAGGTGATGACACAGCCACCCTTGGATCCCCAGATCCAACGGCTGTCATGCAACACATCAAACCAAAACCGAAAATAGAATTATTCAGTTGAGAAATAATCGTAACATTCAATGTGAATCCTTACACTTTAGGGAATATTCGAAAATTCATAACTCCCAAACCATGCCTCCTTTTAATCTCAAATTTTAAGGGAAAGTTAACAACAACTTAGTTTTTCATCATGCCGAATTTGGGCTCATTATCTCAAAGGTAACGTTCCTTTTCTTTTGTTGCAAGATTTTATATATTTTTCACCTATTTTCTCTTTCCTTTGCTATTAAATTATTATTTTGAGTTTCTTGAACCTCAAGGAACTTTAATGGCTCGAAATCCCATCTTAGGAATATTTCCTTAGCCTCTTTCCTTCTTTTTCATCCCTTTTCTTATTATCTTACTTCTTCTTTATTAAAATATCTCTTTTTGAATATTTCTCTTTATTTCTATTTTATTTTCCTCTTTGGTATTCCTTTTAACATTAAGAATCCTTGGAATACGAAATTCCACAAAGGATAACTCAATTATACCTCTTTTCACTTGTTTTCCACATATACCATTATTTTCAATTTATTTCATGATAAGGAAACATTTAATTGATCTTTTCTTTTATTATTGCATTCTCTATACAACTTTGGACTCCTTGGAACCCAAGGAATCCAAGGGGCACGAAATCATTCTTGGATTACATTCTTTTGCCTTCTAGAGGTTTGTACCTCATCTCTCTTTTCTCAACAACTCAATTATTCATTAATTAATTGAATTTCCTTGTCATTGGGCCCAATAGCCAATAAAGCCCACAAATCAATCAACAAGGCTATTTTAAACGAAATCCATTTATTCAAAAAAAATTATATCTTTATTTGTTCAAATATCTTTTATGTGAGAAATTACATTTCTCACCCAAATGAATCCAAAATTGGGGTTGTAACATCCTTCCCCTCTTATAAGAATTTTGCCCTCAAAATTCCATCAAGCAAACAAACAAACATGATAAGTCTTCTTATGTCCATCAGGGCTCCCATGTGGCTTCACCCTTTCCATGGTGTTTCCCAAGAACCTTCATTATCTCATATTCTTCCATCTGAGTTCTTTCTTACCTTGGTATATCGTACCCTCATAGGTGACTCAGGACATTTCAGCCTCTCAAAAGTTGAATAGGTTCAAGGCACATCACCTGGCTTGGGTACCTCACATAGTGCTCTAGATCGGACTCATACAACCCATCATTTTATCCTGAGGGGTAAGGTTACACAACCATCTCCACCAATCCATCTCAAATGGACCCATATATTGGGGACTTAGCTGTCTCAGCTATAGTTTAGAGGGGTCGGATTTTCACATCACATATTCTCCCACAGTGAACTGCATGACAGTCTTCTTTGCATCAACTTGTGACTCATGTCACCACTGGGCTCTCTCTCAGCCATAGCACGATCAAGTGACTTCATCTGCACACACTGTGGTTCTTTTATGACCTTCATGAGGCCTCTTTCACCAACATCATCATAATGAGGTGGCGACCGACACAACCTCTCCATAAGACTTCTTGCATCTCGATAAAGGCTATGGTGGTTAACATCACATCTTAAGAACTGTCTCTATGTATCACCCTAAATGAGCACACATGCTCTCATCAGACCCTCTAGTCCGCATCATACTGTCCATTAGTATGGGGTGATAAACTGTACAAACACTGAGCTCTTCATGTATCTACTTCCGCCTCATGGAAGTGAACCTTTAGGTCACATCAAGAACTTTGAATTCGCATCATGGTGTAATTGAACCATCCCTTTTCATATGTAGTTCAACCAGATCTGTCCCTTGACAGAACTCTTCCTTTCTCATGTCATCTAGGTAAGGCGATCTACTATAACCCATATTGTATCTTGACCTTCTTGGTCTAGGAGAAACTCACATCATCCACAATGATGAACTCCCATTCCCTCTCGGGAACTCTTTATACTTTATATCCATGCACTGGGTTAATGGTGTTCGTCCTTCACCTCTTGGCTTGCATGGCCACATGCTACATGCAACATTGTTTTAAGCATCCAGAATGCTACCATCACTTACTATCTTTGTAGTATCAAGGTATATCATGACCTCCTGTATAGTTATGATTCCTTAAGCTTGACACCTCGGAAACCCTAAATCACTCCCAAAAGGGTTTTATTACTTTTCTTTCCAAAGAAGTGTATCTGAGGTTCTATCACCATCCTTTTACTACATCAATCCATTAACTTGTTCAACATATCTTGTTACCTCTGTGTGTTAGCCAAAACACATCCTCTTTCCAAACATAGGGTTAGTCGAACAACCTAGGCACTATATCTCAACCAGAGCATTCATTACCACTTCTTAGGTGTTAGGTAACATACACCTCCATGTATTATACTTATCATCTCATCTCAAACTCTAAGTCTATCAAGAAGCTCTGAGCTCATCCCCACTGTGATCGAACTCGACTTTGGTTAACTTGCAAATTCCACATAGTTCCTGATAAAACATCCTCATAAGATGACTTCACTACCTCTCTTAGTGTTTGCGAACAATCCATGTATCATTCACTTTACCAGGGTATGTTATCATCTCTATCATCATACCTTGTATCATCTTTATTCTTGGTGTAAGGCATGCGTACTGTCCTATCTCTCACTCCCATAACAAGAAGAAATAAGCATTTGGCTACAGTTCAAATACAGAGTTCTTCCTGTTCCAAGAGTAGAGATGGTACAACTCACCTTGCCCGTACACTTTCAAATCCAAGTTGAAACATGCAGCTTATGTCTCTATATCACAAACATCATGATATCCACACTACTTCCAGGGAAAACTGGTCTCGGACTTACTTGGTCCAAGCATAATCCTAGGTCATCTCCTCTAGGTCTATAGGGAGCCGGCACTTTTGGGGTCATCCCTTTTCCCTTATGCATCAGAGAGTGCCCTACTCATCTGCCCTTTGGGTCCCATGAGTTCATGAAGGTGATCAATCTCCTAACCCATGGCCCTCAGACAATGATAGTTGTTACCTCCCGACCCCATGGTCATGTGCAACTAGGGAATTAGGAGACTCCTTCTTCCATCGGTCTTATCCCTACCTGACCCTTGGATAGACTTAGGATTCTAACATAGTACATGTCCAACTTAGAACCTTACCCAAGCCTTCATCATCTCTCTCTGCATTCACGACTGACTTTCATCCTTTCATAGGGATCATGGTGACCTGTCTATCTTGGTCAGGCCCCATACCAGTTACCTCCATGGCAACACATCCGCATGCACATAGAGATGGCTATCTATGGGTCTATAGGTTCATTCTCATGCCGTGTACTCTTCACCTAGCTTCTCAAGATCCTATGAAACCTCCTTAGGTTTCCTCAACACCAACCAAACTGGTAAACTCCCTACCAAAGGATCGCTCTCCCAGGATGGGAGGAAACTACACCTTGATAACAAAGGTCACAAGCATCCTTAGGGTTTACATCCTCATGAGCATGCCTAACCCAACAGCTACTAAGGCACAAGCAGACCACCTATTAACTATGCTAGGCCATACTTGTTCTCTTTCCTCAATGCTGGATCGAGATTATACCTTCTCATGTCATCAACTTAGTTGTGATGGATTCATCAACCATACCCTTAACTTAAGGGGTTTCTTTTACCTCTACACATGAGGAGTACCATGCTTGAAACTATAGAGACTCAATTGTAACGACCCTGTCTCCCTGGATCTGGGCTCCTTAGCTTGAGCAATAGCTCCATTATTGTCACAATAAAGCTCAATTGCATCACAACTACTGGGAACCACACCAAGTTCAGTGATGAATTTCCTGATTCACATAGCCTACTTTGTTGCATGTGAAGCAACAATATACTCGACCTCTGTAGTAGAATCGACAACTGTTTCTTACTTGGAACTCTTCCAGCTCACAACTCCATTGTTTAGGAAAAATACAAATCCTGATTGCGATCTATAATCATCTTTGTCAGTTTGGAAGCTTGCATCGGTGTAACCCTTTACTACCAGTTCTTCCTCGCCGTCGTAAACAAGGAATTGATCCTTAGTCCTTCGCAAGTACTTAAGGATGTTCTTTACGGCTGTCCAGTGAGCATCCCCGAGATCTGACTGGTACCTACTCATCATGCTGAGGGCATACGAGACATCTGGGCGTGTGCACAACATAGCGTACATGATGGAACTGATGGCTGATGTATATGGGATCCCATTCATATGCTCCCTCTCTCCACAAGATAGGGGACATTAAGCTCTAGAGATGGTGACTCCATGTAGCATGGGGATGTTGCCTCTCTTTCAGTTCTCCATGCTAAACTGCTTCAGCACTTTGTCAATGTACGTGCTTTGACTTAGTCTGAGAAGCCTTTTAGATCTATCCCTATAGATCTTAATACCTAGAATGTAGGATGCTTCTCCTAAGTCCTTCATTGAGAAAGTATTCCCAAGACAAGTCTTTACCTTCTCTAAGGTTGAGACATCATTCCCCATCAATAGTATGTCATCCACATGCAATATGAGGAATGTGGTCATGCTCCCACTAAACTTCTTGTACACATAAGGTTCATCTTTATTTTGAATAAATCCAAACACTTTGACTTCCTCATCAAATCGAAGATTCCAACTCTGAGATGCTTGCTTCAATCCATAGATTGAACTTTGTAGATTACAGACTTTATTGGCATTCTTTGGATCTACAAAACCTTCACATTGTGTCATGTACACATCCTCATTTATATTCCCATTAAGGAATGTGGTTTTAACATCCATTTGCCAAATCTCATAGTCATAGTAAGCCGCAATAGCAAGCATGATCTTGATGGACTTAATCATGGCAAATGGAGAAAAAGTTTCATCATAGTCAACACCTTGAACTTGTCAGAAACCCTTTGCAACCAATCTGCCTTTATAAGTTTGCACATTGCCATCCATGTCGGTCTTCTTCTTGGAGACCCACTTGCACCCTATGGGTTTTACCCCTTCAAGTGGTTCCACCAAAGTCCATACTTTGTTGGATTACATGGATTCCATCTCGAATTTCATGGCCTCAAGCCATTTCTCAGAATCTGGTCCCTTCATAACCTCTAGATAGGTACTTGGATCATCATCTATGATCAACTCACCACCTTCCTGAGTCACAAGGTATCCAAACCTCTCAGGTTCAAGGCATGTCCTACTTGATCTACGAGGTCCTTGTATTACTTGAGGAGACTGAGATTCCACAACACCTTATGAATCTCTATGTTCCTCTTGTACATCTAGTGGTTCTATGTTTTCCTGTTGGGCTTGAACCTCTTCAAGATCTATTTTCGTCCCACTATTTCCTCTAGAAATAAATTCCTTTTCTCAAAATACAACTGTCCTAGCAACAAACACTTTGTTGTCAGTAGGGTGGTATAAATAGTATCCCCTTGTTTCCATGGGGTATCCAACAAAATAACATTTATCAGACTTGGGTCCAAGCTTATCAGGAAACATTTTCCTGACATAAGCCTCACAACCCCAAATCTTAATAAAAGACAAATCGAGACACTTTCCCTACCACATCTCATATGGTGTCTTTTGAACCGATTTAGATGGTACTTAGTTAAGTGTAAATGCGGCAGTTTGAAGAGCATGACCCCAGAAGGAAATCGGAAGATCAACAAAACTCATCATTGATCACACCATATCCAGTAAAGTGTGATTCCTTCTTTCACACACCATTATGTTGTGGTGTTCTAGGCAGAGTCCATTGTGATACAATACCACGGGCTCGCAGAAGGTCCTCAAACTCCTGGCTTAAGTATTCTCCACCTCGATCGGATCGAAGTGCTTTAATACTTTTACCAAGTTGGTTCTGTACTTCATTCATGAAATCCTTGAACCTTTCAAGGGTTTCTGACTTATGTTTCATTAGGTACACATAGCTATACCTACTGAAGTCATCAGTGAAGGTAATGAAGTACTGACACCCATTTATGGCATTAGTTATAAAAGGCCCACATACATCAGTATGTATGAGTCCTAATAGATCACTAGCTCTCTCACCTTTACCTGAAAAGGGAGTCTTGGTCATCTTGCCCAACAAACAAGATTCACATGTCTCTATTGATTCATAATCAAAAGAGTCTAGATAACCATCTTTATGGAGTCTAGAAACGCGCTTCTCATTTATGTGCCCTAGATGATAACCAAGGTCTAGCCACATGTCCAAGCTAGGGTGACACAACCAAGGCAAGGAGGTCAAACAAGGTCAAAGGCCGACACACTACTCCACTAGGCTGACACACCCATGGGCGATACCCTATGGATGACACAGGGCATCCTTGCCCGATACAGGGCTCAACTAAGCAAGGCAAGGCCCAAACAAGGGGAAAAAGGCCCAAAAGAGCGTAACCAAGCCAAAGGCAACTCAAGGCACGAACCCAAACATTCCTCCCAACCCTATAGGAAGAAAAGAGAGAGAAAGACATCTCTCAAGGTGGCAAACTTGCTCTTCAACCCTAACTTAGGTTATTTTGCAAGTAGCACCTCCAACTCTCAACAAAACACAAGCAAACCCTAATCACCACTAAAGGTGATTAGCAAGCAACTAAGCACAAGGTTTAGGCAAAACAAACAGGGTAAGCCCAAAATGAAGGTTAGGGTCCTTACACTTATGGTCCCCATTAATTGGGGGATACTCAAAATTGGGGATTGTTATTGTTGCTATAATATCATGAAGAAACAACCACCAACCAATACATACATAATATGGAAATTGAGGATATAATATATATCCTTAGAAGTATTTTTAGAGGATTGGGAGTGGATCACTTATGAGCTTCATTTTGTAGAAACACATGTAATTCTCAAAAAATGTTAAACTGGTTTACTCCCAATAACACACTATAAAGTGGTGAAGGAAAGATAGATGATGATGAGGAAGAGATTGACAGGGATGTTAACATATTTTTACACCTTTTTTGGAAAAAATGAGAAATAGTAGTAGTGGATGAAAATTATCAACTCCAAAGATGGTAGTGTTACAAAAAAATCATTATGTAAACTCAAGGTGGGAGATGGTGATGGCGACTCACTCTAATATGAAGGAGTTTATATATATAATTGAGGTGTCAAGAGCATGCATATAGTTGAGGTTATTGTAACACCCCTAATTTTAGGTGTAGAATAAACATTATCAATAATACAAGTTACAAGTTTAATTCATTTTCAATAAATATAGTGCATCAATTGCCCTAAATGCCTAATCATGTGAAACACACATTTTCTTAGCTCAAATTAAGATTTGAGTTGATATTTGGAATGTTGATATGTATGCCCATAGAGCAAGTCATGTGATGATTGTAATGAGATACTTTGTAAATGATTTGAATAATAAGAAAAGGCAATTTCTGATCTATATGTTTTAACTATTTCTGAGATGATAGTGTAACATGATAGATGTCTAAAGAATTGTTTTACTCGATGAAGTATGCTTTTGGGTTCATGACCTAAACGATGAGATCATACGGATGTTAAGAGTATACATTCTTGTTTAGTCCCTAGTTGGTTGTTATTGTGGAAATAACCATAGACATCAATAACACTAAAGACTAGGTTGTGTATTGGTTGATGAAAGAATCTCATTAGTCATGATATAGTGATATCAAACTAAGCACATAGGTACTTGTTAGAGAACAAGTGTACCAAAAAGACCCACTATGAGAGTGACACATGGAACCATGATTTGGTAGTCACAGTCAGCTCTCACAGTGATGGTGGTGAGTGTGATTCTTTGACCTGAAATCACTACATTCAACACATGTCGTTGGGTACACTTTGACATCATCAAACACAGTCCTGAAATATGGGTTGTTATAAAGGTGATGATTGGGTGACTTTGACTCATGGGGATTTTTAGGGGTGAGTGATATATATGGGATTTGTCCTTCCTAACGGAGCTTGATGTCCATGGCCACTTGATGAGTAGGATTGAGAAAGGCATGCGCATGCATGTGTGAATCAATATGTGATATTGATGTCACACACATCTCACCCAATCTACTTTGAGATCAAGAAAATGGATGAATTTTGAAAGGATGACTGTACCATGCCTTGAGTTCATTCAGGACATTAGTGACAAAGGAATTATACATTCACTGTAACACCATTCATGGATTGTAGGATTGAAAATTGTTCTCCAACTTTCTATTTCACTTGGGTAGCACTAATGTGCAACTAGGCACCACTCTTTTCTTGTGAAGTCATAAATGTTATGGACTTTCACTGCCAACGTGAAATGGACCTACAGGGTCACATACATAGGATTTAACCTAGAAGAGGAGTTTATACACAAATGATGTTTATATTGATTACTAAAGAAGTTTAGTAGTTTAATATTAAACACTCAGATTCGAATCGGCTCCTCTCTCTCTCTCTAGTTCCCACTCCCCCTTCTCTCTAGGGCTCCCGACGGCTCTGCTGGGGGAAGGGGCGCCTCCCTGGCGTTTTCCTCCCCCTGGCCTCCCCTACGACGGAGCTCTCTGGTGGAATGGTGAGCGTCACAACCAAGATACAGTTGATGCTGCACTCTCTGCCTGATGTCAAGGATGAGTTGGCGAGGGGGGTTCGTCTTCCTCGTTTGCTCATTTGGTTCGGGCGAGGTAAAGGAGGATGAGAAAGAGTTCGGTAGCGTGTGACTGGAAGGCTACAAGTTGGATCTGGATCTGGTGGCAGACGGCTGAGTCGATTCGATCGACACCCACCTAGCTGAATGGAGGTTAGTGGGAGTGGATCCGTCTTCATCTAGCATCCAGTGATGATCCGAGTGTGTCCTTCAGGCCGTTGCCACAGGGTCGTGTCGTCCCGCTCTGCTCTCGCCTTTCTTCTCCCTCTCCCCGTTTCTGAATATGGGTTCCAGCGACCTTGGTTTTATAGACCATAGAGTGTCCAACATCAAAGTGTTAGTGGGCACCTTGCCTTTCACTTGGATATTCCTGCTGGATCTGGGAGCCATCTGCTTCTGCTAGCATCGGTGGTCTTCCCCGACGGTATGCTCTCATGATGTTGTAGGTTGCCGAGTCACCTCACAGGTGTTTGAAGGTTTGTCGCTGAGACATGGAAGCAGCTCAGGCTACATGAGAGAGTAGGTTGGGGGGTAGTCTACATCTTCTTCTTCCCCTTGCTTCTTTCCTGATGCGTGTAGCTGTGACTCGCCGAGCCCAGAAATGTAGGGAGACTCGGTGGGTGTCTTGGTTCTCCTCTGTCTGCTCGACGGGTGTCCCTTCCTACTTCCGTTTGCTAGCGATGCCTTGTTGCGCGGCCTCGTGACCGATGGTTATCTCGAAGTACATGGAGGTGCTTTTCTCTCGGCAGGGCGCTTGGTACCTACTGTCCTCCGTCCATAAGGTGATCGGGGTTCCTCGTCTCATCGCCCTCTCTACAGGGGGCTCGAAGTGACAAGGAGGCGGTTGACTCCAGCCTGGTGTCTAGAGCTCTAGGTGCACACCAGGTGTTCTGGACACCTTAAAGGTGTTTGATGAAAGGTATCGGTTTGATGAAGTGTTGTTGTGCAATCAACAACTCCCAGTTCTAGTGAAATTCTTATTCATACTCAATGTGGTTATCAGAAGAAAGGTCTCTAGAGGTATGCAGATGTTGATAGCCAGAAATGTCCTCTCCTTGTGGGTGAACTGAATGATAGAGGCTCCATGGATGCTTGTCTCCAGCTGCAAAAATCTATGGATGTTTGTTGACGATGCCCATGTTGAGTTCGAACTACTATTTTGCTTGGACCTTTTTGAGTGAAGTTTTGACCAGGTGCAGATGGCCAGTGCTTCAGGGAGAAAGACTTTGAGTGACAATCATGTCTTTCTCATTTTGCTGCCTTATGTGTTCCTGCTGAGTTTGTTCTTGGGGTTGGGATAGGTGATGGCTTGCCCTTTTGAGTCGGCAGTAGTGATGGAGTTCATTCAGGCATCTTTGTGGGTGCTATGATTTGGTCATGTATGCTCTCCCTTCCCCTGCTAGGTCTTGTGGGCTTGTTTCTATTTCCTGCCCCTTCTCTTAGTCTTTCTTAGTTTGGAGTTTTCTTCTGTTGGATCCCTTTTATGTCTTCCTGCGTGGAAACTTGGGATCTGTTTTGTTTCCCCAAGGGGCACTTTTTGTATCCAAAGTTTTTGGTTTTATTAGTAACATGATTTTGAGCGACCAAAAAAAAATATTAAACACTCAGTTGATTAATAGCTCAAAATTATAGTGTTCAAGGTGTTGGACCAATTGATTAGAGTATCAGATTGATTGAAACTGCAATTGACTGATTTTGCAAAGTCTGCACTCCCAACCGATCGGCTCATGTGATGAACCGATCGACTCAGGTTGGTGAACCGACTGGCTCATGGGATGAACCGATCGGCTCATGTGTCATGAAATGATCGATTCAATTGTTGAACTAGTCGATTCGTGTGACCAACTGAGATTGTTTGGAAAGTCAGAAGACTATTTTGCAAATATAATTTGTTTCACTTGTACAAATTTAATTTGGATAAGGATTAATATTTGATTAGTTGGAAACAAATATGAAAGTCAATTCAAGTTGGACCAGGACCATGAACCGATCGGCTCATGTGATGAAACGATCGGCTCAGTGTCCCAAATGATCGGTTCAGGTGTGAACCGATCAGTTGATGTCACCAAACGACCGTTTCAGGGTTGAAACGATCGGTTCAGCTGGCATAGTTGGTTGTTTTGTGGAAAATCTCAAACCCTTCTACTCCTGCTTTAATCCCGCATTGTCTGGGGTAGAGAACCCTATCCCATGACCCTCCTATATATAGGGGTATTGGGGGCTTCTCAAAGAACAACTCAGAATACCGGTTGCTCTACAAAGTTGTCATTCTCTCTGGTTTTGGTAACCAAGAGAGCCCGAGCAAGTGCTACCCGATAAGGGAGGCACAACAAGGGAAAGACAACTGCAGAAAAGCAAATGGTGGCAGGAGAGTGTTTTGGTGACTAGTACACCGACAGGAGAATGCGAATACTTCCGATTCCTTGTGGGACAAGGAGATCGGAGTTCCAGGCAGTCTGTGTGGATGACTGTAGAGGCGGGAGACTTCTACCGCTCGGAGGACAGTTGTCAGTCCCAATAGTCCCGGTGAGACCAGGAGCTACACAGACACCATCCAAGACCGGAGGTGAAGACTACGTAAGATGTTAGGTAACGTCCCCGAGCAAGCCTCGGGACAAGGTACGCCTCTACAAACCATCCTTCCTATTGTATAGACGTTGACGCGATTCCTTTATTATGGGTCTGGGAGAAGAAAATTTTTGTTTCTGCTGCCTTCTCTGTCTCCCCTAAAACCCAACAGTGGTATCAGAGCCATGTCAACTGTTCTATACTTTAGGATTATCGATGTGATCGATTTTGGTTTTTCGCCTTTATTTATTGCATATGATGCAAATAAAATTAGCTTTATGCATGTCCAATCCTAAATCCACAAATCACAATATACATATATGATATGTAATATAAATGCACTCGATGCACGTCTCCCTTAAATGAGTTTTGTGGTGGATGTATAGCATGGTTATGGCCAATAAACCCTATGTATGTTTTCTTGGTTGTATGTGGTTTCTTGCATCTCAGTCTGCACACCAATTCCCTACCTCCTATTCCTGATGTAACTCGAGATAACTCGAGATTTCTATCCTACCTTTGCTCCCCTCGAATGTAACTTGGGGTTTCCTTTTTCAAATGTAAAATAGGATAGATGTTTTATTTCTTGTTATGCCAAAGAACGACATACTTTTTCACGACTAATTCGAGGAACGAGATGAGCGGGTGGTGGCCATGAGGAGATGCACGAAGACCAGTGAACCAATCAGCTGGAGGCGCCAGTTGATCGGCTGGTGGCACCCAACCGACCGGCCTGATGGCGAGCCGATCAATCATGGAGATGAGTTGATCAAACCCAAAACGGCATAGCACAGAGTTCATCTTGTACATGTTGCATGTGATGTGGACCTATATGACCGTGATTCCTCTTGGCTCGAGGAATCACATTAGGATGGCCATAATCATTGCTTTTATCATTTTGCATGTTTTCTGTGGGATATAGCATGTATATGATACTTACTATATTGTGGTGATTGGATATGTATATGTACCTATAAAAACCAAATCCCTCATTAAAAATTAAAGTTTTAGATGCCTTCCAAATGCGACACATGTGAAAAGCTTGATCAGTCAAGTGTGAGCACGCCCTAGCGCGGTACACCATCTATCTCGTGGAAGCGTGAAGGATGGATATGTGGGTCTGCCCTAGCAGAGTGCATATTCATCGTGTTGGCTTTGGGTCATACTTAACAAGGTGACCTAGATAGGATCTAGCACCTTGAGGAATGGAGATGATCATGGCAAGGAGTTACATATGACATCTTTCAAGAGTTGCATATGATGCAATTGGCAAAAGTTGCCTACCTGGAAGATCTAAGTTGTGGGTGACAGCCCTAGCTGGTCCATGACTCAGAGGATTTCATGATCTTGACCCACTAGGAGATTGTATGCTGCAATCTTCTGAATTGATGGTGAGGGCTGTCAATTTGAATCAAAATAGTGGGAGCGGTAATTAATTAAAGGCCTAATTAACTACTGTCAAATTTTATTCAAATCAAATCAAATCAAATCAAAAGTAGTTTTGACAAATGCAATTTTCTCTTGTAGAATGGAAAAAGAATCATCTTTTAAAATGGGCAAATTAATTGAGAATAAATTCCATAACTGGTTAGGGATTGTGAGAAGTCATCTACACAATCCAGATATACTGGTAGCCTTTGAATCCACTCTATGTGCACTTAAGAAGAAGGATAGTTCATTGATGGAGATCAATGGAACAAAGTCTAAGGACAAAGGTGAGGGAGAGAAGGGTTCTCTCGCCAAACCAATCTCAGAATCTTCTGCGCTCAAAGCATGGAGAGGATGGAAGGAACGATTGAAGAAGAAGCAAGAGATAGAGATCTCTACTTCTGGTGTATATGTGATAGAGATTAACTTTACTACTTCTTTGTCATGGGTACTTGATACTGGATGTGGATCGCACATTTGTTCAAATTTGAAGGATCTTAAGAGAAGTAGGCCTTTGGGGAAAGGTGGGGTTGAACTACGTGTTACCAATGGGGCAAGAGTTGTCGCTAGTGCCGTAGGAACCTATGAGTTAACTCTACCTAGTGGGCTAATAATAGAGTTGAAGAACTACTATTATGTGTCTGCCATAAATAGGAATATCATTTTCGTCTCTTGTTTGGACAAGGATGGTTTTGAATTTCTTATTAAGAATGGAAATTGTTCCATTTCAAAAGATGGGATCTTTTATAGCAGTGCCCCAATGTCTTATGGTATATACTTGATAGATCTAGAGACAAGTGTATACAATGTAAACACCAAAAGGCAAAAACTCAACAACTCAAAAAAAATCAAAAGATGGGAAACTCCATTGCACTTACCCAAAGCTTCCCAGTACTTCAGTCAATCGACTGATCCCACTGGTTGATCGAATCACATGATAAAACAGTTCCATCCCAGAATTACATTCAACCATTTCATGATGCCCATCCATCGACTCAATGCAATTAAAGAAAGCACACACTCTACCAAACTAGTCCACTCATTATGCATATGGGTCGATAGAGTATCCCAACTGGGAGACTCAAACGTTCCAATCGGCCGACTAAACCCCTTGGAGCATAAGACTTGTTCACCATTGTTTCATCCCTAAGATACTTCCATGCTACCACCCCTTTATAGGGTTTCAAATCCCTTCACTGGGCCCACACATCCTATTCGACCAACTGGGAGTCAGGGTACAATCTTTTTCACATCAGCCACCGACCACAATTAGAATGTCCTTAGGTTTTCCACTCCTCCTTCTCCATATAAAAGGACGGGGGAATCCACAAAGAAAAGGTCCATCTTATTATCTTTTCTTTGTCTTTAAGATTTTGTTTACATTCTTGCATCCAAAATTCTCATAACTTGTACTCATCTTTTTATATATTGAAATTTTGGTTTTGAATCTACTATTCTTGGTATACTTGTATCACATGAGTAAGAATTGAAGAAGGGTGCCATTTCATTATTGCTATATTAGAGTCCTTTTGTATTTTCTTCTATTACTATCCTATGGTTTCCCTTCTTCCTTCATCCACTCTTGTGTGTCTTTATATGATGTGTGAGTAGTTCCATATATTAGAGCATGAGGAGTAGCCCCATATCCCATAGATTATTATATTTGTTCAAATTATGATACAGCATGTTAGATATTGTTTTGATGGGTTTATCATAAGGTTTGATGACTTGATCTCTCACCTTCCACATATTGACCTTGGGGTGAAGAGATATCAAACCCCCAAGGTAGAACAATCCAACAAATACACTCCATAAGAAAATTTGGAAGGATCTTGTTTCAGATGATCAAGAAAGGATCCACAAACACTATGATCCGTGGGTTTGTAGGAAGCTTGAATTTTATTATACATTTTGGGAAATATTTTGTATGCCCTCATCTGACCAATATGTATTTTATTGATCTAATTTTCTATGAAGGCTATGGGTGTGAAACTCATAACATTGATATTCCTCATTATCCACTTGATCTTCTCTTTCAATCACCTTTACTTCTTACAGTTTCTTATTTATTAGCAAAACTTTCTTTCCTAACATAATTATTTTCCTATTTCTAGTGCAATTTTCTTATTCTGTTCTTAGTGTAATTCCTTTACTTTTTTTCTTAGCTTAATTTATTTCATTCTATTCTAGCATAATCACTCTCAAATCATTGTAATTTAATCCTTGCTAAATTATTCAAGGAAAAATCTGGTTCAAAAATCCAACCTTAAAAATGTTGTTATATGGGATCGAGTACTAATAAATGAACCACTATGAAGGTGGTTGTTTTTCTGTTAAAAAGCTTAAAATCTATGAATTAACCCCCTAGAGAATTGTTGTGTAAGAGATACACATCAATTTTGGCATTGTTGTTGAGAACAATAGCTTTGTTTTTTCCAAACCCCATTTTACTTTGAACATTTTTTTTTCTTTTTCCTCTTTGTGCTGAGTATCATTCCAATAGTACAACTCCTTCTACTGAATTGCATTCTTGCAGTACTATTTTTTTCTATAATCATGTTTATTTTTCTTGAATCAAACTTTTTTATTCAGTTTTTTTTTCAATCTTTCATGGACCAAGCGATGTATGCCACACTTGTAAAATGATGATTCTGCAGCACCCATTTTCAATCTCGAGATAGATAGAATTTTCCATCATTTTAACTGAACACATCGATACAGGATGGGCGAACAATAAGTGAATTGTAAAGTTGAGCAAGCCCTCAAGAGAGGCTATGCTATCCGAGTGAGCGTCTCAAGAAGTCATGTTACGTGTAACATTATTAGCTAAATAAGAAGCTTGAGAGACGTAAGATTGAATAAAAGAAACAACTTAAGAATTTTTCAATCCTTAAGACCTCCTATGCAAAAAATCCAGTTATGCCACAATATATCACCATTCCCCAATTTGAGACCCACACTCAGTGGATCACAATGCTTCAAGACAACCCCTATGCTGATAACATGGGTGATAGCTTTCAGGATCATGTCCAGCTATTTTTAGACCTGTGTTCCTTAACAAAATCCCTGGCATCTCTGAATACACAATAAAATTAAGATTCTTCAAATATTCCTTGTAGGACCAGAGTAGTAGCTGGTATAATGTCATAGAGGGAAATGACGTCACTACTTGGGATGCACTCCAACCCAAGTTCCTAGAGAAGTATTAGGGGAGGGATCAGTTAGTTGGTATGCTCCCTGGTGATACCATGGCAAAGCTTGAGAAAGGTTCAAGGACCTTCTATGTCATTATTTTAGTCCTCGTCTGGTAGAAGTTTTATGTTTCAAAAATTTTATAGCACTTGGTAGGTTGTTAAACAAAGTTTAGAGACCCAAGCATGTAGAGAGTCTAGAGGGATCCTTAGGATAGACAAAGATGAAGATAATTCCGAGATAAAGGCCATGGCTAGAAGCCTTAAGCTTCTTGTCCTGAAACAAGATCATCTAGAATCTTCCTTCAATTCCTATAAAAGGAGAGGGCAACCACAACAAACTAAATCTATTAACTCTCTCTATGGCATCTTCTAAGGGTATGACTATTCTATCCAGCAATGCCAACTCCTCTATACTTCCCCCATGCAAGTTGAGGTTGGATAGAAAATGGAGGACCTCAATTCCATCCATTGTATACCCAATCAAGCGTACTACAATCCCAATCAGGAAAAGAACCACCCTAGGTTCCAATATGGGCATCCAACTGGTGCTAAAAATGCTACCCAACAAAGACCTTCTCAAGTCAACATCTCAAACATCCATCCCTTGGTTTTCAATACAATAAAAACCATAGGAATTTCAGGAACTAAGGGAATTAGTAGAGTAATTTCCAAAATTGTGGTGTTTACTAAGGGTAGTGGTACCAAAATTTGAACCAAGCACCACAAATGAAACAAAATGCACCCATTCCCTCTTCTGATGATAGAATAGCTTCTCTAGAGAAGATCACCTTTCAAAATAGGCCCACTAGAAGGTAACTGATTCTCAGTTGGCCCAAGTCCTAGATAGCTAAAGACCTCCTACCAACACCTTTCTCTAGGCAGCCTTAAAAAACCTAAATCATCCTGAACAACTTAAAGTTATCTTTGCATGTTCTAGGAATCTTTATGCTCCTCCTCCTTTAGAGAATCCCCAGTTTTGCCCATAAGTTTTGAGGATGATGACATTGTGGTTGCTAAAAAGGAACCTTCACAAGACACCACTGGTTCCAATGTCGATAAAAAAACCCATCTTTGAAACCCCACAAATGGAAGCTAACAAACCTGAAATCCCTATTTACAAACCTCATCCACCATATCAAGCCCACCCCATACAGACTAGGTTAGACATTGGGTTCATGAAATTCAGATATGTCGTGGAGAAGTTGCATGTGGACATTCTCTTTTTAGATGCTCCTTCCGACATGCCTTCATGGTCCAAATACATGAAAACTTCATTGACAAGGAAGTATATCACCGAAATATGAAATTATGAAACTTTCTAGGACTAGCTCTAATAGCATTCTTAACAAGATGCCTAAAAAATAGAAAGACAACAATTCC
Source organism: Alisma plantago-aquatica (assembly GCA_963693085.1). Classification (NCBI taxonomy): domain Eukaryota; kingdom Viridiplantae; phylum Streptophyta; class Magnoliopsida; order Alismatales; family Alismataceae; genus Alisma; species Alisma plantago-aquatica. Next base: position 414,887,349 of record OY856415.1, on the reverse strand, counting down.
TTTGGGATTGGGTGTTGTCTAGGTGACAATTCTTGTAGAAAGGGTCTTGCAGACTTAGGTGCAAACATTTCAATCATGCCTTATAGTTTTTGCAAAAGGTTAAGATTTATTGACATGCTCCCCACCACCATGACTATCTAGTTAGAATATTCATCCATGAAGAAAGCCATGCGACACGAACTTTTCGAATGCCTCCATAAAGGCAAGTGTATCGTCTGTAAATAACCTTTTTGTGACCCCCTCGTCACCACAACCCTAGCAACGGGATCCAGTTTTGCCATCCCACCAGAGAATCCTTTCCTAAGATTGTTGAGGAACTCTAGGGTTTGCCTAGCTAGGCGTAGAAGGATGGTTTCGGCCTCAAAATCAATCAATGCTTGGGTAGTACATCAAGTTCATTGATGAAGAGCATCCCACTGATACTCCAAACTGGGCATGATGTAAGTCACCCTTCCTTGTTAGGCATGCAACAACTCTCTTATGGCCTTGGGGATCTGTGCCTCTATTGACACCATTTTGCAAAGGAGTTGCATCCTTTCCTTCTTGTCCTAGTCTAACCCATCTACGGTGTGCTCACCCAAGAATTATGACCACTTTTTTAAGACTCCAAAAATCCCAAGGGAACCCCTCTTATTTGATATCATCTTTGGAGAGAATGTGGAGATTAGTTCTAGGGTGATCACCTCCCTCCTACTATATGGTGAAGACCCTTCTTGGCCCTCACATTTCATGGAACTCTCCCACACTACCTTCCACAATCGGTATGATCCCTAAAAGTTCTAGGTGGACCTCATTAACTATCCCCCCTTTATCTACAAGGGACCAAGGCCTCCAACATTCATAGCCCTGTGGTCTACTACCTCCATAAGATCCTCACATGCACTATCTTTAGCAGGTCCAACACTCAAGGTACTATCACCTTGATAGATCTTTATACCTTGAGGTGCCTTCTTCAGGGAGAGCCCTTCAATTGGGGTAGGGTGATCGTTGAGCATATGTAGATCTAGGCTAGCGGAAACACCAACTCATCCTCTAGTTTGTGCCACTTTGTTACTTCCATCACCACCTATTTAGGTTACACCCATATTTCCTTCATGGTGATGCAACATAGGGGGACGCAACATTTGATCGACCTTATAATTTTCTTACTGTCGAGCCACATCATCCACTCTGGTGTCCAGTAGGGTTCTTATGCTCAAGGATACCACCGTTAAGCTTGATTTTCCATTCCATGCAAGGTTTGTAGCATCGACTCTCCGTTACGAGCTATAGTTGCTCCCTGCTCAGATCCATAGGTTCCCCCATGATAATCCCATTCTAGAGGGTGTTGTTCCCGAGCATACAACCCATCGTCTGATCGTCTCCCTGGTGGTCAATGATGATGTCACTGGACCTATCCCTCCTCCTCCACCATCATGCCATAGTAGGAGGCACATTGGTGAAGGTCCTGAGGGACTTTATGGTTTTTAGGAGATCCAACAATAGCTTGACCACATCGATTTTTACCAGAAACACATGGAGTGTAATCAACAATGCTAAGGCCATCAGTTGAACCACCTTTACCTTATGATTCTATACCAGAAGCATTGGCATGTCGATAGTAGCCACTTTCCTCCCACCCTTTCTTTATATGGGCAGTATGGGGCCAATCCGGCCTACCCTGACCCTGATTCCTAGTATTGCAGAGTGATACTATTATGAGAGAGATGCTTCCTCTTATCACCCCTAATTGATCTTCTTCCCTCCATCTGAACTAGATATTTTCTTGGGATGAGCAAAACATTAAGTTCGGGTTGGAGGTGGGTGGTATGTACCGATTCCACCTCTTATCTTCCTTTCCTGGCATATCCATATTGTCACATTTTCTTGCATGCTATTTTAGTTTGCAGTTCATAATTTTTAGTTTGCTTTTGTTTCATAATGATTCCAATTGTACCTTATCTAGTCAGCCATATGAGCATATATATTGTATCAAAGTACTCCTTTTAACATAGTAAACCTTCTCTGTAAATCATTTTACAAATTCTCACAAATATAACACACCATCTCACCTAGGATCTCAATTTAGAATTACGCCTTGGAAATGTTGGCAAGCCTTATTGAATTGATAGGAATCAAACAAGAGTTTTTTCATCTAAAACAATATAAATAATTGTCACATCTCTTCTATAATGTGGCAACAAGAAGAATTGAACTAATATGATGATACTCCAAGAGAAAAAAAGTTCAAAAATGTGAGATGCACAACCTTTTCTACACATTCTTGCGCCATCTTCATTCCCCTCGCCTCACAAAAGAAAATTATAACAACCTTATGCCAAACCCCAAGTTTGGAGAGGAATAATCTTCCCCTCTCACTGCTTCTTCCATACACCTTAAATCTAATAGGGGCGTATCATCAAGAAAAGATGCCAAAATACACACCAAAAACATGCAATCAATGTAATTGCAATACATTACAGATAAAGATCTCAAATTGAATAGAGGAGAGATCATCTTATTTCATACCTGATTCACTCTATTTTCTACCCAAGGGAACCCAAATGATCAAAACCATGTTCTTATGTAGAACTTACAAGAAAATGTGAGAGTGTCAAAATAAAAGGGAGATAAAACCTCGTTTTTTCCAAGTCATGATATATGAACAAGCTATGAAACATATTTTAGTAGAGAATGTGGTATTTTTATGTCTCATGATTCTAAGAGATTGGGTCACTTGGCCATGGAAGGAGGTAAGGAACAAAGTAATGCTATGCGAGTGAGAAAACACATATTGTAAGTACAAATTTGAATATTTGTGATTTATGGCTTCTTGGGGATGAGCATATATTCAAGTATGGGGTATTTTTATAAATATATATTCGTCCCTTTTTCATTGCATCTTTTAAGTCTTTTTATAGTTTTATCTTGCTTTTTCCCAATTTTAGGAAATAATTGCAATTTACTTTCTCATGACCTGTCAAATACATTCCTTATCACTTTTTATTCACATTTTTTAGGTTCTACATTCAATCACATTCTTTCAACTTCAGAATACAAGAACTTACCTCGTAGCCAAAGAATCAAAAGACTGGAAGATCCAGTATAGTTACCCAAAGCCTACAAGTACTCCAGTCAGTTGACTCATCTCGCTTGTTGATCGACTCACGTGCACAAATAGTTCCATACCAGAATTCCAGCCAACCGTTTCAAGATGACCATACATTGACTCAATGAAATTCAAGAAAGCATGCACTACTACAAATCATTCCACTCATTGCAAATACCAGTCGACTCAGTACCCAATCGAGTGACTCAAACATTCTAATCGACTGACTCAAACCCTTAGAGCACAAGACTTGTTCACCATCACATCAACACTAAGATACTTCTAATTGCACCCCTTTCTAGTGTTTTGACCTGCTTCCCTAGGACCACAAAACCATGCATCCTAGTTGACCGACTGGGACTCCCATTTGATTGATTGGAAGTACTAGGATAGACTTCTTCCATAGTAGCCATCAACCATAATTTGTGGAGGGTGGAGTCTACAAATAAAAGGTTCATCTTTTTATCTTGTCTTTGTCTTTAAGATGTTTTTTACATTCTTGCTTCCAGAATTCTTGTAACTTGTACTCATCTTTTTATATATTAAAATTTTAGTTTTGAATCTATTGTTCTTGGTCTTCTTCTATTACTTGAGCAAGGATTGAAGAAGGGTGCCATTTCATTGATGCTATATCAGAGTCCTTTTGGATTATTCTTCTGTTACTAGCCTATGGCTTCCCATCTTCCTTCCTTCACTGTTTTATGTATTTATATGATGTGTGAGTAGTTCCATATGTCGGGGCATGGGGTGTATCCTCATATCTTGTAGATGATTAACTTTTTTTAACTCCATAACATAGCATGTTAGATGGTGTTTTAATGGATTTATCATATGGTTTTGACAACTTGACCTCTTGTCTTTCCTCCTGTTAATCTTGGGGTGAACATATCTCAGACCCCCAAGGTATAATAACCCAATAAATGCATTATGCTCCAAAACAAACCTCAGAAGGAGCTTGTTTGGTATGTCAAGAAAGGATCCGAAAACTCCGAGCTCAATGGGTTTGTGGGATGCTATATTTTTTGTGATGCATTTTGAGAAATGTTTTGCATGCCCTCATCTATCCAGTTTGTATTCACAAGTTTTGTCGATGTAAGTTTCTACATAGAATATGGATGTGAAACTCATAACCCTGATATTCCTCATTATCGACTTGATCTCCACTTTCAATCGCCTTTACTTCTTACACTTCCTTACTTCTTTTTTAGCAAAACTTTCTTTTATAACATAATTCTTTACATGTTCTTAGTGCAATTATCTTATTTTTGTTCTTAGTGTAAATCCTTTACTTTTGTTATTAGTGTAATTTATTTCATTTTTTTCTAGCATAATCACTCTCATATCAATGGAACTGAATTGTTGTAAAAATTGTTCAAGGTAAAATTTGGTTAAAAAATCCAATATTAAAGATGTTGTTCCATGGTTCAACCCTTTCTATATTAATAAACTAACTTATTTTCAAAGAGGTTTTTTGCCATTAAAAAATATTAAAATATAGCAATTGACCCTCCCCCTCATAATTGTTGTGTAAATGGCATGCATCAATGTCCTCAATCTCCAATTTTTTTTCTTTTTGTGCTTCTTCCTTCTCTTTTGGGTTCTCCAAGTTACTAAATCTATTCTGGATAGCAATCTTTTCAACTTCTTTTTCTTGGTTAGCATCTTCTTTCCATGTACTTTTCTTCATTCTATTCACCTCCATTCATTGTTATTTCAATTTCTAGTGAGGAACTTCTACTTCCTAGATTTCTAAGGGACAATATGTCTCATCACGACCAAAAACCTTATATTCAATACATCTTTTAGGAATGTGTTGATAATGTATTTCCATTGCTATAGGTTCCTTCTTTGGCAACTTCACCCACACCTCCTTCAGAGGTTTTTCATCAACTTGTAACTCAATCAAGGCCTTCGCTTCCCCTATCGATTAATGTTCAATTGATCTCAAATTAACTCTGAGCATTTTACTCACTCCAGATGCAACTTTGCCCACAACCTTATCAGAATAATTGCTTCCCACGTTGGGAATCTTGATCCACACTGTGATCAAACTGAATAAGTCCTTTTGTAGATCATCTCTAGAGTGGTGTTCTTTGACTATCACCAATTGATTTTCAAACCAACATGGTTTCATTTTAATCACAACCTATTAATCCTCAAAATTATTGAATCTAACCAGAAAGAATTTGTTGTTTGACTAGAGATCAAACACTCCTTTAGGTTACCAGATCATGTCTACCCAAGCTAGCACATGATAGTAATATGGGCTTCTTCCCATCATAAAAACAACAACTGTACGCTCCCATGATTTTTCCATCACCTTGTAGGTATCATCATCGATTGTGACAAATATTTTCCCATCTTTGATCATTGGGGGATCATACTTCTATTTGGTAACAAATTTTTCTGATCCTCCAAGAACTTGGGACCCTTCACGATCCCTCCATCTACTTCTTCACCAGTTCTTTTTGCCTCCGTGCTTTCCATATCTTCCCATTGGGATGGGATGAGCAGACCTCCTCTCTACCTCCATTGAGATTGCCTTCTAGATATCCACAGATCGCCAATAAATGAGAAGAAGTACTAGCACTATCTAGCTATTCCTCCTTAGTATTAACTTTAATATCTTCAATTGATTTCATGCAGGCTTCTAATCTTCATATCTTTACATATGATTGTTACCTAAAATGCTGACAAATAGAAGGATACATCAGTAAATTAGTATATTGTGTATGTGGGCGCATACAAAAGTCAGCATATACACTAACGATATAAATTGTCGAACATTCAAATATATGAACTTGTGTTTTCATTTAGATAAACTATAATATGTTTGTCATACCACATTGGGTATAATCACCTTTCTCTATCCATCATTGGACTTAGGTGAACAACCCCTTTTAGGTCTAACCTAGGGTTTCAGAATATCATAAGATTCATTATGTGGTACACATAGTGGCATTGTAGTGAACTAAGAGTAAATAAACATCCAAACCAGGTATTTCATCATACATTAGGAAATCCTTGGAAATCTTCAGAATTTGATATATGTGGGTACTCATGAATAACCAAGTACCTTATTCCTGCAAATCACATGAAGTGATACTTCAAGTATTTCAAGCATAAATAACTCTAATCAATCAATCATAGATCCAAGAAACCATTGAACAATTTAACTCATAGCTATTTATAATACTAGGGTATCACCATATATTCATGTGACACAAACAAAGTTGAATCTAGGCTTTGGGTTTCCTTGGTTTAGGGTTAGATCTCAAGAGCCTAATTTCCATGTATATGGTTCTAGTGACTAGGAAATCATAATATACATCACGATCATCATCATCATCATTATATTGGGGTTTAATCTTATTCAATAAAACCCATTTACATAACATAATAAATTTATATAATTTTGACATCATGTCATTCATAAATATATAAAGTTTATATATATTAGTCATCTTATAATCATGTATTATCTATACTTTTTCAAATAGATTCATGTGTAGACTTAAAATTCTACTCGTGATTTACTCATTTTCTGAACAATTTCATATAAAGATTCACTACTTTACAACCTACCAATAAATTACTAGAATATTTCCAAACAAACACAATCAAACATAAAAAAATGCAACATTAAAAATTAAGTCCCTATCCCATTTTCCATGTGGGATTGGGCCCAACAAATGGGCTTATGCCTCATCAGTGTCCTTTATGCGGGAAAGACTTGGGGTAAGGGAAAATGACCCTAATGCCCATACATTGTGACATGAATTTCATGCAAATTGAGGACATCAATGTTGTTCCTTGAGGGAGATTCTTCCCCCACCATGGTTGTGGGAGAAGTAACAGGCCATGGTCAACTGGGAGGTCAAATTTGGGTTTTCTACATCAAACATCACAATGATGATTGTGTTAGCTTCAGTTGACTCCCCAAAGCTATTAATGGTCTCAACCTCCATGGGTGATAGGAGATGATTTTTCTAAGATTAGGTTTTATACTAGACTAACCAAGAAACTAGGATTAGAGAACTATCAAAGTTTGCTGAGAACTTGATGTTGGTAGAGTTCTGTAGTATCTCAGAGTAGAGATAATACACCCCTCTTGCAGACATGTGATGACTTATACACAAAGTGTGGTGGCTAGCTCCGAGTAGGACCAGAGAATAGGGTAGTGAGTCTTAGATCCTTTCTTCTTGTTTTGAAGGGTGAGGGTTCTTTGGTGACCTTAGGCGGTGCTCTGGTCTAGGTAAAATGGTCAGAGGCTCCTTTAATTGTGAGCACTAACCTAGCTTTGTTGGTTTTACAAGCCGAGCTTAATCATGGGTTGTGGCCTTTCTCAAGCACAATTGTGCATTAGATGATGACCAATAAGTTAAGAGGGTTCGGCCTGCATCATTATATAGGAACACAAAGTAGAGGAGAGTAGACAACACTTATCCCTAAGCTCCTAAATATATGAGAGTTTATGCATTATTTCTACACTTTGTAATAATGGTAGTTATGTGGTTTCTGAGTTTACCGTGATCTCACAAACCCAATGGAATTTATTTTCTAGAAATTGATTGAGTGATGAAGGGAATTGGAAGATAAGATGGTGCCCACCTCTGTCTGGTCTTCTACCATGAGGTAGATGATGATCATATCTATGATGTATTATCATCCACCAAGCCCAATAGAACTCCACATATGCATTAGGCATGAAAGGCCCAACTTTAGCCTCGACATAAGTCATGGCCATTAAATTAGAAGAACTTATAAAAAAATCAAAGTATAACTAATATATCACCACTTTATCTAATTCTTTGTAAAATTGTCTAGATCACTAGGAGTACCCAGTTGTTACCAGACTTAAGGGAAGTATATGTTATAGGTTTATCTCGTATTATTCACGTTTGAAATAAAAAACTAAAGATAAATATTTTTTATTTCTATTCAAGTATTGATCTAATTTGATCACTTAGGTCACAAATAATGATCTCAACACTTGTATTTATCTTTATTCAATCATTATCTCATACTGGACTAAGTATCAGGTCATAATATCTTTATTTGATACCCAAATACTTGGATCCCAAGTAAAGACTAGATACTTACTCCTTTACTTATCTAGGTCATTTATCTGGTTAGAATCATCTAGAAACTTGCTAATTATCTCATCATGAGTTTATAAATGAAGTCACAAGATTATCGTCATCATATTTATGCACAAAATTCCAATTTCTTTATCATAAATCCCACGAACTTATCACTAAAACAATTCAATTGGGCCTGAATTGGAGACCAAGGCCCATGATATACATAGGCCTTCTAATGGTTCCACAATCCTAATTATCTTTCTAATTACAAAAAGGTATTTCTCATTATATTATTTCAATTGAAACTACATATTAATATATTTTCTCATATTTCATTATTTACAAAAATATAAGACCCACTCTAAGTCTAGAGCTTAAATTCATCATTCTAATTCAATAAATGTCATATTATTAGTCTCATAATTATAATATTACTTTTATTATCTAAAAGTGGATCTCAAAGCATTGTTGGTGAATTCATAATCATAGAATCTAAATTTACCAAATTTGAGGATCTTATGTTCATCACTCTTTTAAAGGGAATTTTGTCCCCAAAATTCAAACATAATGTGGTTAAGGTGAATGATAACTCATTTAGCCTTATGCATTAGGTATAGAAACCTACCTTTGTTAGGTTCTTTCTATGTTATCATTAAGACAATTTTGGTATGAAAAATTCTCATATTATTGAGGTTCAAACCTAAATTCATCCAAGGGTATTTCCATTTTCATAAATATGGTATTATCACTTGGTGATTTTATTTCCACTTAGTAATTATCTTTTACCTAGGTTTCAAACCTATTATTCATCCATTTTCATGCAAGGGTGAGTTAACACAACTATATCCTATAGCTTTTCATGAACTTCAAAGTAGGTTAATCATTCTCATATGTCAAGTATATGTATCACATGTGGCTACCCATTCTCTCACACTCATATAAGATGAAATAAAAATTTGGTTCCAACCTAAATACAAAGTTAATTGTATTCTAGGTGTAGAGATGGGGTACCCACACATTATATTTTAATTCATTTTTTTGGTTGCATCATCCTTAACAATGACTCCAAATCATGAATATATTTTAATTCCACAAATTTCCTTAAGTTTTGTGAACTAAAGGGATAGAGATTTTCTTTGAACTCTTTAGCTTGTGAACAACTTCCCATAAGATTCTACTTTTACAATTATTACATAAGTTATTACATTCCTTATATTCACATATCATGAATCATTATCCTTATCCATTCCCTTAAGATCTCTAGGGGTATAGGTACCTTTGGAGTAATCTCCTCATTATCCCAAGGGTCTCATGTAGTTATGAAGTGCCTTTTCATCGACCCATCATGCCTTATGTGCTAGTGGTTGTGGCCATTCTCTGACCCCATGGGCCTTGTGTACATGGATCTCTCCTGACCCCACATGCTTTGTCTACTTAGGACATGATCACCTTTCGACCCCTTACATTTATATACCATTAGTCATCTCTTCTTAAGACAAGGGTTGACTTAGGGATCTACCCTGCCTAGGGTTTATTGAGATGTCATATTTTGTTTCATTTCTCATATCAGTTGAGGATAAGGGTCACTTTATCATTGTATTTTTGTATTCAATGGCTCGTCCTTCTCAAGGACAATCTATAACTTAGATGTTGTTCATATAATTCATATGTTATCTCCCATTACATATTTTTACTTGAGATTTTTCTGACCTAAGTTTTCACACCCACATTTTAATGCTTCCAAGGAATTAAGACAAATAAACACCCTTCTCACTAAGGCCTAGGGACATTAGGGTTTCATGACTTAGGTGCATCATTATTACATTTCTTCAATATACTTCATTTCCATTACATATTTACCCTGGGGTTTCTCTAACCAAGGTTTTCACATTTAATACATGTTGGAATTACATGTTCCATTTATTAAAGACAACTTGTTATGACTAGGTATTGGTAAGGGTTTTCTTGTCCGAAACTCGTACCGTCCCTGAATATCCTATATCCTTAAGTTTTTCTCCTTTATGGACGTCCAGGTTGGATCAAATCTAATAATGAGGTTAGTCAAGTTACCCTTATAGGTATGGTCCTAGCCTAGGGTGCCTTTTTGTTTTATAGGAGGAGGTAGACTTTCTAACCATAACTTAATCTGATAGGTTTATGGTTATGCCTCCCCCATAGGTTTTTCCACTCTTGGGTTGGGAAACAACCCTTGACATTGAGTTACGTGTCTTATTTTCATTTTTATATAATTATTGATTACCTATGTTTCATATATATTTAAAAACCTTTGCATGTGTCTTGCATGAATTATTCCATGTACTTGCATACATGTGAAACTAGTGTATCTAATTGGCAGTACCCAGACTGGATTACCCAACCCATCTGTATCTTATCTTTCCTTTACCCCTACTTAATGTTTGTTTGGGTAAGGTTATTATTTCATCCGCAAGGGTTAGGGATAGGGACTACACCCTAAATTTTAGGATTCTCTTGATTGATTGAGGTTTTCATACCGTACTGGGTTATCCCACTCGAGTCCTATTTGGACGAATGAGATTATCCACCCCTACTTATATTTTTCTGGGGTTTAATCTCACTAGAAAAAACCCAAATATCAGTAAACATTTTTCATAACCAAATCATTTTAACAATATATGTACATTAATCAGCTGACTATGCCTTAATCCTACTTCTTCTTAAAACCCTAACTTGAGATGAGGAGTGAAGATTATATTGTTATTTATTAAGTCAATGGATAAGAAGATGATGAAATTAGAGATGAGAAAACTTAGGGAAATTATATTTCAGGTAAACCATAGGTTCTTTCTAGGCATGTATCACATTGGCATAGGGAGTCAGTGTATACCAACTTAATGGTGAGGAGGAAAATATTTCCAACTTCCAAAATCAGGATTCTTTCTGGAAACCATTACACTAAGAGCATGCCCTAATTATTTCCTTATAATTTATAGATTATTTAAAATTTCAATTACTAACTATTATTCAAAAATATGGGTTATAAGGCCAAATTTAACAACATCCACTTTAGATAATCCCCCAATTAAGGTGGACCACAAAGTAAATATTCAATACCAATTTTCCAAGATCTAGATTTACAAAAATAAGACATAATAATTTGTCATTCCTATTAATTTAACTAGATTTAAATATAGATTATTGAACAATACTCCTGAAAGAGTTATGATGAATATTACACAAAAAGACTAATATACATGAGAAGAAGTACTAATATTATCTAGCTAATCCTCCTTAGTATAGCCTTTAATATATTAATTTTATTTCATTTGAATCTCCATGTATTCATATCTTTACATATGGTAGTTACCTAAAACTCTGACAATTAAGAGCACATATTTGTATATTGTTATATTGTGTACATGGATACATAGACAAGTGTGCATATACAATAACAACATCCATTATCCAAAATTCAAATATACGAACTCGTATTTTCATTTATATAAACTAACCCATTTTTGTCATAACACCTTGGGTGTAATCACCTTTCTCTATCCATCATTAGACTTAATGTAGGGAAATATGTCTACAGATATGGCAATGGAAAAAAATATCTTTCCATATTCCCCTTGAACATTTGAACGTGTCAAAAACTATGGATTGCGAAGGAAGGTTGCAAGGCATATACCTAGTCCTAGAGCAAGTCCAACAACTTATCCTTACAACAGCGTGCTTCTTATGCAAGAAACACCTAGATGGTTGTCGGTGGTTACCTCCTGGTATAGCACCACGAACGGGGGTTGACAACATCTTCCTAGTGGGTAGAAAATGACTCCACACCTCTACGTAGTCCCCATGGAGTACCAAGAACTCTTTTCATTCTTTCAAAAGATACAAGATGGAGTTATCACTTGATGTCAATGTGTTAGGCATTGACTTCTCTCCCTTGTTGTCTTTCCCTTTCTATCTCTCCCTTTTATGGGTAGGACTTGTGTGGGTTCTCACATTTAACACAACTGTGAGAAGACATCAATTGTCAGAGCTTATTGTTGTGTCTTGTAAAAGTCTCGACTACCCCTCTATTTATAGGAGGGCATGAGTCAGGGTTTTTAGGTCAACTGGGAGTCAAAGAGATAGAATTTCATGAATTTTCTAGAACCTAGAAACCATGAACCGGTCGGTTCACCATTAAACTGATCGCTTCATATGTGTGTTGATCCGTTCAACCCATGAACATATCAGTTCACTATGTTTCCTATTCACAATCATATTGGCTTTAAATATTTGATCAATGCACAACATGACGTCAGCATAAATCATTTATCCAGTCTTAATGATCAACCAACATGTCGATTCAAAACCTAACCCTATTAGTTCATACATCAGAATCGATCGGTTCACTTCCTGAGCTGGTCTTTTTAGTTTTTTGACAACCAATCTTGTTTAAATTGAATATTTAATACTATAGTAATCAATTTTAAACCATATTCATGAGTAAGCTCCTATTACATGTAAATTTTATGTGTGTGACCCGATAGTTCCCAAGTTACATTGGCAGTGAAAATATCCATAACCAATTTATGACATCACAAGTAATGAGCGGTATCTAGCAACACATTATTGATACCCAAGTAATTGAAAAGATGGAAACCAACTTCAACCTACAATTTGTGATTAGTGTTATAGTGATCATATAGTTCCTTTGTCTCTGATATCCAAAATGAACTTGAGGGATGGAATCATCATCCTCTTCAACATCAATCATATTTCTTGAATTTAAAGAAGACTATCTGAAATACATATGAGTTCGTGTATCATATATTGATTCTTGTGAGTATGGCCATACATATCTCAGTCTCTCTTATCATCTGGCTAGGATATCAACTCGAATAGGAGGGACAAATCCCATCTACATGACTCACAATCATTCCCCATGCATTACAACATATCCGAGCATCAAAATTATGGTAACCCTTATTCAAGGTCATGTTGGATGATGTTAGAGTACGTTGATGACATGTGATGAGTGTAGTGATTTTTGGTCTAAGAACAACAATCACCACATATCACTATGAGAGCTCATTATGACTACCATTCAATGGTTTCCATGTATCACTCTCAAGGTGGGTATGTATGATACATTGTTCTCTAACAAGTACCTGTGTGTTTTGTTTGATATCTCATATCATGACTAGTGAGATTTTGTCATCAACCAACACACACTCTAGTATTCTGTGTTATTGTTTTCTATTAGCTTCCTCAATGACATCTAACTAGGGACATAACAAGAATGTATATACTCTTATAATTCGTATGATCTCACTGTGTCAATCCTCAACCTAAAGACATATATCACCGAGTAACATCATTCTTTAAACATCTATCATGTTATATGATTATCTCATATTTGAACAAACATATAGTTTAAGAATTCCTTCATTATTAATCGAATCATTTACAAGATATGTCAATACAATCATCATCTGATTGGCTCTTTTGGCATACATACCAAGTGAATCCCACTTGCACTTAGAGCCAATCACCAATGAACTTAATCCCAAGTGATCTAACATGACCTTCATGTGTCTTCTGTGAAAGTGCTTTTGTCAAGGGGTCAGCAACATTGCATTCAGTTGGTACTCTATAAATCTTCATATCTCCTTGATGTATGATCTATTATTAAGATGGAACCACTGTTGTATGTTCTTGGAACATTGATGCGATCTGGGTTCCTTAGCATGTGCAATATATCCATTGTTGTCACAATATAGCTCTACTGCATAGCTGAAGCTTGGAACCATTCCAAGTCCAGAATTGAACTTCTTGATCCAAACAACCTCCTTTGTTGGATTAGAGGCAGCAATACACTCGGTCTTTGTTCTACAATCAACAACTATATCTTGTTTAGAACTCTTCCAGCTTACAACTCTGCTATTTAAGAAAAACAAAAATCTAGATTGCGATCTATAGTCATCTTTGTTAGTTTGGAAGCTTGCATTGGTGTAACCCTTTACCACCAACTCTTCCTCTCTACCATAGACAAGGAACTGATCCTTAGTTCTTCTCAAGTACTTTAGATGTTCTTTATCACAGTCTAGTGATTTTTCACCATGATTTGATTGATACCTACTAGTCATACTCAAGGCATATGAGACATTAGGGAGAGTGCATAACATTGCATACATGATGATTCCAATTTCATATGCATATGGTATCTTACTCATGTGTTCCCATTCTTCATAAGAACTAGGACATTGAGCTCTAAAGATACTAACACCATGAGACATGGGTAAGTTGCCTCTCTTTGAGTTCTCCATGGTGAACCTTTTTAACACTTTATCAATGTATGTTATCTGGATTAGACCAAGAAGCCTTCTAGATATATCTCTATAGATCTTGATTCCTAGGATATAGGATGCTTCACCTAAGTCTTTCATCGAGAATGTATTTTCTAGCCAAGTCGTTGCCATCTATAAAGTAGGGATGTCATTCCCCATCAACAATATGTCTTCTACATACAATATGATGAATACAATCTTGCTCCCACTAACCTTCTTGGAGACACAAGGTTAATGTTCATTTTGAGTAAAACCAAACTCTTTGATTATTTTGTCAAACCGAATATTCTAGCTTTGAGGTGCTTTCTTCAATCCATAGATAGACCTTTGTATCTTACTTACTGTATTTGCATCCTTTGGATTTATAAAACCCATAGTTTGTGCCATGTAAACATCTTGAAGTAGATTCATGTTAAGGAATGCACTGCTAACACCTATCTGCCAAATCTCATAGTCATAATAAGTTGTAATGGAAAGCATGATTCTAATGAACTTAACTGTGGCAACTAGTGAAAATGTTTCATCATAGTCAACACCTTGAACTTGTATGAAACCCTTTGCAACCAATCTACCTTTGTAAGTTTGTACATTACCATCCATGTCAGTCTTCTTCTTGAAGACCCACTTGCACCCTATGGGTTTTACCCCTTCAGGTGGATCTACAAAGGTCCATACCTTGTTTATTTACATGGATTCCATCTCATATCTCATTGCCTCAAGACATTTCTCAGATTCTGGTTTGTTATCAACATTTAAGTGGGTTGTTGGCTCATCACTAATGACCAACTTATTGCCTTCTTGATTTACAATATAACCAAATCTTTTAGGGTCAAGGGATGTCCTATTGGACCTGTGAGGTTCCTATGTTACATGAGGAACTTGAGATTACACAAAAAATTGTGACTCTCTGTGTTCCTCTTGTACCTCAATAGGTTGAATGTTTTCTTGTTGGTCTTGAACCTCTCCTAGTTCTACTTTCATCCCACTAATTCCTATCGAAATAAATTCCTTTTCTACAAATACAACATCCCTAAAAACAAACACTTTTTTTAGATAGAGTATAAAAGTAGCATCCTTTGGTTTCCTTAGGATATCCAACAAAATAACATTTATCTGATATGGGTCCAAGCTTTTCGGGCTACTGCTTTCTCACATAAGATTCACATCCCCAAATCTTCATAAAAGACACATTGGGACACTTCCCATGCCATATCTCATATGATGTGTTTTGAACTGATTTAGATGGTACACGATTTAGTGTAAACATTGTGGTTTCTAGAGCATAACCGACTAAGGAAGTCAAAGGATAAAAAAACTCATCACTGATCATACCATATCTAGTAATGTTTGATTCCTTCTTTATGAAACCTTGTTATGCTATGGTGTTTTAGGTGGAGTCCATTGTGATACGATACCACAATCTCACAGAAGGTCCTCAAACTCTTGGCTTAAGTATTCTCCACTTCGATTAGAACAAATTGCCTCAATACTTTTACCAAGTTGTTTAGGTACTTCATTCATGAAATCTTTGAAATTTTCAAGGGTTTTTGACTTATGTTCTATCAAGTAAAGATAGTCATACCTACTATGATCATCAGTAAAGGTAATGAAGTATTGATAACCACCTCTAGCATTTGATCTAAAAGGGAAACCCACATAAATATGTATGAATCCTAATAGATCAATATCCCTATCACTATTACCACTGGAGAAAGTCTTTTTCATCTTGCCCAACAAACAATACTCACATGTCTCTATTGATTCAAAATCAAAAGAGTCTATATATCAATCTTTATGGAGTCTAGACATGTGTTTCTCATTAATGTTCCTGAGATGATAATGCCAAAGGTGTGTTTGTTTGAGTTATTGTGTTTTAATATTTTTGGTATATATTATAAATATTTGTTTCTAGATCTAACAAAAAAAGACCACAAGACATAGGGGCACTACCATAAGGGATATCATCTTTTGAAATAGAAAATTTACCATTCTTTATATGAAATTCATATCCATTCTTGTCCATACAAGATACATAAATAATTTTCCAATTAATGGTAGGTAAAAAATAGTAGTTCTCTAACTCTATTACAAGCCCTGTTGGTAGAGATAAATTATAGGTTCCAACTATAGTGAGAGCAACTCTTGCTCCATTTGCAACACGTAGTTTAACCTTGCCCTTTCTTAAAAAACTACTTCTTTTCAGATCATGCATATTCAAACATATGTAAGATCCACATAAGATATCTAGTACCCAGGATGAAGAAGCATACATATTTATCTCAATAATGTATACCGCAATTGGAGATCACTATTCCCTCCTTCTTCCTTAGTTCCTCCTGGTACAGAGGGAAATTCCATTTCCAGTGTCCAGGTTGGTGACAGTGGTGACAATTGTCTCCCTCGGTTGCCCCTCCCTTTTATTTGAGTGTAGAAGACTTGGGTTTATGGATAGATTTAGAACTCTTCTTAGCTTTTCCTTTTCCATTTGACTTCCCTTTACCTCTTTTGATTATCATCACAAACTTGGCCTTGTCTTTCTTCATCTGCACTTCAGTTGTTGTCAATATGCCAAGTAATTCTGACAATGGCTTGTCAAAATCATTCATGTTGTAGTTCATGACAAACTGGTTGTATGATTCTTGTAGTGACTGTAGATTCACATATGTGGCCAACTCTTGACCCAAGGGAAATCCCAATTTAGCAAGGTTCTTCACATACCCAGTTAGCTTGAGCACATGGGGACCTAGTGGATCTCCTTCTTCCATGTTGTATTTGAACGATGCCTTGGAGACATCATATCTCTCCTATCTTATCTAATCTTGGTACATGTTCTTAAGATGTGTTACTGTCACAAGAACATCCATGTTCTCATGTTGTATCTGCAACTCATAATTCGTTGAGCATAGACACTTGACATATATGGCATCTTCAGAGTGATTCTTGTAAGCCTCTATGCCGGCCTTAGGAGTAGCCAGAGTAGGTTTGTCTAGTTCTGGTGTCTCCAAGACATAGAGCTTCCGCTCATTGTGAGAACGATTGTTCATCATGAACCAGTCAAGGAAATTATTCCCATTCAAATTTTCCTTCTCAAGGACCAATCGTAGGGAAAACATGTTATTGGATGCCATTTTCCTCTACAAAAGAAATTTTCAATTTGTCAAAACACTTTTTATTTGATTTGATTAAAATAACTTTGATGAAATTAATCAAGCCTTTAATTAATTTTCACTCCCACTATTTTATTCAAATTGATAGCCTTGGCATATCAATTTGGAAGATTGTACAGTACAACCTTCTAGTGACTAAGACCAAAAATAATTAAGTTATTACTCAGCCAATGCTATTGTCCATAAACATGTATTAAGGTAGGAAACATTTTGCCAATTGCATTTCATGCAACTCTTAGATAGATGGTATGCGCAACTCTTGCCATATTGCATCTGTATGTTTCTTGGAACTTAATCTCAGTAAGGTCTCCTAGTTAAGTTTGACCCAAAAGGCAACACGACAGTGATGTACCCTTCTTGGAAGGCCTACATAACTACCATCACAGTTCCACGAGATAGACGGTGTACCACACTTGGTGTGCCCATGCTTAGTCGATCAAGCTTTTCATGTGTGTTGATTATGAAAAGCATCTAAGACTTCATATTGGATTAACATATTATATATTTATATAAATACATATACATATTGAACCACCACATACTTATAATATGTATCATATGCATACTATATCCACAAACAAATCGTATGTGATATTTAATCAGATAAGTACATTAATTATTTATATATTCACATTGCATGTATCAAATAAATGACGAAAACAAAAATTCAATCATATCAATTAAATCCCAAAACATAGTAAATTGACGCGTCTCAGATACCACTACAGGGATACATGGCAGTGGAAATAAAAAGTTTGTTTCCATATACCCCTTAAAAAACTGATTGCGTCAATAACTATGTCTTATGAAGGAAGTTTGCAAGGCATATATCTCATCCTGGAACAAGTCCAACAAATTACCCTTATAGCAGTGTGCTTCTTCTACAAGCAGCACCTAGACGGCTGTCAGCAGCAGCCTCCTGGTATAGTATCACAGACGACAGTTGACGACATCCTCCTAGCTAGTGGAAAAAACCTCCATGCATCTACGTAGTCCACACAGACTACTGAGAACTCCTTTTGTTCTTTTAGTAAGACTTCCTCAGATTCTCATGTTACCACAACTGTGAGACAACAACAATTGTCATATCTTATGATTGTGTCCTCTAAAAGCCTCGTCTAACCCTCTATTTATAGAAGGGTTAGGGTTAAGGTTTCCAGATCAACTAGGAGTCAAATAGACTAATTTCATGAGTTTTCTTAAACCTACAAACCAGGAACCAATCGGTTCATAGTGAGTCAATCGGTTCAACCCTTGAATCGATCATTTCACAATGTTTCCTATTCACAATCATATTGGCTTTAGATATTTGATTAATTGAAAAAATGACATCATCGTCAATCCTTGATCTGGTCTTACTGATCAACCTAGCGGTCAATTCACAACCAGAATCAGTCGGTTCATACATCTAAACTGATCGTTTCACTTCTTCAACTGACCGTTTTAGATTTCTGACAGCCAACCTTATTTTAATTGAATACCTAACACTTTATTAATCAATTTTAAACTATTTTCATGAGTATACTCCTATTCTAGAACCCTCTGTGTGACCATGTAGATACCAAGTTACTTCAACAGTGAATGTCCATAACCGATTTATGACTTCACAAGCTATGAGCACTATCTAGCAACACATCATTGCTACCAAAGAATTGAAAAGTTGGAGAACAACTTCAACCTACAATCCATGATTATTGTTACAATAACCGTATTGTTCCTTTGTCTCTAATATCCAAATTGAGCTCGAGGCATGGAATTGGCATCCTCTTCAACATTGAATCCATGTTCATTGAACTATTGCAGACAATCTGAGATACATGTGAGTTCACATATCATATATTGATTTACCTGAGTATAGCTCAATCTTGCTTATCAAGTGGCTAGGATATCAACTCCAATAGGAGGGACAAATCCTAGCTACATCACTCACAATCATTCCCCATGTGTCACAACGTATCCAAGCATCACCTTTACGGTAACCCTTATTCAAGGTCATGTTATATGATGTCAAAGTACATTGAACAACATGTGATGAGTGCAGTGATTTTAGGTCTAAGAACCACAATCACCACCTATCACTATGAGAGCTAATTCTGACTACCATTCAATAGTTTCCATGTATCACTCTCAATGTGGGTCTGTCTAATACACTGTTCTCTAACAAGTATCTATGTGTTTTGTTTGATTTCACATATCATGACTAATGAGATCTATCATCAATCAACACACACTCTAGTCTTTTGAGTTACTATTTTCTATTAGCTTCCAAAATAACATCTGACTAGGGACATAACAAGAATGCATGCACTCTTATCATTCATATGATCTCACTATTTAGATCCTCAACCTAAAGACATACATCACTGAGTAACATCATTCTTTAGACATCTATCGTGTTATACCATTATCTCATAATTTAACAAACATATAGATGAATATTGCCTTTATTATTAGTCAAATTATTTACAAGATATGTTTCCACAACCATCATATGATTGGCTCTCTGGGCATACATACCAACACTTAGGTGAAATAACCCTTAGTAGGTCTAACCCAGGATTAAATATTTCATTATCTTATACACATAGTAGAATAATATTGAACTAAGAGTACACAAACATCCAATTAGGTTATTTCACTAAACATCATGAAACCCTTCCCATCTTTAGAAATTGATATATGCAGTTACTCATAAATTACCATGTACCTTGTTCATGGAGATCACATACAATAATACATCAAGTATTTCAAGTGTAAGTAATTCAATAAATCAAGAATAGATCCAAAAAAATCATTCAACCATTCAATTTCCATGTATGTATGGTACTAGCATGTCACCATATGTTCATCTGATACAAACAAGGTTGAACCTAGGGTTTGGTTTTCCTTAGTTTAGGGTTGACATTAGGGTTAAGTCTCAAAACCCTAAATTTTAGGTATATGGTTCTAATAACTAAGAAAACCTAATATACATCATCACCATCATCATCATAATTATATTGCAATCTCTTACTATTCCACAACATCAGTTTACATAACATAATAAATGTATTTAGTGTAATTATCATTACATTCGTCAATATCTTGGGTTTATGTATATCAATCATCTTATAAACATGCATTCTCTACAATTTTTAAACAAGAGGTATATTTAGACTATGCAACTATTTTATTCATGATCTACTCATATTTGAGAGTTGTTTCATACATAGATTCACTATATATGATCTACAAATAGTTTGCTAGAATATACCCCAAATACAATCAGACCAATCACAAAATTCCACATCAGAAACTAAGACCCTATCCTATTATCCATGTGTAATGGGCCCAGCTAATGGGATTACGTGACATCAATGACCTGCCCCACCCTGAAAAGTTGTAGGGTAAGGACAAATGACCCTAATGTCCATGCTTTGTGACATGAATGGCATGCAGATTGAGGGCACCCATGTCATTCCCTAAGGGAGATTCTTATCCCCATCATGGATGTGGTAGAAGCAACAACATGTGGTCAAATGACATGTTGACTTTGGTGTTCTCTACATCAAACTCACAATGATGCTTGGGTTAAATTTGCTTGAAACCTTGAAGACAATTGAGGGTCTCAAATATCCATGGGATGATTGAAGATGGTGGTTTTCAGATTGGGTTCAATACTTGAATAACCAAAAAATAGGGATAAAAGAATTTCCAAGGTTTATTGAGATCTTGACTTTAGTGAAGTTCTCTAGGATACTGGTGGTCACAATCCACCCCTCACGGGCCTTGCGATGACATGTTTATGAAGTGTGGTAGGGAGCTCCCAGAACTAGGACCTGATACCAAGGGAGCGGGTTTTGGATTCTTCCTTCTTGTTTCTAAAGGGTGTACGGGGTCTTTGGCAACCTCAAGTGATGCTCTGAGACATCCAAATTGGCTAGAGGTACCATGAGTAATGAGTACTAGCCTATATTTGCTATCATTACATGGAGATTGGTCAGGGGTTGTGTCCTCTTTTAGGCACAATTGGTAGTTGGGTGATGACCACTAAGTTGGGAGATTCTCACTACTTCCTCTTATAGGAACCAAACATACAAGAGAGTATGCGACACCCAACCCTAATCTTTTGGATATGTGGGAGTTTAAGCATTATCACTACACTTTTTGATAATGGTAGTTCTAAGGTTTGTTGAGCTTGCCTTGATCTCATGAACCCAAGGAGTTTGTTCCATAGAAAATGATCCAGTGATAATGGGGTACAAGTGATAAGGTGGTGTCAACCTCTTACTAGTCTTTTATCTTGAGGCATATTACAACTAGTTCTACATCATATCATCATCCAAAGGGCCTAATAAAAGCTCCATCCGCATCATGCATGAGAGGCCTAGAAATATCCTTGCCCTAAGTCTAGGTTGTTAAATCAAAAGCATTTATCCAATGAATTCCAAAGGATAACTAATATATCAACACTTTATCTCAAACTTTGTAAAACTCTTAAGATCAATTGGAGTACCAATTTGTTACTAAACTTTAGGGATATCACCCTAATTGGTGTATCTCCAACAAGATCAAGATCCAAATGAAAATACTAAAGAAAATACCTCTTTTTTCTATTCAAGTACTTACCTAATTTAATCACATAGGTTACAAGTAATCATATAATTATCCAAACACTTGGATCTATCTTTATTGAGGTATTATATCATATTGGACCAAGTATGAGGTCACAATATCCTTATTTGACACCATGTTACTTGGAATTGAAGTAAAGACTAGATAACTACTCCCTTGATTAGCTAGGTCATTTACCTTGTTAGAATCTTCTATAAAATTCTAAAAGTTTCAGGATGGTCAAACTATTGTCTCAGAACTTGAAACATGAAACTCATCCCTAATGTCTTGGTTTGGTAGAATATTTCATATATAATCAGTCATATGAAACATCATTTGACAATATAGGTTTAAATAATGTGAGTGTAGAAATTTTTTAGGCTTGTTTTATGGGCATCCAACATAAAATCATGTTAGATATGATTATGTCAACCACTCGATACAACTTTTTATCAGTACAAATATGATTAGGTGTGCATTTATCTTAGAGGGGGGATCAAGAATAAGGGTTGTATTGTCAAACTAAGGGACATACTAGGTGTTATTATTGTCTTTATGATTGCGTGCACATTTATTATTTTCTTTGATTAGATCTTTTTGATGTTTTTGTTGATCTCCTAAATATATATAACCCACTCAAACTAAGTGACTAAATAATAAAAATTCATAGTGTCTTTAGTTGTGAAATGCGCTGGTAAGGATTCTCTATAATACCATTTGTTTGAAATAAGAATTGTCTAACTTGGTCAAAATTTGAATACAACAACGACTTTATCAATAATAGAAATATTAACTTCCATAATGCATTCTTGTATTCGGTATATATGGGTTTGTAATGACCCTGATCTGGGTTATGAGGTAACCCTATTTGTTTTGGCTAAGTAAGTTGCTTAGAAATTTTATATAATCCTCTAAGGTGTTTTGTTATCATGTGACACACTTATGTTCCAAGTTTGGTCCTGATTGAATGTCGTTTGAGCAATGTTCCTTTATTTTGGACCAAAGTGCAATTTACCCAAGATGAATAGTTATATTGAAATATGTCACATGTTTAAAGTGCCCTAAGTTTTTTAGCAATATAATAAATAGAATTATGCTAAGTGGTGGCTTTTGGAAACCCTAAATACCAAGTTTGAACTTGTTTGAATAATGTTAGTACCTTGTGCACCAATTTTGGTACAAATTGTAATTTACCCAAAATGTAGGATTGATATGCAAATTACCACCTCTAGAGTGTCCCTACTCCCTCCTAGAATCATTTATAGGAGAGATAAATAATGAGGCACCATGTTTGAATCATATTTGAGTATGATACTCTTGGAGATGAAAAGACCAAGAAAGTGTTGAATGTGAAACCCTAATTGAGCTTGTATCGGGTTGTAGAGCCCATATGGGAGTGCCTATCAGCCAAGGAGCCATAGAGGGGATCCCGTATAAGCTTTTGGACTCTTGGCCTTGTACATGACGGGAAAAGAACCTCAAGGAGGTGATCCATGATGACTTAGATGCTCCTTGCAAAAGTTGTATCAGTTTGCATAATTTATGAGATAAAGATGAGATATCTTATCAAACAAGATAACTAATGGCCAAAATATCATCTCTAGATTATCCTCAAGTGTTTTACCTGAAAGTATAAACATTATTTCATGCAATTAGAGGTGTCAACCATGCATGGACACGTGGCACCTAGTAGCTTAAAACAATCACACCTCATATACACACCTCTTCATGAACCTCAAGTATATATACCCTTCCTTTCACATACGAGTGAAATTTTCGAAATATATCACCCCCTTTCTCTTAGATATCGTGCATAGAGTCTTGGTATCGTGCAAAGGTTAATTAGTATCATGCATAGGGCCTTGGTATCAACCATAGCAAAGTGGTATCGCCCATTGCAAAGTGATATCGGCCAACTGAAGTGATATCGACCAAGTGAGGCATATCGGCCATAAAGTGGTGATGTATCAGGCATAGTGCTAAGGATCTCAAGTCTTGGACCTTTGAGAGTCTCAACTTAAACCTTGGGAATGTGAAGCTTTGGATCTTGGAGCTTTGAAGTTTCTCTTGAGGCAGTTATATAACTTGAACTCAATTATGTTATTATTTACCATCAATCTTGCCTTAGTTAAATGATTTACTTTCAATTCGAAATTCTTGCATAATTGATGAACCCCTGAGCTCTAGTAGTAACCTAGGTCTATTTTCCATGAACAATAATAGTAAGAAAAAGATTCTAGATGTTTATGATGATGACATCATCATGGTGCAACCCGATATTGGGTTAAAGCACCTCTAACCCGATATGGTGTTGAAGGATACACCTCTTACCCGATATGATATGAAAACTCTAGATAATGATGGTTAAACACCTCTAGCATGATATGGTGATGAGCATAAACCTTGTACACGATATGGTGACACACACATACACCTCAAGGGTTATATGGTGAGCACACATACACCCCTTACGTGATATGGTGTTGAAACCCTAGATGGTGATATAATAACCCAATACGATGATATGAACACAACCACTAGCATGATATGGTGATGAATTTATACCTAATGGACGATATGAGTGACACACACACACACACACACCTTGTGCATGATATGGGGTTAATCACACTCCTTATACATGATATGGTGTTGAGTATACACCTCTAACCCAATATGATGTTGAAACTCAACATGGTGTCGTGAAACCTGATATGCAAACCCCTAAGATTAAGTGATAAAATATGGATGCATAATATGGTGATGAGGATACACCTCTATACCTGATATGAAACCATACCTACACATCAATAACTGATATGTAGGAAGCACCTCAATCCAATACACTTGATTAAGTGATACATGTAGTATGTCATGTTAAATAATACTTTAAGACATGAAGGGTTTAATGCATTTTGATAAATATGGGCCAATGTACCTTGAGAGAAGGATTGAGCCAACCTAATGGAGTGTGATGTAATTAATATCCTAGTGAGGATGAAATATAAACATATACTTATTTAATACTCATGAATGAGTATACATTCATAATCCTAATATATGTGGAGTCTAAATTAGGGTTGTGATTCTTGATGAATGTACTTGAAAAATCCTAATCGGTTTAAAGGGAAACCTTAACCCTAATGAAGGGTAATAATATGATTTGAAACCACAATGAGTTAATAAAGGGAAACCCTACTCATATTGAAACCATGCTGGTAGCATGATATAATGAGCATAGTTAAGTGTCATCCATGTGAATAGTTGTTGCCTAGTGAGAGGTGACAAGATGTGTAATGGCCTTGTGAGCCATGTGAATAGTTGTTTCCTAGTGAGAGGTGACAAGATGTGTAATGGCCTTGTGAGCCATGTGAATAGTTGTTGCCTAGTGAGAGGTGAAAAGAGGTGTAATGGCCTTGTGAGCCATGTGAATAGTTGTTGCCTAGTGAGAGGTGACAAGATGTGTAATGGCCTTATGAGCCATGTGAATGGTTGTTGCCTAGTGAGAGGTAACAAGATGTTTATAAAAGTCTCATGATGTAGATATTAATGTAAGAGATGATAATGTTCAAAAATAAACTAGGGAACTGGGAAACCCTTAACATAATAATAATAATAATAAATGGTTATAGCCAAATAAGGGCTATAGTATTTTTAATATGTTAAAATGAGATATGTATACATGTATCACATAAAGGATGTGAATGTGTATGATGGTTTGATTGAGGGATAATGCCTAGAAAAGGTGATGTGGTGTTCAATGATGAGTTTAAGGGATTGATATCCCATGATGAAAATGAAAGGGAAACATAAAGGTATTCCAACTCTTATGGAATCCTTAGCAATATGGCCATGATCTCACATGGTTGGAATAGCCCAATGCCTAGCTGAACTCACAGGATTGGTACAATCCAATACCTGGCTGTGATTTCACAGGATTGGTACAATCCAATACCTGGCTGTGATCTCACAGGGTTGGTATAATCCAATGTCTAGTTGTACTCTCAAAATGATCTCATAGGGTTGGAATAGCCCAATGCTTACCATGCATAAAACTCTAAGTGTTAAGGATTCCATGTGAATCTCCTCTAGGGTTTTCTAATACCTTCATGATTGCAACTTAGATCAATATCATTAATGGAATTCCATAAAATCCTTTTTGTACATTTAGTATTATTAAGGGAAACATTTCTTGATGTTAAGAATTGTTGACGCAAAATTGAAAAATGCCTAAAATCAATGTGAGAACTAAGTCAAAGCCACCTCCTACCAAAATCACCACACAAACTACTTGACTCTATTGAGAATATAAGATTACTATGGGACCTAAAGGGTCACTTGAGTACCTTCATGGATATTGTTCTTTACCAAAAGGAATTCACAAATTCAAACTTGGGGCTTCTAGTATTATTGTTTACCTTTCAACTACTAAGTCGTTCAAAAGTTGTAATCCCATGTTCTATCATTTTTTGACATACTAATTTTAATTGGTGACTTGGTCCATATTTTATGATTTTTTCAAGTAGTAGAAATCGCCTTGGCCAGGTCGATATGTGGTGTGAAAACCCCACCACTAGCTAAGTGGATCATGAGTAATTATGCTAGAACCTTCAGTAAACATCCTTCCTTAGAAACCCAACTCATTCCACTAACATTGTGACTTTTCATCTCTACTAAATGGTGTGTTAGACAAATTTGAGAAAATCAATTCCACCTAGGTTTCTATTTCTATCTTTGGTAGAGGTCTAGAGAAGTAGGATTGATTATAAACTATTTGCCAAAGTTCTAGGTGTACTAATTATTTAACCTTAATTTCAATGTTACAATCTTGAGTGTCGACTATTTATAACTATGATACCATGTTGTCAAATCATGATCGATACAATCAAATTCTTACAAAATTGTATTAGAAAATATAAACAAATGTCTTTACAATCATGCATTACATCAGAGTCGTGAAAGCTTATACATAGGACTAAAAAATTAATAAAAGGCATGAATCATATCTACTCTTTGATAGGGGACAACTCTTGTACAACTCTTCTAGGTATTCTTTGGACCATATATCCATGAATTACCATAGGAAATAAAACCTTCAGATGGACCCCAAGAAGGAAAAAATAGGCCAGCAAAGCTGGTATTAAACTCAATTATTGATCTATTTAAAAAATAAAGATTTATGTAATCAAACGTAGGCAAGTTTGTTTGGTGGAGTATGGTAATAACAAGAATATGGTATAATTACCATAATAGTTTCTAAAGCTTACAAAAATTCAAAGTGGTAACTATAAACAATAATGAAATTCTCAAAACGAATATAAAGATATCTAATTATTCAAAATGAAATGTTTACCCATTGGAACAAGTAATCTAATATATTGTCTTTGGTAGGGCTAGGTTCCTCGTGTTCCCCCCACTATGAGAGGACAACACTTTTGCCTATGGAGCTAACTAATACTGGGATCCTCTATGTCCATTATTGTAAGGCCCCTGAACTTTCTTAAAGAGTTGAGTAATCTTAATTACCATAACTTAGTTCTTAGAACCCTAATCTAACATTATTATATGCTTTTAAATAGTAAGACAATCTTAAGTTTCATATTTGGTCCTATTTGGACCTTGTTTGAGCAAGTTATGCAATTTTATGTACATTTTGGATTTTTCTATAATTTACCCAATCGAGGGGTTTTTCTTTGATATTTGTCACATGAAATATGTTTTTTAGATGTTATATTATCATTATTTATCTTTTTGAGCCATGGGGCTCATAGTTAAACCTTGGTTTGAAGGTGTTTTCTCCAAGGGTATTTTAGGGTTTACCCCTTTATGGATGAGCTACCCTTAGGAGCTATCAACAAATAATTTATTTGTTTTTCTTGGAAATTCAATAAACGAGGGATAAGAAGGTCTCTACTATATGTGGTAAAGCTACTTGTCTTTGTGCTTGTATATTATTAATATTTTAAGGCCATGGACACTTGGAAAGATACTAGAACTTCAACCTTTTCTTTTTCTTTATCTTAAAGTTTTATATACTTATCCCTAAGCACCCAAACGAACCATTTTCTCTCCACCACTTTCCTCCTCCTACAAACCTCGTTCTCCCTCTATTCTTCTGTGAAGTTCCTATCCAAGGAAGAAGAAAATGGGGATCTTCTTGGGGAAAAAGCATCTGGGGTTGCAATTGACTTCCTTTAGGGATTTCTAAAGTTCCTTCCTAATGATCTTGACCTAAAAGTGTAAGTATTCCCTTATTTATTCCATTTATTTCTTTTTTGTTCTTCCTCATATATTCCTCCAGAAGTGGCTCTAGAACTCAAGCATCTATCTTTCTTTCTTCTACTTCTAGGGTTTTGCTTCTTTGTGGAGAGAAGTGCCTACTTGGCCAAGTTCAGATCTGAAAATTGGTTTTTATTGCCTTATTTTCTCAAGATTGTTACTTGTTGGGGTCTGACATACTCTATAGAGGTGAGTTATATAACATTCTTCACTTATATTACTTGCTAGAAGCTTGTTAGTTCATGTTAATTCTTTAATGTGATGATCTAAGCATAAATAAACAAAGCTTGTTTAGGGTTACAAATTTTTATGGTGTTCCCTATTTTGTTCCAATTATATATGAACTTGAAATATGTGTACAACCTTTGTAAGGTATAATATGATCTGGGACCATTTTGATAGTAACAACATATGGTTCTAAGCACAAAACAATTGATGGTCCAAATTAGAGTTTTCAAGCTATTTCCTTCCCTACCACACAACTGATGGTGATACCATTCAACAATCAATGGTGTTTCTATCTTGGAAGCAGATGTTTGTGATAAAGGGTGTCAAATGATGGTGACAACCTATGGTCACCCCCACTTAGGTCAGGTTTTGGCTCAATTAGAAGTTTAATGATCAACCATCAAGTACCCTAATGATGTTATCAATCAATGATGATATTAGCTTAATATTTGATGGTGTTGAATAAATATAGTGCGGATCCTATCAACCAATGGTGAGTCAAGATTTTAAATGTATCTTCAATTCATCCCCTAACCAATGGTTTCTTGGTTCAATGAATTCAATGGTTAAACCATACTCAATTTAAGTATTTTGAATACTGAACCCGGTTTAATGGATGAGATTGGATGCGTTAACATCCAATGGATTAGAATAAATTCAATGATATTATATGTACGTTCTAGTAATGAAATTTGACGGTACAACACCTTTGAACTTGTAGTATTACCTTTACCCTCGTATGAATATATTTGATAAATCATCATAACAAGTGAATGTGTACCTCTAATGAAATATGACTTGTTACACCAACTCTAATATGACTAAGTGCTAGGGATTGATTGTAATCATCCTTATTAAAGTGATTAAATGTGATTATGAAATACTCTTCTTGTGTTGAAACCATAATATAATGACAGTTGAGCATCATTGTTTGTGTTATGCTAGTCTTATATGTCACATGTGTGATTGATGTTCCGTTGAGCCTTGTTTTAAGGCATTGAAAGACAATGATGATTATGCAGGAATTGATGAGGTGATCATAATGACGTTTGGGCATGTTTGAGCCCTTATTGAGGGGAATTCCTCTTCATGTTCCAATAAGGGTTGAAACCCTGGAACTTTTGATAAGAAATGGGTATCTTGAAATAGTATGTTGTAATGTGGTCCATTACAATGCAATGGATGATAGCATGTGGTAATGTGATTAAGATTTATACCTCAAATGTTTTATATCTTATGAAGTTGCAATTCTTATACCCTTGATAGAAATGGAATACGATTTGTATGTCCATTTGTATGATTTAGCCTTATTTCACCCAAATGCCATAACTAATCGAGTGAAACTCTAATAATGTAGTACCATGTGCCATTGATCTATCTGAGTGTCAGAACTTGATAGATAGTGAAATGAGTATTCCTAAGGGAAACTCAGAGCGCATACTGATGAGTATGTGGGGTGCTTGCCATCCTGAATTCAAGTGTTAGGGAGGATGACAATGGTCATAACTAGCCCTTAGTTTGAGAATAGTTGCGGTCGTGTCTCATTGGTTATATATATGATGAGATTGGAGGAAAAATCTGGTTGTACCTCAGATGGTAGGGTATGTGTACCTACCTCCTATCACTAGTGCTATGACCTATACCAAAGACGGACTAGGATGTTAGAAGCTTGACCTTATGTGTCACTATGGCAGACCTGTATTGATCGAGGGCAGAGAAGATCTTAGGAGTCTGGCTTTTCTGAGATCTTGTATGGCAATGATTTTGACTTAGTAGTGGTCAGTTGGGACTTGAGTGGTATTCGTCAAATCCCTTAGGGCAATGTAATAAAATAAGTAATATAAGTCATGTAGTAACTGGCTATGGTTAAATACATCTCACATTGTTTGATTAGTCTTTAACTTGTCTTTATACTACTCAATGTTTACAAGATGATATCATATGACCTTTGAGTAATTATAATTCTTTTCAAGTTAATTTGCTTGATTTCATAGTATGATTAACCTATTCAATCTTCTTAAATTGCTTATTCATTACCATATCTTCTCAGTTCATTTACTATCAATCAATCTGTTATAATCAATATATATTGGAGAGAGTTATATCACTTGCTGGGACTGGGTCTCCCGTGGGTCACCACATATTTTTAGGTAGTCGCAGGAAATGAGGTCGAGGTCGTGCTGTGGAAGAGAACCAACCTGGTGATCAATAGATTCAAAAGGTTGGTCAGTTGTAAATGTTAGTAGTAGAGTCCTAGTGTCATCCTTGTACTCTTAGGTCTGGGTATGGGATCCATTTTCTAGATGATATACGTGTATCGACATGAGATTTTGGTAGTATGCCAATGTTTGAAAATATATGGCATGTACATGTGAAATATCTTTTATATACAGGATGTGACTAAGGTATTTGGACCCCTATGTGAATATTTGTTGCAGTATATGAGAATGGAATGATGGATCTTTATGTAAATGTTATGGAGTTTATTTACATTGTTGAAATTGGTTTTCATTATTATATATTTTTGACTATGTAATTAATTAGTAGTTGATCGTGTTTTGTGTTTTGCGTAATCTTGTTTAGCGTGATGATGTGTCATAGTTAAGTTGGTATCCGGTCTCTAGGTTTGTTGAGTCTACAGGGACATAAGACTTAGGTTTGAGTATGTTCTTATGTATCCAACATATCTGATCAAAGTTTATGCTTATGCATATATGTCTAGAGAACATGAAGAACACATTGAGAGTAGCTATGTTGCACCAGGAGAAGGTGTTGGGAGGAAGGCATGCGATAAGAGAGTGGAAGAAATAGGTCTAGAGCAGCCCACAATGCCTCAACTAGACTCGACAATGATGGTCAATCCTGAGTTTCAGTCTATGTTTAGACAAATGATGGCCACAATTACACATATAGCGGACAGAACACTAATACCTCAAGCTAGGGCAGCCATCCCTAATGTGGAGTCCCCAGGTGTCAGGAAGATGTTTAAATGTCTTAAACGTGTTGGGGCGATTGAATATGCTGGTACTTCAGATCCAGCAGACACTGACATGTGGTTGACTGAGATGGAAAGGCGTTCAAAATCCTAAACATCATTGAAGAAGACAAAGTAAAGCATGTTGTCTCTCTGTTGAAGGGTAGTGCTGGACACTGGCGGGCCATAGAAGAGGAGAAAAGGCCAGGAGTTGTGATTGGATGGGTGGAAATTTTGCAGGAGTTTGTCAGCTGATACTTTCCAGAGACATACCTAGATGAGAAAATATCTCAATTCAAGGAGATTTGTCAGGGAGATATAACTATCAATGAGTATGAATCAAAGTTTATGGAAGTTCTGAGATTCTTCCCGCACATGCCAATAACAGACAAAGAAAGGATCTGGAGATTCAAGAAGGGTCTGAGTATAGAGTTAACTACTATAGCATCAGCCTTGGAGAATAGGGAAAGGTTTTGCACCTTTGTGGAATCTGTTAGGAGGATTGAGAGGTATTCCATAGAGAAGCGTGAAGCTAATGCTAAGAAGTGACATATGTAGTTTCAAGGGCAATCATATGAAGGCTTTAGGAAGCCAAGGTTTTTCCCACTGCCGTCGCAACCAAGGTCAACGTTCACTGAACCAAGATCACATGCACCGTCACAGTGGACCCCGAGTAGGGGTAGAGGTCACAGTTTTCCACCAATAGGAGATCACAGTTCATCATCGGTCTCAGTAACATGGTCATTTAGACGACATAGTGATAACTGAGTGTGTCATCAATGTGGGAAGACATGGCATATTAGATGGAATTTCCCTATGAAGGTTGATGAGGTGATTCAGCAGCCAAGGCAGAATCAGTAGGGATCACAAAAATGATAGTTTGATACTAGTAGTGGCAGAGGATGCAGTCAAGTGTCTCAGATAAGATTCTCTGGATAGGGAAGCAGAGGACATGGACGGAAGTAGGTGACAGCTAGGTTCTATGCCAAGACCCAGCTAGAAGCAGTGGTTAATCCACGAGTTGTGACATATCAGATGGAATTATTTCATTCTGATTTGTCTTCTTCTTATTTTGTATCTGTGCTAGTAGACTCAGGTGAAACACACTCTTTTATCACCACACGGTGATAGGTAGTTTTTATCTACATGTTAGTCTTAGATATGATAGCTTGTGGCTAGAGACTCCTTTGGTTGGTTCCACTGAGTTGCAATAAGTGTGCCCTTCTAGCGTTCTTTCTTTTTCTGGATACAACATTCAAGTGGATCTATTGCCACTTGACATTCATGGTTTTGATGAAATCCTAGGAATGGATACCTTGGAAAAATACAAGGTAGTCTTGGACTATAGTACTAAGGTGGCAACATTCCATGATGGAGATGTATAGTGGATTTTTTAGGGTGATAGGAAGATTCCTCCTACATGTTTGATGTCATCTATGACAGTTGAGCGGTTGATGAGACAAGGATGTGAGGCTTTCTTAGCTCATGTTGTGGAT
Organism: Alisma plantago-aquatica; assembly: GCA_963693085.1. Classification (NCBI taxonomy): domain Eukaryota; kingdom Viridiplantae; phylum Streptophyta; class Magnoliopsida; order Alismatales; family Alismataceae; genus Alisma; species Alisma plantago-aquatica. The sequence continues at coordinate 414,854,123 of OY856415.1, read as the reverse complement.
ACCAAGGTGGGAGATCCTAGTATCCAAGAGGTACCAATGGTGCGAGAATTTGAGGATGTCTTTCCTGGCATTCCCCGTCCGAGAGAGATTGAGTTTGAGATCAATCTTGTTCCTGGAACACAACCCATAGAACAGTCAGCATACATAATGGCACTAGCAGAGATGTAGGAGTTAAAGAAACAGTTACAAGAACTGTCAAAGAAGGGTTTTATCAGGTCAAGCACTTCCCCTTGGGGTGCTCCCGTGTTGTTTGTTAAAAAGAAGGATGGTTCAATGAGGTTGTGTATAGACTACAGACAGTTGAACAAGGTAATAATAAAGAATAAGTATCATTTGCCAAGGATTGATGATCTTTTTGATCAGTTGAGAGATGCCACTGTGTTTTCAAAGATAAAACTAAGGTCAGGTTACCATCAATTGAGAATTAAGGCTGATAACATACCCAAGTCATCTTTTAGGACTAGGTATGGCCATTATGAGTTTGTGGTTATGCCATTTGGGCTAACCAATGCACCTACAACTTTTGTGGATATGATGAATAGGGTGTTTAGACCTTATTTTGATTAGTGTGTGGTCATGTTCATAGATTATATCCTGATATACTCCAAGGATAGTCAGCAACATCAACAACACCTTCGTCAGGCATTGACTTTACTAAGTTCAACAAGTGTGAATTATGGTTATCTGAAGTGTCTTTTCTAGGCCATGTTATATCTGCAATAGGTGTTTGGGTTGACCCCAAGAAAATGGAATCTGTACTAGAATGGGAATAACCCAAGACACCGACATAGATCTTCAGTTTCCTAGGTTTGGTAGGCTACTATAGGAGGTTCATCAAGGACTTTAGTTTTATAGCGTTACCCCTAACTAGGTTAACCAGGAAGGATGTTCCTTTTGCTTGGAATGACAAGTGTCAACGTTCTTTCCAGTTATTGAAAGAAAAGTTGACCAGTGCACTGGTGTTAGTGCTTCCAGAGCAAGTGAAAGGTTATATTGTCTTTTGTGATGCTTCAAAGAATGGGTTGGGATGCGTGTTGATATAGGATAAAAACATAATTTCTTTTTCTTTGCGATAGCTTAAGAAACATGAGGAGAATTACCCAACATATGATCTAGAGCTTGTAGTGGTGGTCCATTCCTTAAAGATCTAGAGACACTATCTTTATGGAGAAAAGTGTCAGATCTTCACTGACCACAAGAATCTACAATATATCTTCTCAAAATAAGAGTTTTTTTTAATTAAGCCAGGGGACCATCTATTCACCCCACTCCCCTCGTGTGGGCACAACAATAAAAAGAGCATACATCTCATGCTAAATAGCAGGTCTTACCCCCACAGAACCCACAACATGGACACTAAACCACACAAGCCACCCAAATCACCTCTTACCCTGCCGCAACACTATATAAAGCATCTTGTGTTTCTCAAGGAACACCATGCCCCTAATCCTAGCTGGGACATCCCTAAGGTCAGAAACAACGAGCGGTTCATTGAAAGTTCACTCCCCATCTCCCTATCTCCTTTGGAATCGAATTGATAGCTCTATGCACCAACGAACCATCAATCTCCTTCTCCACAAAGACCTCCTTCACCTCCTTGATCAGGTTACCGATCTTCCAGGGGGCGATATCCACTCCCCACAACATACCATACACCAAGCTATCATCAATCTCCACAATAGAAACTGGTCATCCACGAACTTAACGCCAACTGCGCAAGCTTGGATGAGCGCCATCTGGTAGCTATCAGCCGTCAACCAAGCTCTGGTAATCTGACATACTGCAGCATGATGGTTCCTAACAATGCCAACCATCCACCATCTTCTATGCCCATGAGGATCACGGTTCTGCCCAATGAAAATGTTCAACTTCAGATTATAAATGTCAGGATTCATCCACCTCTCCAGACTTATCTCCTTCAGAACGTACTTAGGATCCTCCACACCATAAGCTTTTAATATGTTATGAAATGTAGTATCAGCTATGTGGGTAAAGCTCTTCTGTTTCATCATAGCGTTAATTTGATACATCAACCAATCCACCTCCCTGTTCCAGAGAATTCTTTTTTTGTCGTACCTAGCCGCACATCTCATACGCCATATGCAATAAGGAATAATAGTGGCCATGCAGGCCACAAGCCACAACTACAAATCATCAGATCTACCAAAAGAGCACGTATCAAGTAAGGTAATCCTATCTGTGGGGGCAGGATAATCAGTAACCTCAGTGAATCTAGTCCAGAAGGAAGTAGCAAGCTGACTATGGAAGAAAAGATGGTCTATACTTTCCATACTTGGCTCATCACAACAATCACAATGGGACGCTAAAGCAATACAACAGCCGACAATATTTTCATCAGTTGGAATAGCATTCTTGATCATCTTCCAAATGAACGAACTCACCTTAGGCGACTGAATATGCCATACTCGGTGAAGCCCATGTGGTCCATCATATCTTGTACTCCCCAAGACCGTCTTTATCGAGCGGATGGAGAATTGTCCCCTCGTATCTGGGACCCAAATGGGATAATCAACTGTATCTGAGATCTGTTGACCTGCCTTCCTAACAAGCTCCACACCATGCTCGTTAAGAACCTGCTGTAGAGAAGACCAATCCCACCCAGTATCATGAATCCAGAAATCATGTACCAAAAATGGATGGTTACGATCATTGTTATAACGTGCGTAATCAAATAACCTCTCATCACACCACAAAAAATCCCAGAAAGGAATGTTACCCCTCCCAACAATCCAGCGACAGTGAGGGTATATACTCAGAAACATACTCCAAATCCGCTTCCAGTAAGGAGATGCATTCGATCTATACTTCAAATGATTGGGATATAGAGCTGAACGACTATACGCTCTACTAGCATACTTATCGCTGCAAAATTTGTCCCATAAGGTGTCACTAACAATCAGCTCCCAACACGCCTTATCCATAAAGGAGATGGATGGAACTGATTAAGGATTATGATTACACTACAGACTACCATCTAGGGAAATTGAATGTGGTAGCTGATGCATTGAGTAGAAAGTCATCATCATTATCAACGGTAGATAATGCACAATTAAATTCCTTGATGTTCCATAAGAGAGATATGCTAGTGTCTCTTTGTTAGATGAATGTACATCTAGAAGCAGGATTGTTGTCATAGTTAAAAGTTAAACCTACCTTGAGACAACAAATTCATGATGCATAATAGAATGATACTTTGATACATAATATCCGATTAGGGATTGGCAGTTAAAAGTATGATGGCTTCTATGAGGAAGATGATGGTATAGTTTGTTACCATAATAGGATAGTAGTTCCTGATGTTGATGGGTTGAGGAAGATGGTACTTGAGGATGGTCACTCATCCATGTATGTAATGCATCCTAGAAGTACCAAGATGTACCAAAACTTGAAAGACATGTACTGGTGTCCAAGTTTAAAGCATGATGTGGTAGAGTTCATTGCCAAATGTCCACTTTGTCAGCAGGTGAAGGCTGAGAACTAGAAGCCTGTAGGGACATTACAACCCTTACCAATACCACAGTGGAAATGGGATCATATTACTATGGACTTTGTGGTTGGTCTTCCTAGGACAACAAAGGGTCATGATTCCATGTGGGTGATAGTAGACAGATTGACTAAGTCAACTTATTTTCAGCCAGTCAAAATGATGTTTACAATAGAGAAATTGGCACAAGTATATGTTGATGAGGTAGTCCTCCTACATGGCATTCCAGTGACTATAGTTTCTGACAGAGGTCCACAATTCACAAGTTGTTTTTGGGAGCGTCTACATTCAGCAATGGGAACACAACTGAGATACAAAAAATCTTTTCATCCACAGACCGATGGCCAGTCGGAAAGGACTATTTAGAATTTAGAGGATCTCTTGAGGGCATGTGTGCTACAGATTGTTGATAGTTGGGATGCATATCTGACTCTGATAGAGTTTGCATACAACAATAGCTATCAAATAAGTATAGATGTGGCTCCTTATGAGGCTTTGTATGGGAGATGATTTCGATCTCCTCTTTGTTGGTATGCGACAGGTGAATATCAACTTTTGGGTCCTAAGCTAGTATAGCAGACTACAGAAAAGATTAAAGTGATACAACAATAGTTGAAGGCAGCCCAGGACAGGCAGAAATCTTATGTAGATAACTGATGCAGACAACTTGAGTTCCAAGTGGGAGATAGAGTATATCTTAAGGTTTCTCCTTGGAAATGTGTGCTGAGGTTTGGAAAGAAGGATAAGTTTGCTCCTAGATTTATGCGACCATACCCTATCCTAGCTCATGTTGGAAAGGTAGCATACAAGTTGGAGATACCACCAGAGCTACATAGATTGCATAATATCTTTCACATCTATATGATGAGGAAATTCCATCCAGATACTTAGCAGACAATCCAACCAGTAGAGGTTGAGTTAGATGAGAATATCTCCTATGTTGATCCTAGATATAAGGGTGAAAAAGCTGAAGAGAAAAGATATAGTACTAGTGAATGTTTTGTGCCATAACTATGGCATAGAGGAAGCCACATGGGAACTCGAGAATGAGATGCGTAGAAAGTATCCATCTCTCTTTGTGTAGGATTTTGGGGCAAAATCCTTGTTAGGGGTTTATAGTTGTAAGGCCCCTGAACTTGCTTAAAGCGTTGAATAAGATTAATTACCATAATATGGTTCTTAGAACCCTAATATAACCTTGTGGTATGCTTTTAAATCATAATAAAAGCTTAATTATCAATTTTGGTCCAATTTGGACACTATTTGAGCAAGCTATGCAATTATATGTACATTTTGGACTTTTCTATAATTTATCCAATCAAGGGGTTTTCTTTGCAATTTATCACAATAATTATGTTTATTAGATGTTATCTTATCATTCTTGATCTTTTGAGCCATGGGGCTCCTATTTAAACCTTGGTTTGAAGGTGTTCTCTCTAAGAGTATTTTAGGGTTTACCCCTTTATGGATGAGCTACCTTTATGAGCTATCAACTAATGATTTATTTGGTTTGCTTCGAAACTCAATAAACAAGGGATAAGAAGGTCTATATGATATGTGGGGAAGATTCTTGTGTGTGTTCTTGTATATTCTTAATAGTTTAAGGCCATGGACACTTAGAAAGATACTAGAACTTCAACCTTTTCTTTTTCTTTATCTTAAAGTTTTATATACTTATCCCTAAGAACCCAAATAAACCATTTTCTCTCCACCACTGACCTCCTCCTATGAACCTTGTTCTCCCTCTGTGCTTCTGCAAAGTTCCTATCTAAGGAAAAAGAAAGTGGGAATCTTCTTGGGGAAAAAGCATCTAGGGTTACAATTGACTTCCTTTAGGGGTTTCTAAAGCTCCTTCCTAGTGATCTTGGCCTAAAAGTGTAAGTATTCCCTTATTTCCTCAATTTATTTCTCTTTTGTTCTTCCTCCTATATACCTCCAGGTTGAAACTTTTCTATTCCATGGTAGAAGTGGCTCTAGAACTCAAGCATCTATCTTTCTTTCTTCTACTTCTAGGGTTTTTCTTCTTTGTGGAGAGAAGTGCCTACTTGGCCAAGTTCAAATCAGAAAATTGGTTTTTATTGCCTTATTTTCTCAAGATTCTTTCTTGTCGGGGTCTGACCTACTCTATAGAGGTGAGTTATATAACATTCTTCACTTATATTACTTGCTAGAAGCTTGTTAGTTCTTGTTAATGCTTTAATGTGATGATCTAAGCATAAATAAACAAAGATTGTTTAGGGTTACAAATTTTTATGGTGTTCCCTGTTTTGTTCCAGTTCTATATGAACTTGTAAATATGTGTATGACCTTTCTAAGTTATAATATGATATGGGACAGGTTGATAGTAACAACCTATGGTGCTAATCCCAAAATAATTGATGGTCCAAATTAGAGTTTTCAAGCTATTTCCTTCCCTACCACACAATCGATGGTGATACCATTCAACAATCAATGGTGTTTCTATCTTAACAATTGATGTTCATTATAAAGGGTGTTAAATGATGGTGACGACCTATGGTCACCCCCCTTAGGTCAGGTTTCGGCTCAATTAGAAGTTTAATGATCAACCATTAAGTACCCTAATGATGTTATCAGTCAATGATGACATTAGCTTAATATTTTATTGTGTTGAATGAATATAGTGATGATCCTATCAACCAATAGTGAGTCAAGGTTTTAAATGTATCTTCTTTTCAGCCCCTAACCAATGGTTTCTTGGTTAAATGAATTCAATGGTTAAACCATAATCGATTTAATGATTTTGAATAATGAATCCGATTTAATGGATGAGATTCAATGCTTTAACGTCAAATGGATTAGAATAAATCCAATTATATTATACGTAGGTTCTAGTAATGAAATTCAATGGTATAACACCTTTGAACTTGTAGTATTACCTTTGCACTCGTATGAATATATTTGATAAATCATCATAACAAGTGAATGTGTACCGCTAATGAAATATGACTTGTTACACCAACTCTAATATGACTAAGTGCTAGGGATTGATTGTAATCGTCATTCTTAAAGTGATTAAGTGAGATTATGAAATACTCTCTTCTTGTGTTGAAACCATAATATGATGATAGTTGAGCATCATAGTTTGTGCTATGCTTATTTTATATGTCACATGTGTGATTGATGTTCTATTGAGACTTGTTTTAAGGAATTTAAAGACAATGATGGTTATGTAGGAATTGATGAGGTGGTCATAATGACCTTTGGGCATGTTTGAGCCCTGATTGAGATGAAATCCGCTTCATATTCCAATAAGGGTTGAAACCCTAGAACTTCTGATAAGAAATGGGTATCTTGAAATAGTATGATGTAATGTGGTTCATTACGATGCAATGGATGATAGCATGTGATAATGTGATTAAGATTTATACCTCAAATGTTTTATATCTTATGAAGTTTCAATTCTTATACAATTGACAGAAATGGAATAGGGTTTGTATGTCCATTTTTATGATTTAGCTTTAATTCACCCATTGGCATAACTAATCAAGTGAAACTCTAATCATGTAGTGTCGTGTGCCATAGATCTATCTAAGTGTCAGAACTTTCCAGATAGCGAAATGAGTATTCCTAAGGGAAACTCAGAGCATATACTAATGAGTATGCAGGGTGCTTGTCATCCTGAATTCAAGTGTTAGGCAGGATGACAATGGTCATACCTAGCCCTTAGTTTGAGAATGGCTGCGGTCCGGTCCTATCTCAGTGGTTATATATATATATATATATATATATATATATGATGAGATTGGAGGACAACTGTGGTTGTACCTCGGATGGTAGGGTATGAGTACCCACCTCCTTTCACTAGTGTCGTGACCTATACCAAGGATGGGCTAGGATGTTAGCAGCTTGACCTTATGTGTCACTATGGTGGACCCGTACTGACCGGGGGCGGAGAAGATATTAGGAGTCTGATTCTTCTTAGATCTTTTCTGGAACTAATTTTGATTTAGTAGTGGTCAGTTGGGACTTGAGTGGTATTCCTCAAATCCCTTAGGGCAATGTAATAAAATAAGTAATATAAGTTGTGTAGTATACTGGCTATGGTTAAATATGTCTCACATTGTTTGATTAATCTTTAACTTGTCTTTATACGACTCAGTGTTTACAAGATGCTATCATATGAACTTTGAGTAATTATACTTCTTGTCAAGTTAATTTGCTTAATTTCATAGTATGCTTAACCTATTCAATCTGCTTAAATTTCTTATTCATTACTATATCTGCTCAGTTCATTTACTGTTAGTCAATCTGTTGTAATGAATATATGTTGGAGAGAGTTATATCTCTTACTAGGACTGGGTCTCATCCATGGGTCACCACATCTTTTTAGGTGTTTGTGGGAAACGAGGTTGAGGTCATGCTATGGAAAAGAACCAACTTGGTGATCAATAGATTCAAAAGGTTGGTCAGTTGTAAATGTTAGTAGTAGAGTCCTAGTATCGTCCCTGTACTCACAGGTCCGGGCATGGGATGTGTTTTCTAGATGATATATGTGTATCGACATGAGATTTTGGTAGTATGCCAATGTTTGAAAATATATGGCATGTACATGTGAAATATCTTTTATATACAAGATGTGACTGAGGTCTTTGGACCCCTATGTGAATATTTGTTATAGTATATGAGAATAGAATGATGGACCTTTATGTAAATGTTATGGAGTTTATTTTCATTGTTAAAATTGGTTTTAATTATTTCGTATTTTTTACTATGTGATTAATTAGTAGTTGGTCATGTTTTGTGTTTTGAGTAATCTTGTTTAGCGTGACAAGATGTCACAATTATCCACTATATAGGGTTCAGGGGATATGACCCACCTAATCTAGTGAGCCAAAGCTCTTTGACAATTTTCAAGTTTTTATGCCAAAGTCAAATCCAATCATTTTATTCAATTATTCCATAATATCCAAGATTCAAATTATTTGTGGTGATATTTAAGAGAGGCACAACAATAAAAACAAATTGGGTTCACCACCTTTTCAAAAAAATTATTGGACGGAATTCAAAGGGGGAAAATAGTTTAATAACAAAAATTAAGAATTTAGTCCTATTCTAAATGAGCATTTCCAATTGAGTTCCATAAGAATCAAAGTTGTTCATCTCTCATGAATTTAGCAAGAGAGAATGTACTAGGATTATTTGATGTGTCATGGTATGGAAATCACTTCATAGATTCGTATTAGGTGAAGTACCATCTTTCCCCTTAGTGAGTGGATTATTTCATAATCACTTTTTGTTCATATAATGTATCATCTTGAAATCATTAAGTTCATTCCATCAATGCCATAGTCATATTTGTACATGTATTTACATATGGTATTACTAGTCAATACGCAAATACACATAAAAAAAATAAAAAGATACTCAAATATATATAATATAGTTCTATTGAGTCATCAGGATGAAATGTGTTTTCTTACTAATATACCCTTACTACGGACATCTAGGGATAAATTCAAATGTAGTTTAATGCATACTAGTTAGGAATTATTACTTAGGTCACAATCATTTATGCTAACCAAATTATGAATGATTAGTATATGAATATAAGAATGGAATGACTTTGCAAATTATCTAACATAATTTTAATCATATATTTTGTTTCTCAAGGTTACCCATAATAAAATAAGTTTCTCTCTAATATTTTCTCCCTTAACTTTCATTTTAACCAAAATAGGTTGATGAACATCACAATACTTCTTAAATCAATATATATGTTCAACTATATTATCTATATTCTTTTTGGGTTTTAAATTATGTAAAAGCAAAATTATTAGTATTAATACACTAACATAGGTATACACAAAATCCATGTATGTATCTAGTTCTTAATAAGATAAGGCTATAGGATTTTACAAGTTATATTAATACACTTCTCTCTATATAGTATAGTTTTAAATTGATCGAGTGATTTACTAATTGTTTGCTTATGTTTACTAATACAAGTATCATATGATCTTGTAATTAACTAAAAATTGATATTCAAGGAAGTTACTCACCTATTGATCTTGACCGATCAATTCTTGGTGTTGAATCCATTTATTCTTGTGTCATCACAGTTGTGCTTCTTGAACTAGTCTTGCAGTGATTCCACTTAGAGAGGGGTGTGCCACAGTGGAGGTTGGCCTTGTATGTGTGTTGCATGGGATGTTGAAATAGAGAATCGAGTTCACAGTGGCCTCATCTAAGAGTGAGAGATAAGATTTCTCCCTTCCTCATATGACTGGGACTGGGGAGGCTCAATACTGACTAGCAAGGCTAGAGCAATTGGTGATAGGTTGAAGTAAGAAACATTGGGATTTTATGAAGGGTGGTGAGGTAGATTAGCGCCAGGGAAGCAGACCTGGGTTTGTAGGTGGTGGAGACATGCATATCACATGGAGGTTTTGGTGGCGTTTGATGATAAGAAGTTGTCTATGCTTTCAGAACATGGATCAGGTGTTTTTGGATTAGATAACTATTGACTTTGTTTACATGTTGGATCGTGTTTGTACTTACTTCTTCAGGATAAGGTTGAGCCACCGTACGGATCAAATTTTCTTCAAATCACCACGATGAAGAGATGAATAGGTGGCAATGGTGGGATGAGGGGAGTCAGAAAAATTGCAGTTCATCGTCATCTTCAGCCATAGGATAGATGGTCTGCGACATAGTTTGAATGGACTTATATAGGTGTCGACGCTAAGGTTTCTAGGGTATGTGGATGTTGAGGAGTGGAGTGGGGTGAAGTAACCGATTGATGATGGCTCAAGAAGGAGAAAATGCATAATGTAATGATACTACCGTTTCTGGTTAGTGCAAAAAGTGGGTGTGGTGGTGGTGGCAACAAGGTGTTTAGGGCTTAGGATCCTCGCTTGAGGTGGATATTGTGGTAAACAATTGAAGGGTGACAAATTGGATATATGTTTCGTGTCATATAGTGGAGGAGGGAGGGTTTAGAAGATTCTTCGTCTACATGAGTCACCAACAATGACTTTTCCAAAAGAGGACGCATTTAAGACTCCATATTATATAATTATTTCAAAATTTTCTAACTCCTAGAATATAGATCAAAATGTCACGAAATTCCTCTATTTCTTTAATTTCGATCATAATAATTACAAAAAATAGTAACTCCACCATAAGGATGTAAACTAGGATATTAATATTACTCATTTATAATTAATTATTCAAATCTACAATTAGATATATCACCTTATATTTATTCCAAAACAATTAGTCAAAAGATTTGATGTGTTATTAAAGTACCGGTTCAAAAATATATTTGTGCTTAATTTCAAATTATCCTAAATGATGAAAAAGTTATTTAAAAATATAATCATAAGGACTAATTTGTAAATGTTTTAAGAAAGGAAAGCAGTCTTATTTAGACATAAGAACTCAACCAAGGATTAATTAGTATCAGATAACATGTTGGTTTTTCAAAATAACCAAGCGAAACTTTTTGGATGAAGAACTGATTTGCAAATGTGACCAAATTAGGAAAAAATTATGAATTATATCTCAAAATTAATTTAGTACCCAAATTTCAGTATGCTACAACAACCGTATGAGATCAACAAAGAAAGAGAGGGAAACATCTAAGGGATTGAGGGAAGTAAGCTTCCAATAGAAATTTATCTCTTGAAAGACACCTATCACAACCAAAATTGGCCACCATCACATGCGCTTAGCAGCTAGAACCGAAGTTGAGACACCAGGCTATTGCAACAATATCTTCACCAAAGAACAACAACTTCTTCCACTCACGGCTGGCCCAACAGGAATAAGGAGCGATCAAAGAGCCCTGGGGGAGATTGGCATGCCATACCATATGGCTTCCACCCTCTCCCCTGAGCTCGAGGGTGATCAAGGAACACTAGCATGCTTGTTGGGTCACCATAGAAAAATGCAACCACTTGTTTTGTGGGATGGATCCTTAATAGTGTGCCAAAATCATGCTTATCTTATTTATCTCATATGTGATATTTTCTTATATCTTGTTAGAATGGTGTTCAAGGGACTATATGGGATCATTTTGTTATCATTTTGTCCCTCCTGTATCCTTGTTGATAATGGCTATATGATTTGAATATGATGGTCTTATTGCTGGTTACAGACATATAATTTGAATCAACCGATGCCACAAAAATATGCCTCATTTTTTGGACCTATAGAAAGCTAATCTTTTTATATGTTCACAATATCATCCAAAATCACAAGTTTCTTTCTCTATAGGACTTTTCAAGATATTCAACCTTCTTATTCAGATAATCATATGATCCAATAGGAGGTTGGCACAATCCTTTTCTCTCTTATTAGATGGAGGACCTTGGCTCAGCAACACACATCCTAATGATCCCTCCTTTTATTGTTTGATACTTGGCTCAAAAATAACATTTTCTTTTTCCATTCCAAGTAATGACATGACCACTAAGGCACTAAGGAACATAAATTGACATACATTACTCAGTTTTCCTACCAATCAAATTAGTATGCATACTAATTGCAATGTATCAATGGGACTTTGTCTATTGCAGTTTATTGTAGTTAACAAAGAGAATGAGAATATGTCGTTTGATTTGTCTCTAAATGTTATAAAATTTGTTCTTTGATTTTTCAGTTGGCTATCTCATAATAGAAATTCTTATTTTTTCACATGATATAATTTATAATAATGTGTTATGGATAAAGTAGACTAGGACATTTCATAAAATATAGTATAGTTGTGTCCTTCATGTACCGGACACCAAAACACTTAGTCTTATTATGGATAACTAAAATTTATGAATAATATTTTAGTCTTTATTATAAATTGTGTAATACTATTTCTTCTAGGTTGGTAGGTTTAAGAGTGACTTAGTGAATTTAATAAAAACTAATTTCAAGAAAAAATTACTAGGTAGACTCTCATATCCTTGGAGCAAGGTTGTTTCACAATGTCACCACACCTTTTTTGTTTGTCCTAAAACAATGGAAAATTCTAGGTGACATCATAATGCTATCTTTCCACCAATCTACCTATTTATCATAATCCAATGGTTCCCATATTGTGTGTAACAAAACTTGTATCTATTTTGGTCTAGGTGGACTTAGAATTTTTCTCAACTGTGATGAGATGCTCTGCTTGTGGGTATTGATGTGATGCTTGACTGGAACCAGGTGAACAATTTTATATTAGGTGAGCTTGTTAAGTGACTAGGTCAGGGTACACACATGTCCATTGAGGCTTCCATTTTGTAGGATGAAGTGGTTCATAACTAATAGACAAATACATACAAGCACAATTGCAAACACATGCATATAGAAAGACATAGAAATCATAATGAATGCCTCAACATCTGGGTTCGTGTCACCTTAATATGGGTCCTCCTCAAATTCCTATAAAGATCATACACGACTAGTTATTGCTGTGTAACTTGTGGTTAACATTATGTTTTGGTAAATACTACAAGTAGGTTATATGCAAGACCAACCATGTCATGGAGGTTAGAATGAAGAAATCTATGTGAAATGACTAGGATTCATCCTTTGGGCGATGCATTCTAGAGAGGAACCCCTTTTCATAAATGTGTAATTTTTTTCTACATAAGTATGTGCCCTTGGAATGTGTTAATCCTCTAGGGTACACAATGGAACTCTAGTTTTTACTTTTAGAATGCAAGTATTAGTCTCATGTTCAAGAGAAAACTCTCTAGACCAAATACAATCATCATTTATTATTATGAGGTAAAGAATGCTTCCCCAAAATTTGGTCATCAGGGGAAGTATATCACATACATTTTCCTTTTAGTTGTATCTTTTTGAGTGTCTAAGTGAGATCATGATTGCCAGTGATGATCAATGGGTACTTTCTTGCAAGAACAATTTCATAGAAAATAACTGACATTTGAGATTTTTTGGTTTCTAATAACTATGGTTCAAAGGTGTATAGAAGCAATTTTAGTTAACATAGGATATTATTGTGGTTTGAAGGTCTAAAGATGCATTTCTAAACATCATCTGACATGGTCCTAGTTTTCTTAAGAAAAATAGATGATCCCAAATTGTTTGAAAAAACTAGATTATTATTTCTAACATTGAAGACATGAGTGCATATACCAAATTTACTACAAGTAAGAGATATATGAGTTTTGGTACTATACAAAGCCTCCTCTCTTTTTGTTCTAATTTTTCTCCAAGAAACTAGTAATCTAGAAACCAGCAATGCTCCAACATCATTCTAGTGTGTAAGGATAGGAGATATAATACGGGATTTGCACCTTATTTGGAGATAGTTTGGTCATCTTGAGTAAGAAGAACTTCTATGAGATGGAAGCCTTGATAACATCCAATTTGGTGGATGCTAACTGCCTATTTTTCCTTCATCTTATTGATTCTACATGCTTTATATTATAAATATTCTTTGTTTTGATGTTTAACAAATAACTTCCCTAATCACCTTTTATACCCTTCTTGTAGAAAACCACTTAATATCCATCCTTGTCATCCCGACACCCAATGGGATTACTACTCTTGGCACCCGATGGAATCTCTGCTCCCAAAACTAATGGGATATTCATCAACCAGTGCCTAACAAGATCCTATGAACCCCGATGCTCAACAAATTTTTACCCTGATGCCTGATGGGACCATAGATCCCAATGCCTTATGGGACCATAGATCTCAGTGCCCGATGGGACCACAAATCTCAGTGTCTGACAAACTACAAACCTCAACACCCAATGGGACCTCAAGAACCCTGACAACTGATGAGACTTCAACCCTTGCTGCCCGATGACTTCCCAACTTTTGGTTCTCGATGAACTCTCTACACTCTTACAACCCATAGGCCGATGAAGAGGTAGCTAGATGAAGCTACTTCCTCGATACCCCACAGCTACAAATACTCATCCACTTCCATTATAGAGGGGGTCCCTTCCCTTCATCTATGGTGAGAGGCTACTACTTTGTGCCCAACTAAGAAAATCATCAACCAACACTTCAGCGGGCTTCCCTTGTGGCACCTTTGGGATGTTACAATTTCACCTCCACTCCATCACCACAAACCTTCATCCTTCCACAAAGTGGTAGGCTTAATCTCCATCTTCACTTCCGTTTGTCCATCTAATCCTCCTTCTCTAGTAGAGCCATGGTCTGTAGAGAGAGAAAGATGTGAAGATAGAGGCATCCAAGCCTATTCTAGGTGTTCTCTTCTTCCCTCGACTAAGTCAACCCTTCATCGAGTAGAAGATCATTGTTCCATTGAGTTTTGACAGAATTCTCCATGATGATTATGGTTGAATCTTCCATCTCCTTCATTTTCCTTATTTCCATTATGAAGAGAGAGTAGTCCATCTCAATGGGGTGCGAAGACTAGCCCCGCTACCCGTTCTTGCATGTCTATCTTTAGTTCTCCATGTCTTGTATATGACTCTTCTAAATCAATTTTAATTGTTTATTGTAGGTTTTGTCGATTGATCACCTAATCTAGATTGTTTTCTTATTCCTTTGTTGCGAGAACTTCTATACTTAGGTTTTGAATATTGATTAAGATGGTTGAAGCATAGATGAGAACTTCTAGAGGGAATATTCAAAGTAGTAGGTATATGATCCTTGTGTAATGAGATATCTCACAAGCATACTTACTCATTTTCTCACACCTGACAGGTGGATCTTGCTTTTGCTCCATTAGCATGGTTATATCTAGCCTAGACATGTTATGTATATACTTACACATCTAGCGACGATAAACTCAATATCACCCAAGTGGCATTCATCATTATTCTAAACTAAGTTTTAATCCCTCAACTTTACTTTATTTTCAATTAGTTTAACTCAACCCAAGTCAAATCTTGGTTCTAAGTATTAGTCTTGGTTCAACTAGATATATATTGAGATGATTCTTAAAAACATTTTCCCTTAGAACTCAATCCTTAACTATATTGTGATAAGACATGTCTACTTGCGAGTGGTATTATTGCACGTTGTTTTGGTAAAACCATAAGGATTTCAACCCTTAGGTGTTTTGTTAGTGTTGTAAAAAACACATAAAATTTTCACAGCATAGCCGAGGAAAACAAAATCATCTAGTTAAAACCAATTCAATTAAGATTATCTAGAATTTTACTTTTACCATTGATATATTGCAAATACTCTTGAATTTGATTCTTCTCTGTCCAAATGACTTGTGAAAGATCTTTCTGTCTTGGGTAACTCAAAACGAGAGCAAGTGCCTCTCTAATAACATCAAATTTGCATCAATCTTTAACCTTGAATTAGAACGAACCTTTCAATGTCAAGAGCATAGTGAATCAATCTGAATGGAAGAAGAGGAACTCAACCGAAGGGTGAATCTTGCCATAGTAGCATGTAGAGAGAGAGGCTTGTTCAAGAAGCCCATAATGTTGTTAAAGAGGAAATCTATGTAGCCCAAGTTGTTGCACACGAGCCTAACAGAAAAAAGGATCTTAGAGATTTTTCAATGCCTAAGGCCACCAATGTCAATCACCCAGTACAAAAACCTCTCATTGATGCCCCTAACTTTGAAATCAGGGTGCATTGGATCACTCGCCTACAAAGGAGTCCCTTCATGGGCCAACCAGGACAAGACAGTCAAGAACAAATATTGAACTTTGTTACCTATGTGCCATGACTAAGCAAAATGGTGTTACTAATAATGCCATTGGACTTAATCTTTTCAAGTATTCCTTAGTAGACAAAGCAAGAAGTTGATAAATCTCCATGAAATGTGATCCCATCACCACTTGGGGCCAGCTTGAGAACAAATACCTTGAGAAATTATATCCTCCAACCCTTATGTACACTGTCAGACACCAGATTACTCAGTTCAGACAAGTTCCTGGTGAAACTCTAGCGGATGCAAGGGAGAGATACAATGAGATCCTCTATAAGTGTCCACACTAAGGTATTTTTGAAAATTAGCTCATTGAGTTTTCCTATAGAGGTGTGGATGATGATATCAAAAAATTTCTAGACTCCTCATCTAGAGGAAACTCCAAGCCCCAAATAGTATGATAGTACATGGAATGTAGTCACCCTTGGAACTGAAGACCATGCCAATAGGGCAGAGCTGTAGTCAAGGGAGTGCTAAAAGTGGTTGTGGTAGAAAGAAATCCTAAGTTAAAGTCAATCGCAGAACCTGCTACTGAAGCTCAGGGAAGATAGTTTCCAGTCATCTTCCAATGCTTATGAGAGAAGGAATTCAAGTTCACCACCATGACAACATTCTCAACCACAACAAGTCATGGCGGTGACACAATTCTCTGAAGCATGCAAAGGTATTAACCACTCCACCGTGGGGTGCAATATACTTTATGATGTTGTGATGAGGAATGTTGAAGTTTAAGGAGATGACAATCAAATAGAAGATCTAAATTCTATCAAAACTATTCCTAGTCAAAGGTACTCCAAGCCCACTAAAATAAGGCTCCACCCTAGTTTTTAGTAGGGTAATCCTTCTGTGATAGAGAACTCTCAACAACTCATACAACATAGAAATCTACAATGTGGCCCTCTAAGATTCCAAAACAACCAACAACAGAAGTTCAAAGATAAGGTTAGTTTGGAAGAAACTATCACTGAGGAAAAAAGCTATAGTTGATGAGTGTATTTATAACCATTTTTACATATATTTTACTCTCTTTTTAGAGGTTGTTGTGTTTCTATTTCCTAGTTTTATATTTATATTCACTCAATTGCAATTATCTTTCCTTTTATGAACTTCAATGCATTTTCATATATGTTTTATGTGGAAACAGCCAGAATTGCACGACAACTCCTAGATGGAAAATCAAGCCCTCATGATGCTACACCTTAAGGGAAGGAAGGCCTAAAAGTGTTTCATGTGATCACCTTCCAACCACGTAGTCAAGGGACTGGTTCTGTCATTCTCCTGAATTGAGCGGCTCTCTACCCAAAGTCTTCTAGATTCTTACATACTGACGTGCATGCCCAATATCCAGTCCATTCCGGTTCACCTCATGCTACTCCTCCAGATAACAAGATGCAAGGTCCAAATTGAGTAACCCACATGAGTCACCATACAATCATATGTCTTTGACCAAATGTATTCAACTTTAGGGTTTGATGGCAAGGAATGCATCTATAAAAGGGAACTCTTATTGTCCGTTTAAAGGGGTCTCTAATTGGTTATTAAAAGCCACATTGGGTGGCTTAAACCCTAGAGAGGAGAGAGGAGGTGGCAACCGCAATAGAGAGACTGGACTTCTTGCACCAGGAGTCATGGCCTTCTCCATCATTCCTACTATCTTTCTACTATTGCCCCTTGCCATAAGAGAGTATACATTTATGTTGAGGCATGGGGACTAGCCCCGATCACCTGTACTTTATCTTAGCTTATATCTGAACTCAAAAATATAGTTGTTAAATAAAGTATCATTCTGCTTAATTCTTTGCCTTGAAAATTGACGACTTGCTTTGCATATATGTTATAATCATGGATGTGCATGTTTTTGTGAGTGTGATTAAAACACCAGAATGATCTTATTATCTCCCTGAGATGTTAGTAAGGGATAATGAGGTGATTGGACTTTGATTTTCTACGTGTCGAGGATGTTTGGTTGTAAGTATGGGAGTTCAATAGGAATAAACAAGGAACTTGGGTCTCGAGGATGGTTGGTTCTAAGGGAGTAAGCCAAGTGATGACCTGTATCCAGTGACACTGCAACAACTAAACCTCGGCTTAGCAATGATTATCAGAGAGTTATATCTTGTTAGGATAATTACACAAGCATTGGTAGTGAAACCCCATGCCTGGTTCTCTTTATTATCTATTATTTACTTACTTAATCTCTATTTCTTTTGGCAACAATTTAGTTTAGCCAATATTTCAACTAATCTGTGATAAGTATTACTCTTAATACTTCTGAATCTATACCACTACTTAAAAAGGTTGTCCTTTGGGTTCGATCCTAAAGTGTACTTCAATAAAGCTACCGCTTATATGGACTGGGGAATTAGTGCACTGCTTTTGGTTAAACCTAGAAGTTATTCTTTTAGGGTTTTTCTTGATATGACATTTGGATCCCCATAAAAAATTGGCATCATTTCCAGGGACAATGGTAGTTGAATATTTTTAGAAGTATAAGTGTAATTACAGTTTTTCTTTTTTGTTTTATTTATTTTTCTTGATAATATTGAAAATCTTCTAGAGTTAGACGAACCACTCATGATCATCCAACCTATTTTAGGTACTCATAGCATATGTGAAGATCCAGAAGTCTTGATTTAGGGTTGTTATTTGATCCATAAATCGAGAAAACACTTAGGAAAACATCATAAGGAGAAGACCATGGTGGATGTGGGGGCTACAAAAGCAGCCATCCATGTGTGCATCGATGCATTTATTGCGGCTTAGAGAGAATTACTCACCGTAGAAGCTAGAGAATAGACGGAAGCTGAGTTTCAGAAAAGCCTAGAAGCCGCCCAAGCCATGAAACATGTGAAAGAATTATGAGATTTCTCCATCCCTAAAGACACCGACTTAACTCATCCAGTCTAATCTCTAGGAAATCTGATCAAGATCAAAGCCCAATAGGTTAGCATATTGCAAAACTCCCCCTTTACAACAAGGATTGGAGATGATTGTCAAGATCATCTTCTTAAATTCATCGACCTTTGCATGATGATGAGCCACCTAGAGCCACTGATGACACCATGAGACTGCAACTGTTTAAATATTCCCTGAAGAACAAATCTAGAGCCTGGTAAAGTGTTCCACGAGGGGACCTGATCACTACGTGGGAAGTTCTAGAAAACAAGTTCTTATAGAAATTTCATCCTCCTTCAATGACATACTCGATCTGAGGATAGATTACAAGATTCAATCAAGTACCTGAGGAATCCATGTATGAAGCATGGGAGTGATTCAATGAACTCATATGCAAGTGCCTGTACCACAACATCCATGAGAACCAAATCATTGAATTTTCTATCGAAGGGTCGACGACGAGATGAAAAATTGCCTTGATTCTTCCTCTAATGAAAATTTCATGTGACAGAGCGTCGACAATGCACATAAGATAATCAACCTCGCAGCAGAAAATCTGACTCATTGGACAAGACACTTGGAAAAAGGCGTATTGAAAGTAGCTATGGTGGAGGATCAATCAGAACTTAAATTTATCTTTGAATAATTGAAGGCTCTCTCTCACTAGTAGGATAATCTTGAAAATCCTTCAGTGCATACGAAAAGAAGATTCATACGCCCCAAGTACAAATCAATGCACCCTCATGTGAATTTTGTCATGCAATGGATCAAAACACCGTCCATTGTAAATAACTATATGTTCCATTCCACAAGCACCAAGCTGAGAAACAATACATAGTCAATCATGCCAAAGATGTGAAATCAATCCACAATATCCCAGGACAAGAGTAATATAATCCAAACGAAACTCAAAACCATCATGGTTTCCAATATGGGAACCCATCTCAAGACAAAAATTCTAACTAGACCTCAATGCCACCCACCCAAGATAGAGCACCAAAGAGCTATAATGGTCCACGCAAATAGGGAAATTTCAAGTTCAACTTTCCTAGATGAAATTACCAGTAGTGGGAGAAATATAAGAATCCAAATTAGGCCCTAACACTGCAAATCGAAGCCACACTGATGTAGGATCCAACGAAGACACTCCAAGTAATGATAACATCATATCCGACCCAACTCACCAATGACATAGTAAATCAAAAGGCATTGGAATCTCATATCGCCTGTTTGGTAGCTAGCCAACAGCCCCCAACGGGCACAATCATTGGCCATCCAGAAAACAACCACTAGCATCTGAAACAACTGGAACAATAAAGTGTCATAATGACTAGGTCAAGAAAGGTGTATAGCACACCTCTTGCCTTTAATCATGCCGAAAAAAGTGAAATCACCCTAATTGATGCTCCAAATTGCCCAATCGGCCATCTTATGGACAGACATTTAGATTATCAGACGACAGAACCACCTGTGACACCAACACAACCTAGAACTAGTGAGAAATTGATAGAAGCAACTTCGACAGTCAACTTTGAACCATAGATAACTCCAATGTACACGCCGCATGTACCCGATGCAAGAAGTGTTGTGACACCCCATCATCACACAGACAACGAGGTGACACACGAAAATGTGCAGAACTTCCATAAACCACATATTACCAAAAAAATGGGTAAATTAAAACCGATTGCGGAAAACAGATAATAAGAACTATTACATCCATATCCTGCAAGGAAACATGTTATATAAACATACACAAGCCTAATATATGTCCACAACTTAGGGAAACTAGTTGTCCTGTCAGCACATGAGTTCATCACATGATCAAATGTACATATCAGACCACGTAAGGCCAACAACAGAATATAACAAAGGTACAACAGCTATACATCATGAAACATCGACAAAACACATCTGAGGACCTGAGAGTATAGGTATGACTCTAGAACTCTACTACAAAACCACCAAAACAGCAGCAAGTCCATCTCTTGCCTCCTACTGTTCTTCTTGTTGCTCGGGCACAACCTCACGACCACCACCACATCTAGCACGGTCACCTAAAAAGGTTGTAAACCAGCGGGGTGAGACACACAGTCCCAGCGAGAAACATAACTCCCCGCCGAAACTATAAAACCTCAAAAAGAAAACTAAAGCAGGTAAAGCAGGTAACATATATAAGCAGATTATATGAGCAGCATAGTGAGCATAACTTATTGTATTATCCAACTTACCAAGATATCCGGGAAGCATATAACATGATTTTCTTTATGGAACATGATTGACAAGATAATATTTTTAAGATCTTATCACCAAACATAAAGAACGTACAAGTAACTGTAAGGTATAACTAGATCAACTACACAAGCCATGCATCAACCAATGTTTCGTGTTTTGCCTTAAGCAATAAAAACTATTCGGATGGATTACGTATTATTATTATGCCCCGAGGAAGTGAGCCCTACCGCTCAAATCCAACCGACGGTTGCGAAACCCAAACTGGTGCCATACAAGGTCAATGGAAGAGCCATACTCCATGACCTCACCACCTCGTGGTCAGTGCACGAGAACCAAACCAGGACCACAGTCTCTTGCTTCAGTGACCTCATTCACAGGGTCAGCTCCCGCAGGCTACCCTTTCCTCTAGCCCACCATGGTATAGGTCTTGACACTAGTAAACCTTGAGCCATGAGCCTGTTCATCGTGCTCTGAGCCATGAACACATTCATTCTCTTATCACATATCCTGAGTCATGGATTTGTTCACCATGCTCCATATATCCTGAGTCTGCAACCGCAGTTGCACTCAAATCCTCCTATTTTTGGCTAGGAGAAACCCCGCATATTCAACAATATGTGCTCCAGGTTAACCCACATGAGAACCCCTTTCACCATCACCATCTACTGATGATGATGGATCTATGGCCAGGGCAAACTACATGACATGTTCCACTATAATTAATTAGTATATTTTAGGTGAGTTGTTGAGGAAACCAAGTTGTAAAACATACACAACATTGAGTTACATTATTACTGTCATTATGACATGATAATGGGATCTCAATCCCTCATCACATTATGCCACTACCTCTCAAGGCTAACATCATCACCATGGGATAGCAATCCCTCATCTCAACATCAGAGGATAACACCTCAACTAGGCACTCAGCCTTTACTAGGTCAACATACCTTTTCACATCATACAGGTGATACATGTTATCTCATCAACGAGGATGATCATCCTTTGGTGTTATTCAAACACATATGCTTCATAGCTCTTTCCTGGCTATGATTTCATCTGATACGCCTACATGGTTAGTATGCACATCAAGAGAGATAACTTAAAATCACCAGACATAGATCTTACTGATTATCATGTCATTAGGATTGCAGATGCACATGTCAACTATCTATAATCATATGAGGCATACATATTATGGTTATCAAATCATAAGCATCCACTTATGCCATTTATCTTATAAACATAAGAAAGCATCTTATCATCCTAATTGGTATCAACATAGCATTAGTTCACAACCCATTATCCATATAATATAAACAACATAGGTAAGATTACAAGACAACACATCACTAGCTAGGGTTTCTAGGTTAAGCATAAACCTCACTAAAGGTACCAGCTACCCTCACTAAAAGTGTGATGGGTAGCACGCCCCTTAACACAGGTGGTATCGGGCAGGGTAACAACCCTCACTAAAGGTCTGTTAACCAAGGCACTTAGCCTCATCCGTCGGCCAACCCAAATTCAAGGGTGTATCGGTCAGCAAGGCCTATGGGATGTCATGCAACTAGAGAGCAAAATATTGTGTCGAGCAACTCATGTCGTACAACCATGGAAGCATGAGTGTATCATGCAACTGGGTCCAAATTACATATCGTGCACCCAAGGTCAACTGAGTATCGGTCATCTAACTGTATCAGCTACATCCCTATTGCCCATCTAGGGTTAGGGTTTCTATCGAGCAACTGACTACCATAACGCTCAAGGTTGTATCGGCCAATAGCATGGCGCCCAAGCTTGGCCCTGTATCGCCCAACTAGCACACATCAACAAACGATACAAGGGCACCACAAGGAGGCCTATCGCCCAACAAGATCAAGCACACCATATCGGTCACACTAAGGTACTCACTAGGGTTCACTACTCAACCCATATCTGGAAACTCAAGACCAACCCAACTTATGTCACCCAAGGCACCAAACAGAGTCAAGAGGGTCATATCAGACACAAAGCCAACCAAACTTAACATGACATATCGGCCAAGATCAAAACCCTAAACAAGGGGTGTCGGGTAACCTCATCACAAGGGTGTATCATGCAAGGTACAAATGTTCATCTCGGCTTGGTCATCACTAACCTCAAGATCACCATCGTCAAAACCCTAATAGATCAAGAGAGTTGGCTCACCTCTCAACAATAAAGAGAGAGGGGTTTTGCACAACCTCCATAACATATCTCGGGCAACATGATAGATCATTTCCATATCGGCCAAGCTCCCAACCTCTACTAGGTCAACATCCAACCAAGGCTCACCTCTCAAATCCATGGTGAGAGAAGAGTGTTGCCCAAGAAACTAGAGTATAGACTCACCTCTCAACAACCAAGTGAGAGGAGTGTTGCCTATACCACTAGAGCCGAACTCACTTCTCAAGACCAAATGGAGAGAAAGGAGTTTTGCCCAAGAAACTCTATACATATGGTTCAGCCACCAAGGTCAAGAACACATCTATAACATGAACATATATCCAATAAGATCAAAGATACCAACTAGAGCAAGAAACATATATAACAATAAGCATATCCAACAAGATACATGGCCGATCAAGGTGAAACATAACATGCAACAAGAAAAGGAAGTAGTATAGCTAGGGTTAGGAGTTATGTAACCCGCCTTAAGGAAGCTCCAAGCTCCTAGCACCAAGCTCCCAAGATCCAAGCACCACCTTCAGCCACCACAAGAGGAGGAACAAGGCACTCTAGGGATCGGCCACCACTAGAGGAAGAAGAAGACTCCAAGGAAAAGGAGGAGGATCGGACACCAAATTGTAAAAGAGATGTGTCACCCACCAAGAAAGGAAAGGAAGCAACACCAACTAAAGGGATCCTAAGCAAGATAAAGGAGAGGCATATATAAAAGTGGGTGGAGGAGAAAACAAGGCAAAGTGTCGCCCACCTAGGGACACTTGTCCATGGGCAATGCCACCTCCTTATCTCACCTCATACACATGTCCAAGGCAATTGTCACATGCAAGCATCATGCACCAAGTGTCCACAAGGATGGTGACACAAATGAAGCCAAAGGTCAAGGATGGTCAAAGGCCGACACACCACATGGGAAATACACTCTCTTGCCCGACACAGCCTCATGGCCGACACAACCATGGCCGACACAAGGCTCCCAAACACACCCTTGCCCGATACAAGGTCCATCAAGGCAAGGCAAGGCCCAAACAAGGCAAAACAAGGCCCAAAAAGGCTCAACTAAGCCCAAGGCAACTCAAGCAACGAGCCCAACCCTTCCTCTCAACTCTAGAGAAAGCAAGGAGAGAGAGAAACACCTCTCAAGGTGACAAACTTGCTCATCAACCCTAAACTTGGGTTATTTGCAAGTAACACCTCCAACACTCAGAAAAGCACAAACAAACCCTAATCACCACTAGAGGTGATTAGCAAGAAACTGAGCACAAGGTTTAGGAAAACCAAACAGGATAGGCCCAAAATGGAGGCCAGGGTCCTTACAAGCCATAAACCTCTACAAAGGGATTTTCCCCCTGAAATCTGAAGAGAAAAGTAAGGGATACTTCCTCCTCATCTCTTCCTAGAGCTCCCACGTGGCTTCTTCAATGCCACGACAATGCCAAAGAACCTTCACAAGAACCACGTCCCTCCTCTTTAGCTTCTTCACTCTTCTATCAAGGATCATCACTGGACCTTCTTCATAGGTCACATCGTCATCAAGCTCAACCTCAACTAGCTGTGTCAATATCCCTGTGACTAGATGACTTTTCTTCAGCATACTGACATGGAACACGAGATGTAACATGTGCCGCTTTCAACTTTTGTTGTATCCATCTAATCTTATCTGTTGTCTACTGCACTAACTCAGGACCCAAAAGCTGATCCTCACCAGACTCATACCAACATAGAGGAGATCTGCACTTCCTTCCATATAGAGCCTCATAAGGATCCATGTCGATGCTCAACTGGTAACTATTGTTGTAGGCGAACTCTATCAAACTAAGATGCACATCCAAACTGCCTAAGAACTGGAAAACACAAGCTTGGAGAAGATCCTCTAAAGTCTGAATAGTCCTTTCAGATTGCCCATCTGTCTGTGGGTGGAAAGCAGTACTGAACCTCAATTGCGTTCCCAATGCTTTGTGTAATTGTTCCCAGAAATGACTCGTGAATTGGGGACCTCTGTCAGAGACTATCATTGCGGGAACACCGTGCAAACACACTATCTCATCCACATATATCTGAGCAAGCTTCTCTGTTGTATACGTTGTCTTCATGGGTATGAAGTGAGCAGCCTTTGTCAATCTATCCACTATCACCCAAATGGAATCATGATTCCTAGTTGTCCTTGGCAGACCAACTACGAAATCCATGGTTATATGATCCCATTTCCACTGCGGTATTGGCATGGGTTGTAACGTACCTGCCGACTTCTAATTCTCAGCCTTAACCTGCTGACATACCGCACATCTAGCCGCAAACTCGGCTATATCTCTCTTCAAGCCAGACCACCAATATAGATCCTTCAGATTATGATACATCTTGGTGACACCTGGATGCATTGCATACATCGATGTGTGCACTTCCTCGAGCACTAGATTTCTCATATCATCAACATCGGGGACCACCATCCTACCATGATAGAAAACTAGTCCATACTCAGACTCATAGAACCCATCACGCTTTTTTCTACCAAACTCTAATCTTATCAACTGAACTAAAGCATCTGCCTGCTGTGCATCTTTGATTTGCTGCCTTAATGTAGGCTTTACTTGCATCTGTGCCAACAATCCTGCCAACAAGGAGACTTCCATCTGTACATTCATCTACTGCAAAGAGACAAGCATATCCTGCCTATGGCATACCAAAGAACTCAATTGTGCTTTCTTTGTTGAGTGAGAAGAAGGAGACTTTCTACTAAGCACATCATCTACCATGTTTGCCTTACCAGGATGATACTCAATGGTGCAGTCATAATCATTGATCATCTCCATCCAGCGATGTTGTCGCATGTTCAGCTCACTCTGCGAGAAGATGTACTTCAAGTTCTTATGATCTATAAAGATCTGACACACTTCCCCATAAAGATAGTGTCTCCAAATCTTTAATATATGGACCACCATTTCCATCTCCAAATCATGTGTCGGATAATTCTCCTCATGTTTCTTAAGCTGTCGTGAAGCAAAAGAAACCACATGATCCTCTTGCATCAGCACACATCCTAGGCCTTTCTTGGAAGCATTGCAGAAAACCACATAGCCTTTCCCAGGCTCTGACAGCACTAACACTCGAGCACTAGTCAGCTTCTCCTTCAAGCTTTAGAAAGCTTGCTGACAACGATCATCCTAAACAAAGGGTATATCCTTCCTGGTCAATTTTGTCAATGGTAACACAATCACACTGAAATTCCA
This sequence comes from Alisma plantago-aquatica, assembly GCA_963693085.1. Lineage (NCBI taxonomy): Eukaryota > Viridiplantae > Streptophyta > Magnoliopsida > Alismatales > Alismataceae > Alisma > Alisma plantago-aquatica. The sequence continues at coordinate 414,827,443 of OY856415.1, read as the reverse complement.
TATAAACCTTCGGTAGTATCCTGCTAAACCCATAAAACTACAAACTTCTGTTGGCGTCTTTGGTTGCTCCCAATCTACAACTGACTCCACCTTCTTAGGGTCCACTCTGACTCCTTCTGATTCTGCCTCAGCTGTTGTGTCACTTCAACATCTCTCTTTGGGCAATTTAACTTGAAATGCCCCATCTATCTACAGATATAGCATGCCCTATCCTCAAACGGTGGTCCAGATGGCCCTGTCACTACCACTGAAGATGTACTATGTGCCTTCGACGATGAATAACCATAACCTCTTCCCTTACTCGGGGGCCACTGTGACAATGCACTGGAACCTCTCATCATGGAAGGTGCTGAAGACCTTGGTTTCTTGAAGCCACCAGACCTCTGCCTCTAGAACTGTGCATACCTCTTCTTGGCCATGGATTCCTTTTTCTCCCTAACTGACCGTTCTATCCTCTGGATAGACTCCACGAACGTGGCAAACTGCTCCCGGTTCTCCAAAGCAGTAGCAAGTGTCGTCAACTCTGCGCTCAGACCCTTCTCAAGCCGTATGATCCGCTCATCATCTGTCACCACCATGTGAGGAAAAAACCTCAGTAGATCCATGAACTTAGCTTCCTACTCAGTGATGTTCATCATTCCTTGGTGCAGACGCTCGAACTAGTTGATCTTCTCGTCTAGATACAACTTCAAAAAGTATCACCTGATGAACTCTCACCAGAAAACATCCCAACAGATCACCTCACCCAGTCACTTCTCCTCCTCGATGGCCCACCAGTGGCCAACACTACCTTTCAGAAGGTAGACAACATGCTTTACTTTGTCTTCTTTGGGGATGTCGAGGATCCGGAAGGCCTTCTCAAGACCTGTCATCCATAGATATGCATCTGCTGGATCAACCGTTGTAGCATAATCTGAAGCTCCGACTCGGCGAAGCCGCTCAAAGGTCTTCCCAATACCCGATGTTTCACCATGGGGAGCCTGTGCTCTCGATGGAGGCACTGGCAATCTCTCCACCATGAGATTCATCATAGCCATCATCTGCCCCATAAGCTGCTGGTAAGTCGGGTTTTCAAGAATGGCTGGGTCAAGTTGGGGGACCTCAGGCACCTGATCTTCACGTGCCTACACTCTTACTCCATCAACTGATGCAACATCGCTTCTCTCGGCATCATGTTTTTCATGGTTTCCATACATCTTTAAGCTTTATCTTCCACTGAGGGCAGGAGGTTATTGTAAGAAAATATGGAAAACTCACAAGAACAGACACAAACCTAGTCCTAGATCCCTGTAGACTCAGCGAACCTAGAGCTCTGATACCAAAAACTTTTTGTGACACCCCGCCAACACACAGACAATGAGGTGACACACGAAAACGTGTGAAACTTCCATAAACCACATATTACCAAAAACACGGGGTTGTATTTTTTAATATTGTGTATGTTTCAATTTATAGTGTGCTACACAAGACAACGATTGGGCATGTGCATACTATGTGATGCGATTTATGCACATGATTATCAAATATGTTGTGGTGGACATCGATACCATACCTGAGGTATTATATATAGTCTCATTAGATAATATGAAATATACCAATCTTATTTATATATTATTAATTATATATATACACCATTCCCTGATACATCAATCTCTTTACAGGTGTTTAAAACTGACTGATTGTGGAAAATAGATACAGAGAACTATTACATCCAGATCCTATAAGGAAACATGTTATATAAACATACACAAGCCTGCTATATGTCCATAGCTTAGGGAAACCAACTGTCCTGCCAACACATGAGTTCATCACCTATTCATATGTACATATCAGACCACGTAAGGCCAACAACATGATATAACAAAGGTACAACAGCGATACATCATGAAACGTCGACAAAACACCTCCGAGGATCTGAGAGTACAAGGATGACTCTAGGATTCTACTACAAAACCACCAAAACAGCAGCAAGTCCATCTCTTGGCTCCTACTATTCTTCTTGCTGCTTGGCCGCAACCTCACGACCACCACCACATCTAGCACGATCACCTAAAAAGGTTGTAAACTAGCGGGGTGAGACACACAGTCCCAGTGAGAAACATAACTCCCCGCCAAAACTATAAAACCTTAGAAAGAAAACTAAAGCAGGTAAAGGAGGTAACATATATAAGCAGATTATATGAGCAGCATACTGAGCAGAACTTATTATATTATCCAACTTACCAAGATATCCGAGAGGCATATAACCTGATTTTCTTTATGGAACATGATTGACAAGATAAGATTTATAAGATCTTATTACCAAACATAAAGAACATGCAAGTAACTGCAAGGTATAACTAGATCAACTACACAAGCCAGGCATCAACCAATGTTTCATGTTTTATCTTAAGCAATAAATACTATTCGGCTGCATTACGTATTATTATTATGAACTGGGGAAGTGAGCTATACCGCTCAAATCCAACCGACGACTGCGAAACCCAAACCGGTGCCATACAAGGTCAATGGAAGAGCCAGACTCCACGACCTCACCACTTCATGGTCAGTGCATGAGAACCAAAGCAGGACCACAATCTCTTACTTAAGTGACCTCAGTCATAGGGTCAGCTCCTGCAGGCTACCCTTTCCTCTAGCTCACCTTGGTACAGGTCTCGGCGCTAGTAAACCTTGAGCCACGGGCATGTTCACCGTGCTCTGAGCCATGAATGCATTCATTCTCTTATCAAATATCCTGAGTCATGGGCTTGTTCACCATGCTCCATATATCCTGAGTCTGCAACCACAGTTGCACTCAAATCCTCCTATTTTCGGTAAGGAGAAACCCCACATATTCAACAATATGCACTCCGGGTTAACCTGCAGGAGAACCCATTTCACCATCACCAGCTACTGACAATGATGGATCTATGGCCAGGGCAAACTACATGACATGTTCCATTGTAATTAATTAGTATATTTTAGGTGAGTTGTTGAGGCAACCAAGTTGTAAAACATACACAACATTGAGTTACATTATTACTGTCATTATTACATGATCATGGGATCTCAATCCCTCATCAAAAAATGCCACTGCATCTCAAGGCTTACATCATCACCATGGGATAGCAATCCCTCATCTCAAAATCAAAGGATAACACCTCAACTAGGCACTCAGCCTTTACTAGATCAACAGACCTTTTCTCATCATACGGGTGATACATGTTATCTCATCAATGAGGATTATCATCCTTCAGTGTTATTCAAACACATATGCTTCATAGCTCTTTCATGGCTATGATTTCATCTGATACACCTGCATGGTTAGTATGCACATCAAAAGAGATAACTTAAAATCACCAAACATAGATCTTACTGATTATCATGTCATTAGGATTGTAGATGCACATGTCAACTATCTATAATCATATGAGGCATAAAGATTATGGTTATCAAATCATAAGCATCCACTTATGCCATTTATCTTATAAACATAAGCAAGCATCTTATCATTTTAATTGGTATCAACGTAGCATTGGTTCACAACCCATTATCCATATAATATCAACAACATAGGTGCGATTACAAGACAACACATCACTAGCTAGGGTTTCCAGGTTAATCATAACCCTCACTAAAGGTACCATCTACCCTCGCTAAAAGTGTGATGGGTAGCGCGCCCCTTACCACAGGTGGTATCGGGAAGGGTAACAACCCTCACTGAAGGTCTGTCGGCCAAGGCACTTAGCCACATCTGTCTGCCAACCCAAACTCAAGGGTGTATCGGTCAGCAAGGCCTATGGGATGTCGTGCAACCAGAGAGCAAAAGATTGTGTCGAGCAACTCATGTCATGCAACCATGGAAGCATGAGTGTATCGTGTAGCTGGGTCCAAAGGACATATCGTGCACCCAAGGTTAGCTGAGTATCAGTCATCTAACTGTATCGGCTATGGCCCCATTTCCCATCTAGGGTTAGGGTTTCTATCGAGAAACTAACTACCATAATGCTCAAGCTTGTATCGGCCAACAACATGGCGCCCAAGCTTGATGCTAGATTATTTCTTTGGAGATGACACATGTCGTAAGGGACTCCCTGACTTAGGTGCTAGAATATCTATTATGCCTTACACTCTATGCCAACATCTATGGTTTACATACCTCATACCCACGAAAAATGACCATTCAATTAACCAATGTATCTATCACTAAACCCCTGGGAATTATTGAAGCCATTTTGGTGAAGCCAGGACATGATACCTATGTCCCATGTGATTTCATGGTTATGCATATCAAATAAGACAATCAATTCCTGCTCATTTTGGGAAGGCAATTCCTATCCATTACGAGAGATCTAGTGGATGTCGAAGCTGGAAAACTCATCCTATGACCAAGGAAGAATACTATTGAATACTGAGCCCTTGAAGATTTGAAGAGGGTGAATAATTCAATCAAAGCTTTTAAGGCAAAAGGTAATCTGGAATTACAACAACATACCTACAAAATATCAATCAAAACAATAGGGTCCTTCCCACACGAAAGGTATGCACATCATCTAACCATGATCCATGGCCTACAGGTTTAAAGGATAAGGGTTCAGACACCTTGTCTGTGTGTTTGACGTGAAAAATGCTTCCATCGGTCGGGCTCTCAATGCTAAACTAGGACGTACGCTTTCTAGGAGGAAACCCAACCCCTTTTTCTTATTCCTTGTTTTCCTTTTGACAAACTTATTTTGAAAGAAAAAAAGAGAGGAGAGCCAGGAGAGAAAGAGAAGGAAGAGAAACACGTCCTTGACAATCCTAATAAATGGATAGCTGACATCACGAGCAAGCCTCATGATGAAAATCTCACATCTTTCCATCAATTCCTACTGCCTAGATGCTCTCGATTGTCAGTAGGAGATTTCATGATCTTGTGAAATGATTAGTGATGTGGAAAGTGGGCTATGTGGTTTGATGGGATTTCTCCCTCTATTTTCCATAAACAATTTTATTTCTTTCTTACAGATAATTTGTCCTTATCTTTTACGAGGAGCATTATTCCTTAGAAATAGTAAGTTCTTTTTTATCACTCCAATTATCAATATTCATTGCCATATCTTGATCAGGACTTTCTAGGAAAAGATTGGCGTGAAGTCCCTATGGACTAGGGATAATGCATGCATGGTGTAACCGTCGATCTTTTTGGGCACTAGTAACATCTCTTCGATGCAACTATATAATGGGTGAAGCGTATGGCTTGGCAACACCAACACTTTCTGACAAAGAGCATAACTCCAAGCTTCTATATTCTTCTGCCTCGACATCACAAATGGCATCATCAAACACCAATATCAATGGCAGGCTCCGAAGATTGAGAGGTGGCCTTCATTGAGCAATGAGATCCCATCAGATCAGGATCTACTCTACTACTATTCCCATGACACTTACGTGCCTTGTGATGTCTAATTTGTGCACTTGGAAAATCGACGAAGGACACCAACACCAGATCCAGATACATTGATCAACTAGTTATGATCAGGAATCCATCACCCTAGCAGTAAGCTACTAGCTAGAGGTAGGCTGCGGGGAATGGGGCGCATGACACCGAACACCCTCACCACCACCAAATGAAAATCATGGCAACTGGTGGCCAAGATGGCACTCAGATCAAGTCGTCACCAATAGTAGAATAACCCATTCTTAAGGTTCTATTGTGTGCTCTTAGATGAGAAAGCACCATCCAACCCCTCCATCTCCACCACTACCAATCTCCACATCAAATCCCCTCCATCTCTAACTTCTATCTCCCCGAGGATAGGTAGAATTTTGAAGTTGGGGTAGAGGGTGGGTGGTACGTCATCTCCACCACCTCAACTCTAACCTTGCCCTTTTTCATCCTCAAACACTTCTTTCTTCTTCTCCATCTTTTATTTGCATCTATCTTGTTTTTCATTTCCTTTTTTTTATGTGAGTTGTAACCTTTACCTAGTTGATCATTTTGATGTATGTTAAAAATAAAAAATATATGAATGAACTGTCCCCTTTTCTTTTTCTCAATCTAACTCCTGCAAAATGAAGTTTTAAGGAATAAACATGTCTTGAACAATTATGGGCCCAATGACAACAACAAAGCATTCTTTCTCCTTGGAAGCAGATGGAGTCTGAAAGGTCAAGCCATATGTCCCTCCAACATGACTTGCAACAATATTTGTGAATATTCCTTTACCCTACATTAACTAAATTATATGATATCATAAGATGATCTGACTCCTATGTAGCAATAAAATGGAGAAGCACAAGTTAGTCTCTTGCTCTCACTCTCCTTCCATCATCTCTTACTTCTTCACCATTCACAAAAAAAAACAAATCTCACCATATGCCATACCCTAAGTCAAGGGTGGCATCCCCACCATCAATACTCCTCCTTTTCAATTTTCACCTATAGGTATGGAACAAATAAAAAAGGTCAATGATCCCTAAAGAAAACATGCGGTCAATGTAACTGCAAATAAATAAAAAAGTCTTGAGTCGAATAGAGGGGAGACAAATAAAATATCTGAATTCCAATAAGGTCTCGAGTGGAATAGAGGAGAGACCAGGAGATTAGGTTCATGCCATGTATTTCTCCCCCTTTTATCCAATTTTTCATACCTAGGGAATTTGTCAAAATTCTCCCCAAATAGCCAAATAGCCCTGACTTATGCTTACTTTTATTTGCACAGACAGACCAGGAATATTGTTGATATGAAAGTAGTTCATTGTAGGTTTTGGGGTCTAGTGATTAGAGGAACAAGCCCCAGTGGGGGATATCCAACTATGTCTATGTGACCCCCAAGGATTTGGACACTTGATCATGATTGGTGGAAAGGGGATCACAATGTTTGCTTAGTTGAGAGAGGAAGGCTTGGATCGTACGTAGTATCAATTGTTGATTTCCTTTTTATTTTGCTTCACTAGGGACGAGAAAAGGATTAAGTCTGGGTAGTTTGATGAGTGTATTTATACCCATTTTTACATACTATTTTACTCGCTTTTTAGGGGTTGTTTTGTTTCTATTTCCTAGTTTTAGTTTTATAATCACTCAATTGCAATTATCTTTCCTTTTTTGAACTTTAATGCATTTTCATATATGTTTTATGCAGAATTAGCCAAAATTACATGACAATGCCCAAATGGACGATCAAGCCCTCACGATGCTACACCTCAAGGAAAGGAAGGCTAGAAAGCTTTCCATTTGATCACCTTACAACCACCTAGTCAAGCGATTGGCTCTGCAATTTGCCCGACTCGAGCCTCTCTCTACCTGGAGTTTTCCAGATTCTTACATATTGACTCGTGCCCGCAACATCCAATCCATTCTGGTTCACCTCATGCTGGTCTGCCAAAGAACCAGACCCGAGGTCCAAATTGAGTAACCCACATGAGTTGTCTGTTGGACCGAGTACGGATAATGCAATCAGATGCCTTTGACCACAAGCATTCAACTTTAGGGTTTTAGAGGAAAGGAATGCAACTATAAAAGGGAACCCTTATCATCCATTCAATGAGGTCTCTAATCAGTGATTATAAGCCACATTGTGCATCACATGCCCTATTGAGAAGTGAGGAGACAACGACTACAACAAAGAGACTGGTCTTCCTACACTAGGTGTCATGGCCTTCTCCATCATTCCTACTATATTTTTGTTGTTTTCCCTCACCATGAGTGAGTAGATGTTTGTGCTAGGGCATGGGACTAGCCTCGATCGCCCGTACTTTATCTTAGCTTGTAGTTAAACTCAACTATATAATTACTAAATAAAGTATCATTTTGCTTAATTCTTTGCCTTGCAAATTGACGACTTGCTTTGCATATACGTTATAATCATGGATATGTAGGTTATTGTGAGCCTGATTAGAACACCAGAATGATCTTATTATCCACCTGAGATGTCAGCAAGGGATAGTGAGGTGATTGAACTTTGATCTGCTATGTGTTGAGGATGGTCGGTAGTACGTAAGGGAGTTTAGTTGGAATAAATAGGGAACTTGGTTGCCGAGGTTGGTCTGTTCCAAGGGAGTTTAAGCCAAGTGACAACTTGTATCCCATGAGGGTGCAATAGCTAAGCCTCAATTTATCAATTACTATCAGAGAGTTAGATCTTATTAGGATAATTAAGTAGGCACGAGTAGAGAATCCCCATGCCCTGGTTCTCTTTATCATATGCTATTTACTTCCTTAATCTCTGCTGCTTTGGGAAAAAATTTAGTTTAACCAATCTTTCAACTACTCAGTGATATATATTACTCTTAATATTTCTGAATCTACATAAATACTTAAAAAGGTTGTCTTTGGGTTGGATCCATAAGTATAATGTGATAAAGCTTCTGCTCGTTTGGAGTGGGGAATTAGTGCAGTACTTTTGGATAAACCTAGAAGTTATTCTTTCAAGGTTTTTCTTGGTGTGATATTTGGAGACCCATAAATAGTCGATCCAGAGATATTTGTTTACAAAAAGCATCCCCCATTCCTAGATCTCTTAAAAAAATGAGGCTTGATACTTGATTCCTGAAGTTGAAAGAAGCAAAGAAGAAGCTTCATGTGGATATCCCTTTTCTAGATGCTCTGGTAGAGATTCGTATGTGGTTAAAGTATTTGAAAATGCTACTCCACTAGGAAGTACATAAATGAGGAGTATGAGATGGTTAATTTTGTTTGGGAAAATTTATGATATAATTCAGAACAATGTGCCCAAGAAAAAGAAAGACCCATTCTCCCTTGCAATCTCATGTCACATCGGCGATTCCACATGCAAAAAAGGATTAGCTGACCTCAGAACTAGAATATCTATCATGCTTTATAGCCTATGCAAGAGACTAGGATTCACAAAACTACTTCTGACGGGCATGACAATACAACTCATTAATTATTTGATGACACTTCCTATGGGAATCATTGAAGAAGTCCTCATCAAAGTGGGCAAGGATTCCTATGTTCTATGTGTTTTCCTCATCATGTACATAAAATAAGACATCAGGTACCTTCTTTTTTGTCCAACCTTTTATGGACACAACAAGAACACTTATTGATGTCAAAGAAGCGAACCTTACTTCTAAGATTGGGGAAAGAAATACTTGATTTCAAAGTCTTTGACATCATGAAAATATCAAGCATGGAAGAAGAAGTTTTCTTGTTGGACTGTATAGAGCACATGTAACTTCTACCCATATAGGATTTGAATCTGAAGTCCATCTAGAGATTTCTCTCACTAATCCTAATGCCACCGAGCCTACTAATGAGTGAGTAAAATAATGCAATCTTCACCTCAACTCCATAGGAGAGGGCTTGGGGGCTAAGTTGAAGAGAATAAATCAGTCTACCTCACCGAAGAACTCGATGAGACGCCCAAATCCCCTGAGATGAAACCTCTTCCATATGGCCTAGAATATCTTTTCCTAGATAATTTAGAAGTTTTCCCAATGATAATCAACTCTGATCTGAAACCTGAGTAGGAAAACCAGTTGCTAACCAATCTAAAAGAAAGGGGGAAGACCATAGGCTACAAGATTAGAAACCTCTCTCAAGTTAGTCAAGCATTGTGAATGCACAAGATCCCTAGGGAGTAAATCCACAAGCCAACTATAGAACATCAATGCAAAAAAACCCCAAAAATGAAGGAGGTAGTTTCTCTTGAAGTTGTGAAGTAGGTCACCTCTGAGATCATCTACCCCATTGCCAATTGACCATGGGTGAGTCGTATCCAAATTATTCCAAAGAAAGGAGGTTCCAAAGTGGTACACAAAAAAAATAATGAACCCATCCCCACTCAAACCAACACTACGTTGTGGATGTGCATTGATCATAGGAAAATGAAAAAATCTACATGCAAGGACCTTTTTCCCTTACCTTTCCTTGACCAAATTCAAAATTGCCTAGTTCATCAAGAATATTTCTTTATATCTGGATGTATATTATGAGTTTTATCAAATCCCAATCCATCTAGGAAACCAGGAGGAAACAACCTTCACATATCCTTTCAAGACCTATGCCTTCACAAGAATGCCCTTTGGGCTCTGTAATACACCAGCCACGTTCAAACATTGCATGTAAACCATTTTTTCCGGATTGAACGAGACTATCATGAAATTTTTCATGCATGATTTCTCCATTTAAGGAGATTCATTGGACTCATGTCTAACACATCTCTCTTTAGCGCTAAAATGTTATGAGGAAGCACACCTAGTGCTAAACTTGGAAAAATGCCATTTCATGGTGAAAGAAGACACAATTCTTGGATATGCAGTTAGTAACCGAGGAATCGAAGTAGACAAAGAAAATTTTGAAGTGATCGCAAAACTTAGCCCTCCTACCACTATAAGAGAATTAAGACCATTCTTAGGTCATGCAAGCTTATATAGAAGATTCATCAATATTTATCCAAAATATCTGTGCTAATGACAAATCACTTCTTAAGGATGCTGAATTTCACTTCGATGAATAATGTATGAGGAATATCAACAATTTGAAGCAAGTCCTCACTACAACCCCCAATATCTGAGCATCACATTGATCTCAACCTTTTGAAATCATGTGTGACACAATGGTTATGGAGAAAGGGTTGTTATAGGCCAATGAGTAGAAAAGAAACATCATGCTATTTATTATGCGTCGAGGTCCCTTATTGAAGCTCAAAGAAATTACATGACTCCTGAAAAGGAGCTTTAGTTGTGGTATATTCTTTTGATAAATTCAGATCATACATGTTGGGTTCGAAGGTTATAGAACATTCTATGACTTGTTACCTACTAAAGAATAAAGATGTGAAACTAAGATTGATTAGACGGACTCTCCTTCTACATGAATTTGATTTGGAGATACGAGATAAGAGAGGTACTAAAAACTTCATCGTTGATCATTTAACTCATATTCATAGTCATGATAAAGAATCATCCCTATCAATGATTCCCTACCAGATGATCAACTCATGAAATATTCAACATCCATTCTGTGATATGAAGATTATGTCAATTATCTCACTACATGCATTATACATCCATAATGCACATGCATTGAGAGAAAGAAGTTCATGCATGAAGTTAGGCAATACCACTGGGATGAACCCTACTATCCAAGCTATGTGCCTATGGCCTATATCAACATTTCAAGAGGAGGAGGCCCCTCTAGTTGTAGAACATTGCCACTCAAGCCCACCTGGGGGTCACATGAGTTCAAACAAAACTATAGTAAAGGTCCTGTAATATGGATTTTCATGGCCAACTATATCCAAGGATGTTTATAATTTCATCTTATCTGATAAAAAATGTCAAAAGTCTAATAATATCACCAAGAGAGATGAAATGCTCTTGAAACTCTACCAAGAAGTCAGTTCTTTTGATGTATGAGGTGTGGACTATATGTGTTCATTGCCCCTTCTGCATATGGTTTTTGCTATCCTTGTAGTGGTGGATTATACTTCCAAATGGGTAGAAGCTATACCCACTATGACAAGTGATTTGATAGCTATTATAAAACTATTAAGAGACATCATATGCCCCCTCTTTGGAGTTCCTCACACTGTCACATCTGATGGAGGTTCCCACTTCCTGGAGCGAAGCTTTGAAGCACTCTTGAGGAAATATGCCATTCATCATAAGGTCGATTCCCCCTACCACCTGCAAACAAGTGGTTAGGTAGAGGTATCAAACTGCCAGAACAAGGCCATATTGGAAAAGACTATTTGCCATAACATGAAAGATTGGTCTAGCAAAATCAATGATACTCTGTTGGCCTATAGGATAGTTTTCAACATTCCCCTAGGCACAAAACCTTATATATTTATATATGGAAAGTCATGTCACCTCCCTGTCAAGTTAGAACATAAAACCCTATGAGAAATCAAGTAGCTCAATTTTGATATTAAGAAGGCCCATATAAAAAGACTTCTATAGCTGCAAGAACTAGAAGAACTCATGGTGATCACATAAGAGAATGCACAAATCTACAAAGAGAGAACCAAGTTATGGAATGACAATTATCTAAAAAGGAAAGACATAGATTTTAGATATCAAAACCTACTTTTCAATGCAAGACTGAGACTATTTCCAGGTAAACTTCGGTCCCACTATTTTGGTTTGTACATCATCCGATACATCTATCTGCGTGGTGCATTCATTTGTGTGGAGTGAAAATTCTGGCGAGTTTGTGGAAAATGGTCAAGGTCTAAAAAGATACTTTATAATGGCTAACATGAGTGTAGAAACACCTAGTAGTCTCTCTAAGCCTGCAACCTGTACCAAAGATTGAAATCAAACTATCAAGCCACCGACATATAACACAGGTGCTTGTCAGGAGGAAACTCAATTTCTATTTTAAATTTGGTTCTAACTCCTAGATTATATAATTTTCCCTTCCATTGGAAAATGCAACGCAAGATGAAATTTTAAGTTTTTATGCTTCCACCCCTAGTATTGAGATTTTAAATGGAGAGAAACATTTCTAGTAGTAACACAACCACACTTGATGGCCCAATAAGCATGTGTTTTCCTCCATCTCAAATTTAGTATTTGCCTGGGCCAAGAAAATTTTTAATTTTAGGGTGGAGGGTGGGTTAGTATGATTCCTCTTCAAATTACATAATTGCAATTTTGAAGAAAAAATCTATTATTTTTAGTATTATTCTCTTTCCCTTTTGAAAGTAGGATTTTATAGAAATCTGATGAAAGTTTTCTAAAATCTATACAAATCATGAAACTTATTTGGAGGAGAAATGAACTTCATAAACCCACTCTTATTTGATCACAACCTTTGAGAGACCTCTGAGAGATACACCAACCAATCAAATTCTCATTGACTGAAAGAGCTTAAAAATCTCATCGACCAATGGGATTAAGAAGACTCATCGGTCCAAAAAGGAAACTAACTGTCATTTAGGATCCTATTGACCACTGAGACACTAGAATTCTTGTTGAGTCTCCTAGATCCAGATTACCTAACGGTCACGGAGGAATAGGGATTCTTGTTGGGGTCTTTAGACCCTGTAATCTTATTGATTTGCAAATTAAATGCACAAATGGGGATCTCCTTGGGCTAAAATTTAAACAGTCATTAACCGATGAAGTTTCTGGATAATGTGACCAACAAAGCTTCATGATAATTAAATCCTCTCATGGTTAAAAAACTGTCTGATCTCATGCGGGCTTATAAGAAATCCTAGCTCCACTCCAAGTAATTTTCTATCTTCATATTGGACCTATATGTGCTGACTCCCGTCACTATCGACGTGTTTGCCTTCCTCACCAACCACCTCTGTCAACACCCCTACCGCTGCCAACACCTCAGATTTTCCACCAACTACCCCCATTACCCGTGTCATCAATGTGACGCTGGAGAAGACGATTGGGTTACTCAAGTGTATCATCCACACAAAGTAGCACACCAACTTGAAAATGACTTACCAAAGGATGTGTTTGAGAGAGAAAACTTGTCAGTGATTTATAACAGGGCACCCTTGGCCCGCGCATATGCTCTTTCTCTAAACCCTTCCTTTCACCACTCTTCTTTTCTTAATCAAAGAGAGTTGTTACCATCGACCACCAGACCTTACTTTTTTGGTTGGGTGACCCTTTTTGTTTTCCTGGTTTTTGGTCAGTCGGTGGTCACCACAATTTCCCCGCCAGCCGAGTTTCTATTGACCACCAGATTTCTCATCGACTAAGGGTTCCTTAGCGTAGACCCTATTGTTCCCCAATTTTTCATTGATCAATAGGCACCCTGTCAATGAAGTCTCATTGAAAATCTCATTGACTAGAATTTATGTGATCCTGTTCGGCGTAGTGTTAACAACAAAAGTCAACTACACACCCTTTATACGGTTGAGTGCAACTGGTCCCTAACTACTGATAACATATTCTGATCTAGTCAACATGATGTCATCAACCACCTTTGATTCACTTGATCTATGGGCCATATCTTTTGAGGGGATAGAGAAGGTGATCAAGGAAATCATAGAAACCCTTGATCCAAATAAAGACATGCCTCATACCAGCCGCTTGAAATTGTAGTTTAGGAGGGAGTATTTAGTCACTTTGTTAGAGCATGAACCTACTAAAACTAAGCAAATAGAGCAAGTGTCGACAATTGCCACCTTAAAATACTTGCCATCGGAGGAGGATAGCCAGAAGAACAAAAGAAAAGAAATAGAGACATCTCTCAAGGGCCTAGCACCAAAGAAAACTAGGGAAAAGAAGAGGACTGGCTGAGAGAAAGAGGTAGGGGAAGTGGAGTCACCTTTAGTTCTCACTGCAGTTGTAGCCAGCGAGACACCTAACACACTATCAAATAATGAGAAACCAGAAGACATGTTTATGACTAGAGATGATGAACATCAAGCAAAGTGCGATCTGCTCCTCAAGAGCAAGACTAATTGGGTTATCCAATATGCCTGCATAGAGACTCCAGAGAAATTGGGAATCTATAAAAGAGTGGAGGAATTTTTGAAAGGAACAAAGCCTGCTATCTCTAGAGGAACATTTGATTTTCTATTTGAATGTTCTGGAAAGAAATCATTTTGACTGAACGGCTTTGAACATTATATTCTACAAGATAGAGGAGAAAGCATCTGCCTCCACCAAAGAAAGGTACAGTTACCAGATTTGACAGTAACAAGACTTGGGAGAGGCTAACAAGCGAATCAAAACATAGGCCAAGCTCTTCAAAGGAGGCCCAAGTGCATTCTAGCTTCATAAGATTAATCTAAAAGATCATCGACAATGCCATCTTTGCAAGATCTGATATGGGAACATAACCAGGGAGATCTATTCCTTATATGGTGCATCCTGGAAAAGAGGCTAGTGAACATTTGACAACCACTAATAGATAAGTTGTCTACTGTTGTCAGCCGCAGGGCCCGAAAGACTTCTCCATGGAGGCCTGATTACTTTGATAGGATGCTACCATCCATACGCTCGCGTACTAAAGAACTTCAAAAAGAGTATTAGTAGCAGGTTTCTCGACATCAAATGCCTCCTTACAGCGGGGGTGATTTCAACAGAAGATGAGACTTACTTCTACATATTTGCAAAATCAAATAATTTACTTCCTCTCCCAGAGATAAGAAACAATGACACCCACAAGCTCATTTTCTCCCGGGATGATATTGGTAAAATGAGTTCCAGTATAATCGCTTGACCGGATGCGGCCACCGACATAGATCTCAAGCCAACAATGACCATATCAGCTAGAACAGGCATAGAACAACAAACAACCAGGAAGAAACTAACAACTAAGGTCCACATGGCAGGACATAAAAAAATGCAATCCGCTATGAACCCAGTTGTCGCTCAAGTAGCGGTGGCTGAAATAATAGAAAAAAAATCCAAAGGAAACCACCGTTACAAGAGGTCCAATCAGCCGTAACAACCCAGGAAACTAAGCAGAATGCCAAAGAGGTCCCAGTGGTTCAAGCTTATCACAAAAAAATTTCAATTACTGATGTGTCTTTTGTTTGCCCCTTGAATAGCACATTGGAGCCTGATGGGGATCATCCAAAAGTCAAATGTTTCAGTGCTTCGAAAGACCATTGAGTTACAAGTCAGGTCCGCGCTACTGTAGTTGTACATAGTCATGTGTCATTTATACATGTCAACTACTATCATCACCAATGCTTGGACATTCGGAAAGGCAAGCTGACAAATTTTGTTTCTCTCCTATTCACTGTAGTCTAAAGTTCCTTAAGGGGTTTGGAATCAAGTTTATCTTCAAACAACTTTTTCTCCAAAACATGTTTCTCATTATAAATAGGTTGAACTTTGTCAGGACGTAGGAACTTTTCAAGTGTAGTCATGCATAATATTGTGAACAGGCGTTGATGGAGCCTGGTTTCTTTCTGAAAATCCCCCTAAAATGTTCCCTCTTAGAGTTCTCCCTTGATGTTTGTACAAGATGTCTGTCCCAGGTAGACTGCAAGGACATGTACATCCCTACATGAAATTCTAGATATAGATGTAATATCCATTCCCACCTTTTTTCAAAGTAGGGGTGGAGGCATGGGATATTGTGGCATAACTTCTTGGGATGATGGCCGAAATTCTATAAATGGTTCATACATGAAGGAGTTGAGCCAGCCTTTGTCTTCCTTAGAAGTCCCTTCTGCACCTGAAGTTCTGTGAGTTAGAGTTGTTGGTACAGACGATATAGGTTTTGCTTCTTTGGTTGTAGGCGCTTTTGACAGTGTAAGTGCTATTGTTCCAGCTCCTAATTACTCAGCCACCTTTTTAGAGATTGCCCCATTATATGCAGTGCTTCCAGTAGGGGCATCCTAATGTTGTTCATTGAATTGCAGATAGAGGTCACACATATCCATATCTATAAACATGGCTTTAGCTGTGGCTTGAAACACTTCTTCAGAATACATTTCTATATCTTCATCATCTGGCTCGTTAAAGTTCTGTATGGAAGTTGCGGTTTTAGCAAGTAGTTGTTCGATCATTGCATCATCATGTCTTGTTGTGTAAGTGGTTGTTGCTTCAGGTGGTGACATCATCTCTTTCTAGGGAGGGTTCTCCTCCTACTGTTGGAATCGGGTACCCTCCTATTGTACTTCCTGTACAGGTATGGCATCCACTGGTGATGAGTTTAAATCTAGGTTTGTGGTCAGGATGCTGAATTTGCTCATTGACTTTTCTCTCTTACTTGGGGGAGCTTCAGAATTGTTCGTCTCTTTTTAAGCTAAGGGTGTTTGCTCTGCTTCCCCATGGGATGGCGGGTCGGGTGGGCTTGAGGAAGCAGTCGACACCTATGGGTGAGTGATGTGTTTTAGTTTTTTTCTTGCGTGCTTTCTTCATTTTGTAGTCGTTCATCTACCATCAGATATAGGAATTCCTCATGCTCCTGTCATATCTCATTCGTCTCTTTGTGTAGCTACGCCATCTGATCTGCCATTGTGGTCATGGTCTTCATCATTTGTTGTTGATTCACCGTCATGTCCTCAATGAACAGCAGTATCCCCATAGTCCTTTCATGTAGTCTCTCCAAGGCTATATGTAATGGAAGAGGAATTGGAGGAGGAGTTATGTATCTACTTACACATGTCGTCAAATTGATGTGCGAGCTCCTCTCCAAGAGTTTTCGGAAGCTACCTCTTCTGTGGCAGTGTAGTTGTGGTTGGCGCATGAACTGTTTGATGTGTTCTTTATTCTTTTATTTGAGATAGAGACCGTGGAACCTATTCATCCTCCCTCGGTTGCGTATTGTCTGCACCGCCAGGGGCTGCCGGTTCTGGCTGGTTTACAGTTGTTCTATCAAGCAGCTCAGGCATTCTTGTTGGTGGTTCCTCGGGTTGATCTCCTTGGTTATTTTTTAGGGGTTCTAATTCGACTTTGGTTACGGAAGGCTCAGTGGTGATGGTTTGAACCTCTTTGGCTCCGACTTGATACTTGCTTTCCATTACCTTAACGTTCCCCAAGAAGAGATTGAATCTGGGACTATGCATTTGTCGCACTGCAGCTTATAGAAGTGGTGAATAAAGGGATCCCATTTGAAGATTTATTTCTTGAAGACTTGTATGGGGTATGAGGTGGCTACACCATTGAGGTTATCTACAATCTCCACTTCTTCAATGATCCGACAAAGCCCCCATGCAGTACTGCACAGACTCTACACAGGCATCCCTCTTCCTAAGAAACAACTGTGGCATGGCCAGAGAAAGGGTATGTGGTTTGATCCATCAGATAAAGAAAGATACCCGGTGTAGTAGAAAGGGTGTCCCACCATGGAGCATCAAGAAGAACAAGATCAACCCCCAGTGAAACCAGCAACAAGGCAGCAGCTGCTCCACACTGAAAATGAGCAGTCACCGACAGCCCCTCCAACAAGTGAAACTGAACCACCAAAGGTCACAGCGAAAGAAACAACTCAACCAGAAACAAAAAATCAACTAGAGGGGGAGATAGAGGATGAAGTCACCGTAGACCAAAACAAAGAAGAACTTCTTGAAGCAAGGCTCAAAGGGCCAGTTGGTACTATCAAATCTAGCTTCTCAAACATTTATAGATGGTCATGTGAGAGTCTTTCCCTGCAATTCATAAATATGATCATGGACAAGCTGAAGCAGAATGATAACCTCAGAGAAGTGGTCTTGGAACGATATGGAATTTGCATTCTAAAAGGTGACCTCCACAACACCTTAAAAATAGAAGGATATATTTCAGTTAGCATGACGTCACCTACCAATCCCTACTCCGAGATGGTATGCCAAACACTCACATGACATATTATCTACTATAGGAGGATATCATCAGTAAGAAGAATACTGGAGACAAAGAACGGTTAATACAACGTTTGTAAAGCTCACTACCAGATTTCATTTTCCTACCAATTATGCACAACAACCACTAGACACTTCTAGAAGTGAATATGATGGCAAAAAATCATTTTTGTACAACATTTTGGATGTCACCTATGCAAAATAAATATACAAATATGATGAAGACGTAGAACTCATAGAGAAAAAATCAAAGCTTGTGCAGAAGAAATAATCATGTTAATACAAGAACATGGTAGGAGATATCAAGTCGGCCCTGGAAAAGACTTCAAAAAATCACAATTTGGTCATCAAAGCCCTCAACAACTTCAACATTCCAATGATTTTGATTTCCTTACTCGTTCTTGCATGTCTATTTTTAATGCTCCATGGCTTGTATATAACTCTTTTAAATCAATGTTAATCATTTTTTTTGTGGATTGATCACATAATCTACATGATTTATTATATTCATTTTTTTGTGATAACTTCTATACTTAGGTTTTGAATATTGATTAACTTTGTTAATGTCCAAACAAGAACTTCTAAAGAGAATCGCTAGATTTATAGGTATATGATCCATGAGTAACGAGATATCAAAATAAAAGGAGATAATCAAGAATTTTCTCACTCCTAATAGATGGATCTTGTTTTTGCTCTAATTCTATGGTTATATCTAGCTTGGACATGTTATGGATGTGCTTGTGCGTGTAGCGATGGTGAAACGCAATATCACCCCAGTGACTTTCATCATTAATCTGAACTAAGTTTTAATCCTGCACCTTTAGTTTGCTTGCAATTAGTTTAACCTAAACCAAATCAACTCTTAGTTCTAAATATTAGTCTTGGTTCAACTGGTTATAAACTGACAAGATTCTTAAAATTGTTGTCCCTTGGGATTTGATCCTTAACTATATTTTGATAACATCCATCTGCTTACGGGTGGTATTATTGCATGGTTTTTGGTAAAACCTTAGGGATTTCAACCCTTAGGTGAATTTGTTAGTGTAGTAAAAGTCACATCAAACCTAAATTGTGTCTTCATGTTGATAGTAAATGGTTTTCATGTGAATAACACTCCAACTAGAGATTAGTGCTTATGCAGGTGCAATATGTATGCACTCTTTTGAGTTTATCCTATACATAAACTTGTATACACTTTTCCAATTTCCACCTTATTTCTAATGGAAGTGTGACTCCTCTCTCTATATATAGATAGATGATATTCTATTTTCTTTATGCACACTATTATCGAGACCTATCTCAAGATATAGTCTCATCATTTTCAACAATATGTTTTCTAGAGAAGAAAATAGATAAAAATATAAATAAAAAACATTGAACGCATCTTCAAAGTAGTTGAAGTTACATTTGGTCATTGTACAGAGTATAAAGTTAAATAAGGATATATACATATTTACTAAAATAAATACATCTAAAAGATTTTCCAAGGTGAAAAAATATTCAAGAAATTGAGATAGATTACAGTAGAAGTACAACTTCCCTATCAACATGAGACATCTTGATCCTTAAATTGAGAGAGAATTCTAGCCTAACTCTTAAATCTGAGATAAGAGATAAAATACTCTACTTCTATGGTGTGTTAAAATCAAGTTTCCCATGATATTTATCATTGAGAATATTTGAATATCATCACATTAGATAAACTTAATAACAATGAAGTTATTGAAAATAGAATATCTGAAGTTATGGAATTAATTTTTTTGTAGGTTACTTATTACATGAATTAATAACATATTACATTATTCCTCATATGTTGATATTCTAATTTATCGGATTCGGATATATATTGGAAATACAATGTGACTAATGTATTCAAGGCAAGTGTCACACCCTACCCAAAAAATATGGATGATCCTTACACTTTTGGTAGTGAAACTTCATTTGCAGGTCACATGCAAAATAAGGACAGGTGTTGGAGTCATCACCACATTTTATATAAAAAATGGGGAAAACATAATGAATCATTGAATCCATGTTGGAATGATGAGCCGTCATATGATTCGGATAGATAAGAAAATAAAGTCAACATGACAAATGCATAGAAATTAGATTTGGTGATCTTGTCACAAGTGGGGAAGGATTATCACCTTCATCTCTCTCAGTTATCAATATTGAGCCATTTTCATGTGGTTGCGAAGGCGAAATCAATTTTAGGACAATAAAGATAATAAAACTAATGGAAAAATAGTAGAAGACGTACTTTTTTTGGTGGGCTGGCTTTTAGGGCTAGAGATGTATGTGTCTTTCCCATCATTACCCTAAAAGTTGTACTTTTTAGGTAAATTGGGTTTCTAATTACCTCAAAACCTCCCAAAATAGAGATCCCTAATGGGTGATTAGGATCGATGGGTAAGATTTAGAGGATGACAAAATATGTAGGCTAATAATCAAATTGAATTTCTGAATATTAAAACACAATAAGTGCATTAAAAAAATAGTTATTACAGTTCAAATTACCATTTTAACTGTATACTTATGCTAACTGGGTAGGTGGTGTCAGAGTAAGAATCCTCTAATCATGAGTGATGTGTAAATAAAAGAGAGAGGTATCTCGATCCTTTAAATTTAGGAGGTTGTAAAGGGGCCCATGATATAGTGGATATATGGGGGTACTTATATGTGGATTTTAGGGTTTAGGGCTCTGGATAGAACCTTCTAGTAGTGGTTGCAGATCACCACAATAAGCCATGTTGGTTGAGCACATGGATATAGGAAATTTTCCATGTGGCATGTGTCATATGGCTCAGATCCTTTGGGTGTCCTAGTTGGTTAAATTCTTTTTCTCAATTTTCCAATAATTTCAAGAATGTTATGGATAAAATCAAAGATTAGAGAGAGATAATTTGGGATTATCCTTGGTTTTATTGAGGAAAATAAATTCAATATCCTTAAGGAGAAAGAATATACTATTTTGGACACTTTAAGTAGAAATTTATGAAAAAAAAGCTTATAGGAAGCCAAATTGAAGAGTAAATTGCACTTTTGGTATAAAAAGGTCTCTATATAGTAGACCAAAAAAGGGGTAGAAGTTGGTGAAAAAAGATGGATTAAATATTCCAAAAAATATAGGGAAATGTGAGAGAAATGATAAATGTGGAAAATAAGTGGAATGTGGAATGATCTCCATCATTAGCCAGAGAATTAGCATTAAGAGTGAACTTATGTCGAGTGAGGAATAATGAGGTATCTACAATTTAACCCTCTCATGGCAAGGTTTGAGATAAGAGTGATAACCTCATGCTTGAGCCTATTATGACCCTCATTTTTTTATCATAAAAGGACAAAATTTTTGGAATTGTCAAAGATGTTTTGACAAACCTTATGGAGGGTGGAAAGCATATGTAATGCATTTTCCTTCTAAGGATGAATTAACCATTCATGACAAACATAAGATTGGATATTCATTATTTCTAATGAGTAAGGGTAGCCTCTAACTGAGACACTTACCTATATTTGGCGAACCATTTATTCTCCTAGAGTTCTGAAGAGCCATTTGAGGTTTACTGGCTGTAAAAGTGACTCTGATCATCATTTCAAGTACTGATATTAAAGCACATCTAGTTATCTCACTAACTCATAATGAGAAGGAGATGAAAGTGAAAAGTGGATGGGATTGGTGATATGTCAAAGTAATTAAGATCAAGAGTCAATAATTATGAGAAGGGGTGGAAACCTCTCTGTTGTAAGAAGATCTTTGAAAAAGAGTTATCATCCCTTTTCCTCATCTTTAGTTTTATTAATTGTATCTATGTTTTGGAGGGGACAATTCAGAGTTAGGACTAAAACTCTTAAAATAAGCGCAATATGAGGATTTCCTATATGGGATAAGGATTTGATCATTGAGATTCGTGGTTGAGCATCAGAAAAGCTCCCAAATGTAAAATGGCCTTCTGGCCAACGCTTGTATCAGTTAGTTATATGTCTTATTAGAGTACCTAAACAAGGTGAGATAGGGCATTAGGTGATTGTCCAGTAAAAGGTGGCCTTCACGATGTGTTCCTCCACTGGTTCATCCTTTGTTCCCTTAGAGTGTTGGACAGAAATAATTTGAACTCTCTAGTTCTCTTCTTGGGTATTAGCGATTGAGTCATGGATCAAGATCACAATAAGGTTCTAGAAATTATGTTCCTTTAAAGTTATGATCTAAAATTGTCAAAAGATATGAACATGTGTATTGCGAATTTGGTTCAGTTATAGTTCATAAATAGGACCCTAAAGGATTTGGAAATAGGAGCATGAGATTGGTTCAGTTTTAGGTCGTAATCTAGGACCCCATATATATTATAAAAATGGGGCTTTGATTTAACTCAATTTTAAGTCATGGTATGGGACCCTAGATATGTAAAAATGATATTTTGTGCTGGCTTAGTTTTAGGTCATGATCCGATAACAAAAAATGATTTGATAAATGAAGAATGTGATTGGTCCACTTTTAGGTCATGGTCTAAGACCCTGGTGATCTCAGTTAGATGAAAGAATTATTTTTCTTATTAAATAGAGGCATTTCTACCTTTCAAACCAGGATTTGTATTTTTCATTTTTTTTAATTTTTGGTATTTTATTTAAATATGTTGGGTATTCAGGATTTTTAGTGGTTTCCAGAAGGTTTTTGAAATTCTTTCAAAAATCTAGGGACATGATTGCAATTTTTGCAAAAGTTTTTATTTTTAAAAGAAAGGAAATGAGATGGGGTCCAACACCCTTCCCATTTCTCCACTTGTGTGAAGCAGCTGCTGCGATAATTAGGTCAAAAACAATTGAAGGTGATGATGTTGACGAGGAGAGAACAAATTGCTTTGATCTGTAAGCCTTTGTGATAGATTGGATTTTGGCTTAATTTTGAGGATGAAATTCCTTCTAAGGTGTGTAGGATGTGATAGACTGAACTTTTAGAATTTTTAAATGTATAATGTCATAAGTATTCATGTGTTTGAGGAATGTTAAGAGTTGCAAGTGTTTTGATAAAATATGGATGTGTAATGGTGTTGACATCATGATTAAGATCCTTACGTTTATGACTTTTTGAAGTATTATTTGACAAATTAAACAGTTGAGTTTTGGCACCAAGTTTGAGTATAATGTAGCTTAAGTGATGATAAAATTACTTAAAATTCCATGATCAAATGAGCCTCCTAGAAGAAGTTATTTAAGTTTGAAATAGGTTGAAGGGTTAATATTGTAATGTTTTTGGGACCAAACGTTTCAATCTAGGAGTTTAAGTCTCTTGATCAATGTGGTGTCGAGCACCATTTTGTTTAGGAAAGGTTGTGTGGCCCATTCTTTGTCCTGGATCTTTGATCTAGTGGCAATAGTCTTTGTAAGGGAGAAGCCACAAATAGGATTGAATACATGAGCATCTTGAACCCTGCGATGAGAGATCAACGCCTAACAAGTTATCCTCTACCTTGCGGTTAGAGCAAGGTAGTGGACCAGTTGTCGTTGAAGCCCTACCCACCACAACATGACATAGTTGTGGCTCAAGGTGTGAAACTAAGCATGCAGTTAACTTCGTCTCCCTGAGCGTTCACATAATAACACTTTTTTTTTACTTTTAGTAGAGTGTAGATGGAGGATGACCCCTCCTTTGTACAACTTCTCCACTAGTAGTCACAGGTTTTGTGAAGAGGTGGGAAGCCGAGATTGAAAGTGGATGTGAGAATGCACAAAAAGGAAATGATTAGAAAGGATAAAGGAGAAGAAAGGTGGCATTTCTAGTGGATTCTATGGAGTCTTCCATTTCCGTCGAAGCCAAGGTTGTCTGGAGACAAGAACAGAGTTAGGGGCGACGTGTCAGGCCTTTTATTCACAATCTTTAAGTTTTCTTTGGTCTTTGTGGTTCGTATGGAGATGATCGAACCATTTGGGGGTTGAGACAGGGTTTAAGAGGCAGGGCCCCTCTTCTACTCAACTGCAAAAGACTCTCATGGTGGCGAGCTGCTGGGAGGTAGGGTTAGGAGCCAAGGCAGAGAAAAGAATGAGCCTTGTAGATCCCTTTGACCGTGTCATAACCTAAAGAGGCATTAACAGACATCGAGGAGGATGTGAGTACTATATACTCTTGGTTGGAGTAGTTCCATGTGGCGGCGGCATGACAGAGAAGACATAGGGTGTGTGTGTGTGTGAGAAAGAAAGCATGATGGAACCGAGTCCAACAGCAATAATTGTCAGATTCCCAGCCAAATCGACCAACCAGACGACCCAAACAGTACACCAAGACAAATCAAGATAGATCGTCAGGTTCAAGCACAAACCACCGACCAACTCAACCAAGGTAAGCTATGCCCCCCTTCGAGCCACGTGGCGGCCCCCGATTGGCCAAAAAAAGGTAAATATCCAGTAATTACACAGATCTTGCATAATTCATAATAATTAGCTCGAGTATTAGAAAAATACAAACAAACTACCAAAATTCTTAAAAAATTATGTAGAATGTTATAAATATATATTAACATGCTTTTGATGCACTAATCTCAATGATATCATGTAAGTTGTGAAATTCTTATTTCATGGGTAATAAGTATCAAATGATGGCCTAAAATTATGAGAACTTGTCAATAAATCCATTTTCTTATTTATAATCCATTTAAGGTAAGTGATTATGATGTTGATGCACGAAATCATGTAATTTACTCCATATGGCTAATTAGGGCTAAAAACCTTAATTAATGTGCAATAATTGCAAAGATGCTCAAGAAACCCTGAAAATTGTAGAGTAAGCTTATATCAGTAACGGGAAGCTAATATATATTTATGAGATCATAATTATGCATATAAATAAGGTTACATGTTTAAGGATCCTATAATGATGATAAAACCCTAATTGGATTATTGTATCTAATCTAGGGTTAATACATGCAAACAATGATATGGAAACTAATGTTCATACAAATGAACCATAATCTGGAACATGATCTCAGTAAGATAATCATAAGACAAGAATACAAGTAAAAAGGAAATATCCAATGATCTAAGTAAAACCCTAAAATGGATATACCAGGATTATGATGATGAGAACATTAATATGATATGAGATCTTGTGTTAATTAGGGTTTATCCAAGGATATAGATGACATTGGGAATGTGATTAGGTTTGTCTTTCTTGATCAAGGTACGACATTACCTCTTACATGGCTTATTATACAATATTCTTGCATTATGTGTTTATTAAAATACTTGGCATATGATATTGGATTAAATGATTGTTCTTGTATGATATCTTGCTTGATTTTCCATACTTATGTCCATGAGCACATGAAACATAATATATTTGTTCCATTATATCTAAGCACTCCAACTCTTTTGTATTCAAGTGTTGGAAAATAAAGTACTTCAACTCTTTGGTAGTCAAGTACTTCAAAGTGATCCAACTCTTTGGTAGTCTGATCACATTATGAAATGATCCAACTCTTTGGTAGTCGATCATAAGGCTTTCAGTGTATTCAACCTTCGACAGTCAATGCATGGATGATATAATGGAAAATTATCTAAAAGATGTGTTCACTTTTGTTAACAAACATTCTTTGTTCAGGTATGCTTTTATTATATTTCTTCTATTATTGTCAAGTGTTAGTTTCATCTTATTTCCAAGTCTTAGTAATGAGAGGTATATAAAAGACACATAGGCATAATCAGTACAATATTCTTGAATATTTTGCTAACATGTACCACATGTAATCTTTTATTTAGGTTGTGGGCATATGATCTTAAAGAACAAGGATAGTTGAGAGTTTTGTGGTGAGTTGATGTACAGGTGGACCTATTGTCTTTAAATCCTATTGTAGATGAAGTACATGTATATGTAAAAGTTTGTTGTTCAATATATAATATCAAATGTTGTAACAATTCATTATGTAATTATGTTTTGAATGGTGATCTTGTGTTGTTGTGGTTTATTTATTGTTCATGTGCATGTAGTAATGTTGTTTCCTTCTGACTTCCTCTGATCTTCTTCTTCTTAGCCTAGTGGGGGGGTGTTTAAATTGTAGTCTCGCTGAGGTGAGATTTCAATTTGGATGTCACACATTAGATTCAATTTTAGAAAATCTAGGGATGTCATTTGTGGTATCAGAGCATGAACAATAACAAATCCTAGCATTTGCTCATTATGCAACTCAAAACTAAAGAAAACCTTGAACTTGAAAATCATTAGGGTTAGAGTTAGTTGTCTTTTAGAGACTAGATCTGACTTAGCCTCTAGGTTAGCACCTAGATGTCTGAGAACTAGGTCTAGACTAGTGCTTGTTTTATAACAAGTCCTAAGATTTCATTCTTTCCTTATAATGTGGCAGTATGGGACATTACATTATTTGGAAATGATGTGCATCACGGGAAGAGATACCCTAGACATATTGCTCGTGTTGTCTAGAGTAGCTACTCTAGTCTACACTTTTATCTCACCCCTTTCATTAGGTGACATGACACTAGACTCTCTACTATGTGTGGGACACTCATTTTGTGGATTTGGTTTTTGATTCCAATCGAATCGAACCTTGATAGTTTTCTCTAACACATGTTTTACCAGAGGAAAACTATATAATACTTCATTATATATGTAAGTATTACAAAAAATGTGTCCCCACACATGTACGAGTAGGAGGTGGTCATGCAACCTAAGTGAAAGTGGGTGACATCAATCTAGAAGAGAGAGAGTAGTTCTAGATTAAATCTCTCAAGTTGTAACACCCCATCCACAACAAAACATAATTACATGCTAACTAGCGGATTACCGAAAATCATGGGAAATTAAAACCGATTTACAATGAGCACCACAAGATGAGACATATAATATTTGATCCAACACTTTTCTTTCATAACATTTTTCCAAGGTGCTACAACATAACACCGAAAATCTTCCCCAAGACCTGAGTGTACAGGGACAACACATAGGAATATACTTCTAGACATTATCTATCCACCAGGTACGATACCTCTGCATATCATCTCAGCCACATGATCTTCATCTCGCTAGGCACGTCCACCTAAAAAGGTTATTAACCACTGCAGTGAGACACATAGTCCCAGTGAGAAACATAACCCTCTACCAACTTTATTAGGATCCCAGATAACTGGTATAAGCAGATTATAGGAGCAACATACTGAGAAAAGCTAACTTTATTAACAATCTTACCAAAATATCCAGGAGGCATATAACAAGAATTCTTTATGGGACATGATTGACAAGATAAGCTTTGTAAGAATTTATCACAAAATATGAAAAGTGTACAATTAACTTGCAAGATATAACTAGAGCAACTATACAAGCAAGGCCTCAACCAATGTTCTGTGTTTTGCCTTAAGCAATATATTCTATATGGCTGGATTATGATTTATTATGCCCTGAGGAAATGAGCCGTCCTGCTCAAATCCAACCTTCGGCTGCGAAGCCAAAAACCGGTACCATACAAGGTCATTGGGAGAGTCGGACTCCATGACCTCATCTATTCATGGTCAGTGTACGATAACCAAAGCAGGACCACAGTCCCTTGCTTGAGTGGCCTTAGCCACAGGGTTAGCTCACACAGTCTACCCCTTTTTATCATGAGCCACGTGCCAATTCACCGTGCTCCTAAGCCATGAACGCATTCATGCACCTTCACACTGAACCATGGGCCTAATCACCATGCTCTTATACACATCTTGAATCCACAACCGCAGTTGCACTCTAATCCTCCTATTTTCGGCTAGGAGAAACCCCACATATTCACCATCACCAGTTACTGACGATGATGGATCTATGGCCAGGGAAAACTACATGTAAGGTTCCTCTATAATTAATTAATACATTTTAAGCGGATTGCAAGATTCAACCAAGTTATGTAACATGTAAACTAAATCACCAGTAAACAATATAGATCTCATTATCAGGTGTTGCATTGTCATTCTTATTCTCAAAGACAACATTACATGTTACCACTTGGCCTCTTGCCAATCATCAAGGATCAACATCACTGGGATTCAATCCCATCATCAAGGCACACATTGCCATTCCGTGGGTAACACCCATCATATATCACTAGGTTCATCATAACCCTTTAATGTTTAACATTATATCACTATTATGCCATTGCCATTGTCTCATTGTACAAATGTCTCCTGCATGGTTAGTGAAATCACAAAGGAGCAATGATACTTGTACAAGGAACATTATCATTTCTTAGATATTTCACATATACCAGGTGCCACACCAGACACATATTCACATAAGCATCATAGCCCTTGCCTGGCTATGTATTTCAATTAGTAACACCTACATGGTTAGATTGCACATCAATAGAGATAGCTTAGTCACAAACAACATAACATGATTACCACATCATTAGGATTTGGACATCATCCATTATCATGAACACATGGAGCATAAAGTCATAGATGTGTATTAAACAATACTCATTACTCTTACCATACCATGGGTATCCACTATACCCTGTATCTTGTATCATCATGCATGCCATCCCTCAGGATTCAACTTTAGGGATCATATAATCCTGATCAACCATCAAGCATTATCAAAGGTTCTCCTATCGTCAACCATATGTAACCCCCATACTGACGTTCACAACCTATTCGTCATGTTTTATCATCATGATCAAAGATACGGGTTCAGGGTAGCAAGATAACACACTATCATATAAGGCTCAAGATAACTTTTAAGGTTATCGGGTTAGGACACAACCCTCACTAGAAGTGTCGCCTATCCTCACTAATTCTAGGCAGCGACCACAAACCCTCACTAGAGGGGTATCAGGTAGGGTACCAACCCTCACCCAAGATTGTCAGCTACAAGCATGACATGCAATCCATGCACAAAGGAAGGGTATCGCGCAACTAGGGCTATAAGTTGTATCGTGCATCCATGTGCATGGTGGTATCGGGAAACCAGGTATAAGGGTGTGTGTCGTGCAACACATGGGCATCACATATCGCCCAAAACCCTATCGCCCATTAGGGTTAGGGACACTATAACGGTCAAGGTGTCATATCGTCCAACACATGTATTGGCCAAGCCTTCCACTCTAGAACCATCCAAGTTATCAGCTCATACTCTTATCAGGTATCCACCCAAAAAGGGAAGCATGTGTCAGACAAAGCATATCGGTCAAGACATAACATCCCTATATAGGGTATCGGCCAAGCACTTGAACCATTGTATCACCCAAACCTTACCATGTGCATGATATACTCTTATTGGATTAGGGCTGCTGATATAGGCCAAGATCTCTATAGGTGTGTGTCAGGTAGCAGGGGTGTTGGGTTATGTCCTTCACTATGGCATATCAGGCAGGGATGCTAGTACCACTCAAAAGCTTAACCAAGAGTGGGGCTCTCATCCAAAGTATTGTGCAAAGCACAACAAGGCCATACCACCTAACTCATCATAATGGGTAACACCTCGTATTGGGCAACACTCAACTAACTCAACTATCAAGCACCATATCGGGCGAGGGGTCTACAAGGTTCCATCCAACCATATCGCCCAAGAACACCCCCTATCGGTCATCTAGGGTTAGGGAAACCTTATCATTCAAGGCTCCATGTTGGACAACTAGAGTTAGGATCATCCTATCGGCCAAGCAAGCATATCACCCAAAACTAGGGTTAGGCATCTGTATCACCCAAGGCACCACTTTTAGGGATAACGCCCACCCCAACGTTAGCTCATCGATTTCATCTACTACCAAAGACATCACCACTATATCGCCCAAGATATCAACCAAGGAAACAACCCCAAGAACATGTCATGCAACAAGGATAGACCATCAACTCACCACTAAAGATCAGCACTTCATATCAACCAAAGGTCCAACTAGGTATAAACCACCCATATCATCCAAACCCTAAACCCTAGGGTAGGAAAGGATATAGGTCACCACACCATATCGTCCAACAATACCAAAATTTGGCTCACCTCTCAACAACCAAGTGAGAGGGGTCTTGCACAACTTTTAGCAAATAGGGCAACAAGGGTAGAACAACACCCTATCATCCAACCAACTCCACCTAACATTCAAACACCAAGCCATAGGTTCACTTTTCATTGTCCAAGGAGAGAGAGGAGTTCTGCCCAAGTTGCTAGAGCATGGCTCACCTCTCAAGTCCAAGGGATATTACTCTTGTTCCATCGGCCAAAGCAAGACCTAACGGGCAAAGCACTATATCGTGCAACCACTATATCGGGCAAGCACCCTATCGGGTGGTTCATCTTCAACCTCAAATCACCCAATACCATTATGCAAAAGATAAATAAGAATAAGGCAGTAATAAAACGTAGCATTCCCATTATATCAGATTCCAAGTTCCACATATATAACTATCATGGAGAAAGGTATCGATTTAAGTACAAGAACCAATATGTGCACATATGAAGACTGAACATAATAGAGATGGTTAAGAGTTATGTAACCCGCCTTAAGAGGATCTCCATGAAATACATAAAGCTTCCTGATCCAAGAAGCAAACCCACATTACTCTCCATGGAAACCATCCATCTGAAGTTCTAAGCTTATCTTCGGCTCCATCATCATCACCTTAAGAAATAAAAGAAGAAGAAGAAGATACCATAGTTATGTATAGCTCAAGAAGAAGAAAAAAGGAGGAGATAACCACGGCCTTGCCTACTCTCATCAAGGGCCCATCCATGTCCAAGAGGAGAAGAAGAAGATGAAGAAGAAAGCACAAGGAAAAGCTAGCAAAGAAGCATGACTCACCAAGGTCGGGTCTTGAGCAAGGAGTCTCTATGGCCAAGGAGCTCGTCCTCCTAAGCTCCATGGGAGTCTTCCTTAAGATCCCAAGCTCCCATGATCATCCCAACAGGAAGAGGAAAGAAGGTGGCCAAAAAGGATCACTTGGGTAAGGAGGAAGGGAGTTATATACACCAAGGAAGAGAGAGGTAGCAAGGGAGATGTGTCATAACCACATAAACCAAGGTGCCACTTGCTCCTGCACTTAACGCCACTTGTTGTCACCCTAGCAGCTCATGCATGGCCTGGTGATACACTCTAGAATGTGTATCATGTAGCTGGGAAGCTTCCATAGCCGATACACCCTTTTGGGCGACACACCTTCAAGCCCTAGCTGATACACTAAAGGACAAGGTAGCATATGTGACACATATATGTTATAAAGACCATATAAAGATGTTACTCCTCAACTATCAACCAAACAAGGCACCCCAACTTCCATCCACGTCCTAGATGATGCCAAACAGAAGGGAGGTGACTCTAGAGCTTGTAAATTGCATATTAACCCCTCCACTTTGGGTAATTTGCAATTTGCACCAAAACTAGCACATAGGGCACAAACCATCCAACTAAGCTCAAACTTGGAACATAGGTCCTCCACAAGGCGCCCCACCTTATCATTCTCTTTATAATGATGCTAGAGAACTAAAGGCATGTTCTACATGTGACATATTGCAATATAACCCCTTACTTTGGGTAAATTGCACTTTGGTCCAAAATAAGCAAACATTGCTCAAACAACATCTAAACGGGACCAAACTGGAAACATGAGCTTGTCACATGATATCAAAACATCTTAAGAGACTAGATTAAGGTTATAAGTACCTTTCATAAGCAAAGCAAAGAGGGTTAGCCCAAAACTTGGGTCAGGGTCCTCACAAGTCATAAACCCCTAACAAGGATTTTGTCCCCCAAATCCTGAGCGGAACGAAGATGGGTGTTACTCACACATCGCATCATAACACTCCACAAAAACTCCTGGGTGTCATAGATCTATGACTAATGTACTTGCCCTTCTTCCAGAGCCATCACCGGGTTTCCTTGTACTGGCCACATACTCAATCCTCTGTGCCATCATCCTTTGACTGATAACACTCTTTATATATTGGAACATCACATGCAACTCGTATCACTCAGGTATTCATTCCTTTACTGATATATCACATTCCTTGTTATGTTTCCGCTGTGCTATTATGATCTCACAGGCTTGACACTTAAGCTTTGCATAACTCGTATCACTATCCTTCTGCTATATATGTTCCAACTATTCCTTCTCCTTCCACAAAGGATGTCTTAATCCAAGAGAGATCTATCTCAGAAGAGGTTATCACAAGATACGTACTCTACAAAACACATGTATGTACAGGAAAGGGCTCACAAGGCACCTTACTATGTATCGCTTAAGGCCTAACATAAAAGGAGTTAAGCATTCTTGGTTAACAGCAACCACATCATCTCGGTTTCAAGTCTACCATGTCTTCATGTCAGCTCCCAAGGGCACAACAAGCACCAACTCAGAGGGTGAAAGATATGCACTATCTCAGTTGATCTAGATAGGATTCACAAACCTCGTTCATCCATCTCTATTCGAGACACATCCTGCCTGGGTCTTCCTTTACTCAAGACTTAGCTAGGAATATTCCAAGGAATCAGGCTTAACTTGATGAACTTTTCCCAAGACAATCTTACAATGGTTCTTTTCCTTGGGTGCATACCTTTCGTCATCATGTTTATGCAGAGCATAAACCCCTAACAGGTGATAGACATACTATAGGCACTTAGCCCGGTTGAGCCAAAGCCAACTTCTCCATATGATACCACTTCACCCTTTCCAAGGATATCCATTTCCAGGGTTATCTCGATCTTTGATATGTCAAGTGGAAAGAGATTCGCTTGTCATATGAGAAGGATATACTTCATTCAACACAACCAGGTCATCCAACAGGGTTTTCAACAACAGGTTATCTCTCTCTTGGCTAACAAGAGGGAAATATCCTCCAAACACACTACAAGAGCTCAAAGGAGGGTACACCCTATACCGGATCAACTAGAGAAGATAAGAGGAAAGAAGAAGACAATGTGTAAAGGAGTGAATCCATCCGTCCTGCCAGCACACACCATTCTGGCCACTTGATCGTGTCATGAGATCTAACTGTTACATGTTGCCTTCCACTTCCTGGTTAGACTATCTGATCCACACTTGCTTATCCTCATCAGCGTTCCTTTGTGTTGTTGAATTGCTACCTCAAGGGTCACCACATAGATCCAGACTTCAAAACAAGCTTCAAGCTTATGGGTTCAAGGTCAAGGATGAGATATCAAGATAGTTCACCACCATACTTTCACGATCTAGGCATCTTGATTCTCAACCCTTTACCAGAAGGCATGTTCCCATGTTCCCATACGCTTGACACTTCTCATATACTAGTTTTCCTTACCTTGGTATCTATCTCTTGAGTCAAAACTCATCACTTCCAGTATCTCCTTCATAGTCTACCATTGCCACTGGTTCAAAACATGTCAAGAGGATCCTACCGTCATCATCTATCACAGATATCTCTATCTTGGAAACTAAAGTCCAAGATTAACTGATATACTTTTTGAAGTATCCAACCAGAGATCACTCTAAAAGCATACATATCAAGTGACACAAGGTCCACATGACACCCATTCCCTCTGAAGGAAGGAACACAAAGGAACAAACTCCTCCCATCACCTCATCAACACCTAGGGTTTCATATCAAAGGGGAGGATATTATCACTTTCTTTGATCCTTACATGAGTTTTCAACTGTTTATGCATCATTAAACCTTGTTCCCTTTGGTTTTATCCTGTTTCTTCTTAGTCTCCTTGCACTCAGCACAGGAAGCATCAAGACCATTATGCGTTATTATTCTTTTTCTTTTGTCATCATTTCATCATAATTGTGGATTATATCATATTTTTGTTTTCTTTTTACAAAAAGATCATTACTCTTCACTTATTCTTTATTGAACATGGATCACCTCCCTTGTTCCCTTTTGCTTATCATGAATTTGCACTTTATACCTTCTTATTCTGCTTACATTCATTGGTTGGTCTAAGATTAACTCAGGTTCCATCTTATTTACTCATCATTTGTTCTTCTCTTCCCTTCAACCTTATCTTTGCTTTTAAGCATTTTCTGATCTTGTGTAAGTTGTATGCTTTAACTTACCTTGTTGTAATAGGTTAATCTATCTCTTGCCATGTGTATCTCTTGAGATTACGATTTCAAGAACTTACCTCATCATATTCTTATACAGATTTTAGGTTTCATAGAACCATTACTTCCTCTTTGGATTACCAAGCATCCAGGTTTTTAAGAGATATGGTGCATTTATTTACTCCCTTTATAACAAGATGAAGGTATTAGTATCATATTCCTGATTTTCTATGCTCTTTAGATTGCTCCAGAATGACTACTTGATCAGAGTAATCAAGGAGGAAACAATCTAGGGCTCCATACTTACCTATGTCTTCAATATTTGAATACCTGACCAGGGCATCCAATTACTGAGATTAGGTAGTATGCACTATATTTTATGTCACGGTCCAACCTTAGACACCATCCTAATCCTAGTCCTAGTGTCCCTGTAGACTCGGCAAACCTAGAGCTCTGATACCAACACTTGTAGCACCCCATCCTCAAAAAAACATAATTACATTGTAACCAGCGGATTACCAAAAATCACGGGAAATTAAAATTGATTTACAATGAGAATCATAAGATGAGACATATAATATTTGATCCAACCCTTTTCTTTCATAACATTTTTCCAAGGTGCTACAACATAATTTCCCATCATCTCATTACATGAAATAACTGTTCCACACGATGATTCACATCAAGATACATAAACCAAAAATTGTACATAGATGGTAATACAAGAAACATCGAAAAGCTTACCCAAGACCTAAGTGTACATGGATGACACATAGGAATCTACTGCTAGACACTATCTATCCACCAGGTACGATACCTCTGCATATCATCTCATCCACATGATCATCATCTCACCAGGCACGTCCACCTAAAAAGGTTATTAACCACTGGGGTGAGACACACAATCCCAGAGAGAAACATAACCCTCTACCAACTTTATTATGATCCCAGATAACTGGTATAAGCAGATTATAGGAGCAACATACTGAGAAAAGCTAACTTTATTAACAATCTTACCAAAATATCCATGAGGTATATAACATGCATTCTTTATGGGACATGATTGACAAGATAAGCTTTATAAGAATTTATTACAAAATATGAAAAGTGTACAATTAACTTGCAAGATATAACTAGAGCAACTATACAAGCAAGGCCTCAACCAATGTTCCATTTTTTGCCTTAAGCAATATATTCTATATGGCTGGATTATGATTTATTATGCCCTGAGGAAATGAGCCATCCTTCTCAAATCCAACCTTCGGCTGCGAAGCCCAAAACTGGTGCCATACAAGGTCATTGGGAGAGCCGGACTCCAAGACCTCATCTATTCGTGGTCAGTGCACGATAACCAAAGCAGGACCGTAGTCTCTTGCTTGAGTGGCCTCAGCCACAGGGTTAGCTCACGCAGTCTACCCCTTTTTATCATGAGCCATAGGCCTATTCACCGTGCTCCTGAGCCATGAACACATTCATGCTCCTTCACACTGAACCATGGGCCTGATCACCATGCTCTTATACACATCTTGAGTCCACAACCACAGTTGCACTCTAATCCTCCTATTTTTGGCTAGGAGAAACCCTGCATATTCAACAATATGCCCTCCAAGTAATCCCGCTGGAGAAACCTATTTCACCATCACCAGTTACATACGATGATGGATCTATGGCCAGGGCAAACTACATGTAAGGTTCCTCTATAATTAATTAATACATTTTAAGCGGATTGCAAGATTCAACCAAGTTATGTAACATGTAAACTAAATCACTAGTAAACACTATAGATCCCATTATCAGGTGTTGCATTGTCATTCTTATTCTCAAAGCCAACATTACATGTTACCACTTGGCCTCTTGCCAATCATCAAGGATCAACATCACTGGGACTCAATCCCATCATCAAGGCACACATTTCCATTCTATGGGTAAAACCCATCATATATCACTAGGTTCATCATAACCCTTTAATGTTTAACATTATATCACTATTATGCCATTACCATTGCCTCATCTTACAAATGTCTCCTGCATCGTTAGTGAAATCACAAAGGAGAAATGATACTTGTATAAGGAACATTATCATTTCTTATATCTTTTACATATACCAGGTGCCACACCAGACACATGTTCACATAAGCATCATAGCCCTTTACTAGATATGTATTTCAATTAGTAACACATGCATGGTTAGATTGCACATCAATAGAGATAGCTTAGTCACCAACAACATAACATTATTACCACATTATTAGGATTTGGACGTCATCCATTATCATGAACACATGGAGCATAAAGTCATAGATGGTGTATTAAATAATACTCATTAATGTTACCATACCATGGGTATCCACTATACCTTGTATCTTGTATCATCATGCATGCCATCCCTCAGGATTCATCTTTAGGGATCATATAATCATGATCAACCATCAAAATTATCAAAGTTTCACCTATCATCAACCATATGTAACCCCCATACTGACATTCACAACCTATTCGTCATGTTTTATCATCATGATCAAAGATACAGGCTCAGGTTAGCAAGATAACACACTATCATATAAGGCTCAAGATAACTTTTAAGGTTATCGGGTTATGACACAACCCTCACTAGAAGTGTCGCCTATCCTCACAAATGTTAGGCAACAACCACAAACCCTCACTAAAGGGGTATCAGGTAGGGTACCCACCCTCACCCAAGATTGTCAGCTACAAGAATGACATGCAATCCATGCACAAAGGAAGGGTATCGTGCAACTAGGGTTATAAGTTGTATCGTGCATCCATGTGCATGGTGGTATCGGGGAACCAGGTACAAGGGTGTGTGTCGTGCAACACATGGGCATCACATATTGCCCAAAACCCTATCGCCCATTAGGGTTAGGGACACTATAATGGTCAAGGTGTCATATCATCCAACACACATATCGGCCAAGCCTTCGACTCTAGAACCATCCAAGTTATCAGCTCATACTCTTATCGCGTATCCACCCGAAAAGGGAAGCATGTGTCAGGTAAAGCATATCAGTCAAGACATCACATCCCTATATAGGGTATCGACCAAGCACTTGACCCATTGTATCGCCCAAACCTTACCATGGGAACGATATACTCTTATCGAATTAGGGATGTTGATATAGGCCAAGATCTCTATAGGTGTGTGTCAGGTAGAAGGGGTGTCGGGTCATGTCCTTCACTAAGGCATATCGAGCAGGGATGCTAGTACCACTCAAAATCTTAACCAAGAGTGGGGATCTCATCCAAAGTATCGTGCAAAGCACAACAAGGTCATACCGCCTAACTCATCATAACGGGTAACACCTCATATCGGGAAACACTCAACTAACTCAACTATCAAGCACCATATCGAGCGAGGGGGTCTACAAGGTGCCATACAACCATATCTCCCAAGAACACCCCCTATCGGTCATCTAGGGTTAGGGAAACCTTATCATTCAAGGCTCCATGTCGGGCAACTAGAGTTAGGATCATCCTATCGGTCACGTAAGCATATCGCCCCAAACTAGGGTTAGGCATATGTATCACCCAAGGCACCACTTTAAGGGCTAACGCCCACACCCAAGGTTAGCTCATCGATTTCATCTACTACCAAAGACATCACCACTATATCACCCAAGATATCAACCAAGGACACAACCCTAAGAACATGTTGTGCAATAAGGGTAGACCATCAACTCACCACTAAAGACCAGCAGTTTATATCAACCAAAGGTCCAACTAGGTATAAACCACCCATATCGTCCAAACCCTAAACCCTAGGGTAGGAAAGGATATCGGTCACCACACCATATCGTCCAACAATAACAAAAGTTGGCTCACCTCTCAACAACCAAGTGAGAGGGGTCTTGCACAACCTTTAGCATATCAGGAAACAAGGGTAGTGCAACACCCTATCGGCCAACCAACTCAACCTAACGTCCAAACACCTAGACCATAGGTTCACTTTTCATTGTCCAAGGAGAGAGAGGAGTTTTGCCCAAGCTACTACAACATGGCTCACCTCTCAAATCCAAGGTATATTACTCATGTGCCATCGGCCAAAGCAAGACCTAACGGGCAAAGCACTATATCGTGCAACCACTATATCGGGCAAGCACCCTATCGGGTGGTTCATCTTCAACCTCAAATCACCCAATACCATTATGCACATGATAAACAAGAATAAGGCAATAATAAAACATAGCATTCCCCTTAGATCAGATTCCATGTTCCACTTATATAATTATCATGGAGAAAGGTATCGATTTAAGTACAAGAACCAATATGTGCACATATGAAGAGTGAACATAATAGAGATGGTTAAGAGTTATGTAACCCGCCTTAAGAGGATTTCCATGAAAGGAATAAAGCTTCCTGATCCAAGTAGAAAACCCACATTATTCTCCATGGAAATCATCCATCCAAAGCTCTAAGCTTGTCTTCGGCTCCATCATCATCACCTCAAGAAATAAAAGAAGAAGAAGAAGATACCATGGTTATATATAGCTCAAGAAGAAAAAAAGAGGGGGAGATAACCACGGCCTTGCCTACTCTCATCAAGGGCACATCCATGTCTGAGAGGAGAAGAAGATGAAGAAGAAAGCACAAGGAAAAGCTAGCAAAGAAGCATGACTCACCAAGGTGGGGTCTTGAGCAAGGAGTCTCTATGGCCAAGGAGCTCGCCCTCCTAAGCTCCATGGGAGTCTTCCTTAAGCTCCCAAGCTCCCATGTTCATCCCAACAGGAAGGGGAAAGAAGGTGGCCGAAAAGGATCACTTGGGTAAGGAGGAAGGGAGTTATATACACCAAGGAAGAGAGAGGTAGCAAGGGAGAGGTGTCATAACCACATAAACCAAGGTGCCACTTGCTCTTGCACTTAACGCAACTTGTTGTCACCCTAGCAGCTCATGCACAGCCTGGTGATACACTTTAGAATGTGTATCATGCAGCTGGACAGCTTCCATGGCTGATACACCCTTTTGGGCGACACACCTTCAAGCCCTAGTCGATGCACTAAAGGACAAGGTAGCATATGTGACACATATATGTTATAAAGACCATATAAAGATGTTACTCCTCAACTATCAACCAAACAAGGTGACCCAACTTCCATCCACGTTCTAGATGATTCCAAACAGAAGGGAGGTGACTCTAGAGCTGATAAATTGCATATTAACCCATCCACTTTGGGTAATTTGAAATTTGCACCAAAACTAGCACATAGGGCACACACATCATCCAACTAAGCTCAAACTTGGAACATAGGTCCTCCACAAGGCACCCCACCTTATCATTATATTTCTAATGATGCTAGAGAGATAAAGGCATGCTATACATGTGACATATTGCAATATAACCCTTACTTTGGGAAAATTGCACTTTGGTCCAAAACAAGCAAACATTGCTCAAACAACATCTAAATGGGACCAAACTGAAAACATGAGCTTGTCACATTATATCAAAACATCTTAAGAGATTAGATTAAGGTTCTAAGAACCTTTCATAAGAAAAGCAAAGTGGGTTAGCCCAAAACTTGGGTCAGGGTCCTTACAAAAGCCTTGTTAGAATATATGATATATGGAATAGATGAAATAAGTTTTGATGATATGATGTGAGTTTTATGTAGAGATAAGTTGGTTTATGATGATCAAAGTTGGTTTTGAGAATTTGAGTTCAGATTTGAGGTTTTGATATAAGATTAATGATGCATGTATGTAGGCTTTTATTAGATAAGATAAGCTAAGATACGACAAGGGTGTGAATTAGCAAGAGCCTTAATCTCTTTTACAAAGGAGGACCTCTAGTGTTAGGATGAATTTTAGGGTTAACTCTAGAGAGAGTGAGACCCACAGGTAGAACGTCAGAGAACCTAAACTCCAAGATATGAGAATTATGAGAGAAATGCCTTATGATATGTCTTAAACTAGACTACTCCTGAGTGATTGAGTTGAATTGATTTGTGCATGATTCCTATAGTCTTGTTGAACCCTTGATGTCCTTGGGAGGACCAAACCCTAGTTACAAAGAGAGAGACTGGTTATATATGCATATTTGAATATGAGAACCTACCATTTGGGTGAGGGAGAGAGTCCCAAGACCCTGGAGGAGGAAACTACGTTAGTTTTTGGTGAAGCCTCATACTTGGGTTGGTGGTTTCCCATATAGGAATCTAGTGGTATATATAAGAGAGTTTTAGGTAAGCATGTCTCATGGTTAGAGAACCTATGAAAAGAATGTCATATCATGTTTTTGTTTGTGCTTATGTGTCTAGAGCTTGTAAGGCTATCACTAGTGCCAATGAGGTAATCCGAGAACCCTAGAATAAGAGAGGAAAGATAAAATATATGCATATGAGATACTCATAGAGTTGAGTTAGTTTAGAGAGACTGAGCATTGCATTACCCTCAAGATAAGGGTTAGGAGAGCCTCAATTGGACTAGATGAAGTTTTGATATATGTTTAACAAGCCACTTGTATAAGTTTGTTTAGAACAACCATGGTATAATAAAAGTAAGAATGCAATCTTATCTTGAAATGTGATATAAGTAGATATGGCATGATGGAACAATGAGTATAGTTTAATATATTTCTATGTATAAATAGTTAACCATATACATGAATAATGATGATAACTTGATATTGTTGGTTAATCTTGTGATGAAATCACTAGTAAATGTTGCAATTTATTATGAGCAATGAAATAAGATCTTATGAATGAAACATGTTAAATGAGGTGTTAATCCTAGTGCTTAATAAAGATGAAAAATATAGTTTGACAACTAGTACAACATAATGATTATGATACCTTGATATAATGGGTTAACTTTAGTTAACTCCTTTTTCACATGGTAATATATTGTGGGAACCCTAATATATGGGTAAATATAAGGATGCAACCCTAACATAAAAGATATGTCATGACATCACCATAATTTCTAAGCCATTGTTTGTTTTTTAATCTTTTATTGTGAGTGGTTCACCCAAGATGTTTTAAAACCTCCTAGTAGTGGTTTGGATATAGTTATGGAGATTTTTTTATATGTTGCTACTAGAGTGGTTTTGTACATGTAAATAAAAACATTTTAGTTTTTCCTTGGATTGTGAGAATTGCTTAACTTTGAGGACAAAATTTCCTTTAAAATGTATATGATGTGATAGATTAGAGTTTGGCTTAATTTTGAGGATGAAATTTCTTCTAAGGTGTGTAGGATGTGATGGAACGAACTTTTAGAATCTTTAAATGTATAATGACATAAGTATTCTTGTATTTGAGGAAAATTAATAGTTGCAAGTGTTTTGATTAAATATAGATCAGTAATGGTGTTGACATCATGATTAAGATCCTTACATTTATGCCTTTTTGAAGTATTTATTTGACAAATTAAATAGTTGAGTTTTGGCACCAAGTTTGAGTATAATTTAGCTTAAGTGATGATAAAGTGATACTTAAAATTCCATGATCAAATAAGCCTCCTAGAAGAATTTATTTAAGTTTGAAATAGGTTGAATGATTAATATCATAATGTTATTGGGACCAACATGTCAATCTAGGAGTTTAAGTCACTTGGTCAATGTGGTGTCACGCACCATTTTGTTTAGCAAAGGCTGCATGGACCATTCTTTGTCATGGATCTTTGATCTACCGACACTAGTATTTGTAAGGGGGAAGCCACGAATGGGATTGAATACAGGAGCATCTTGAACCCTGTGATGAGAGATCAACGCTAGACAAGTTATCCTCTACCTTGCGGTTAGAACAAGGTAGTGGACTGGTTTTTGTTGAAGCCCTCCCCACCACCACATGATATAGTCATGGATCAAGGTGTGAAACTGAGCATGCAGTTAACTTCATATCCCCAAGCATTTTCATAATAACACTCTTTTTTTGACTTTTGGTAGAGTGTAGATAGAGTACGACCCCCTCCTTTCTACAACTTCTCCACTAGCAGTCACTTGTTTTGTGAAGAGGTGGGAAGCAGAGATTGAAGGTGGATGTGAGAATGCATGAAAAGGGAAATGATTAGGAAGGATAAAGGAGAAGAAAGGTGCCATTTCCATTGGATTCTACAGAGTCTTCCATGGTCGTCGAAGCCAAGGTTGGCTGGAGACAAGCTCAGAGTTAGGGACGATGCTTCAGGCCTTTTCTTCATAATGTTTAAGTTTTATTTAGTCTTTGTGGTCCATATGGTGATGCTCGAACCATTTGGGGTTAGAGACATAGTTTAGGAGGTAGGAATACTCTTCTACTCTACCACAAAAGAATCTCATGGCGGCGAGCTTATAGGCGGTAGGGTTTGGAGCAGAGGCAGAGAAAAGAATGAGTCGTGTAGATCCCTTTGATCGTGTTGCAGCCTATGGAGGTATTATTGGGCATCGAGGAGGATGTGAGTGCTAGATATTCTTGGTCGGAGAAGTTCCTTGTGGTAGAGGCATGATGTAGAACACACAGTGGGTGTGCGTGTACGAGAAAGAAAGCATGATTAGACCGGGTCTAGTAGCAACAATTACCAAATTCCCAGCCAGATCGACCGACCAGATGGCCCAAACAGTAGACCAAGACAAATCAAGATAGACTACTAGGTTCAACCACAAACCACCAGCCAACTCAACCAAGGTGAGTTGCGCCCCCTTCGAGCCATGTGGCGGCCTCTGATTGGCCACAAAAAGGTAAATATCCAGTAATTACACCGTTCTTGCATAATTCATAGTAATTGGCTCCAACATCAGAAAAATACAAACAAACTACCAAAATTCTTAGAAAATTACATAGAACATTATGAATGTATAGTATCATGCCTTTGATGCACTAATCTCAGTGATATCATGTAAGTTGTGAAATGCTTGTTTCATGGATAATAAGTATTAAATGATGGCCTAAAATTATGAGAACTTGTT
The DNA here is from genome assembly GCA_963693085.1 of Alisma plantago-aquatica. Lineage (NCBI taxonomy): Eukaryota > Viridiplantae > Streptophyta > Magnoliopsida > Alismatales > Alismataceae > Alisma > Alisma plantago-aquatica. The sequence continues at coordinate 414,784,365 of OY856415.1, read as the reverse complement.
AATAGATCCATGTTCATGTTTATCATCCATTTAAGGTCAGTGATTATGATGTTGATGCATAAAATCATGTAATTTACTCCATCTAGATAATTAGGGCTAATAACCCTAATTAATGTGCAATAATTGCAAGATGCTCAAGTAACCCTAAAAAATATAGAGTAAGCTTATGTCAATAACAAGAGGCTAATATATAATTATGAGATCATAATTATGCATATAAATAAGGTTACATGTTTAAGGATCCTATAATGATGAGAAAACCCTAATTGGATTTATGTATCTAATCTAGGATTAATACATGCAATGATATGGAAGTTAATGTTCATACAAATGAACCATAATCTGGAACATGATCTGAATAATATAATTACAAGACAAGAATATAAGTAAAAAGGAGAATATCCAATGATCTAAGTAAAACCCTAAAATGGACATACCAGGATTATGATGATCAGAACCTGATGGTGATATGTGATCTTGTGTTAATCAAGGTTTAACCAAGGATATAGATGACATCAAGAATGTGATTAGGTTTGTCTTTCTTGATCAAGGTCCGCCATTACCTCTTACTTGGCTTATTATACAATATGCTTGCATTATATGTGTAGTAAAATACTTGGCATATGATATTGGATGAAATGATTGTTCTTGTATGATATCTTGCTTGATTTTCCATACTTATGGCTATGAATACATGAAAAATAATTTTTTTTTTGTTATATCTAACCACTCCAACTCTTTGGTAGTCAAGTGCTGGAACTCTTTGGTAGTTTGATCACATTATGAAATGATCCAACTCTTTGGTAGTCGATCATAAGGCTTTCAGTGAATTCAACCTTCGGCAATCAATGCATGGATGATATAATAAAAAAATGTGTCTAAAAGATGTGTTCTCTTTTGTGAATAAACATTCTTTGCTCAAGTATGATTTTATTATATTTCTTATACTACTGCCAAGTGTTAGTTTTATATTATTGCAAAGTCTTAGTAATGAGAGGTATATAAAGGATACATAGGAATACTCAGTCCACTATTCTTGAATATTGTGTTCACGTGTACCACATGTAATCTTTTGTTTAGGTTGTGGACATATGATCATGAAGAACTAGGATAGTTGAGAGTTGTATGGAGAGCTGATGTACACGTGGACGTCTTGTCTTTAGATCATGTTGTAGATGTAGTACATGCATATGTAAAAGTTTGTTTTTCAATATATAATATCAAATGTTGTAACAATTCATTATGTAATTATATGTTGAATGGTGAGCTTATGTTGTTGTGGTTTGTTTATTGTTCATGTGCATGTGTTACTGTTGTTTCCTTTTGACTTCCTCTGATCTTCTTCTTCTTAGCCTTGTATGGGGTGTTTAAATTGTAGTCTTGCTGAGGTGAGGTTTTAATTTGGACATAATACATCAGATTAAGTTTTAGAAAATCTCGAGACGTCACAGTCTTGGTCTAGAGGATCACTATGTTCCACCATCCCTCCCTAGTGCTATTACGACTAGAATCTCTAGGGTGGTGGCAGAGCTTCAGGATGTTTTCCCTGACAACATTTTTGTGTAGGTTTCAACTACATTCATCTCAAGAAATGTATAGCCTTCACTTTTTCACATTATTTTGACAATTTTGGCCCTCCATGATGAAATATGATCTTTTTCTTCTAGGATTTCTTTAATATCTTGAGGTTAAAGATGACATGGAGGTGTGTTTGGATTTGCAATCTGGCTACTCTTTTTGTTTTTATGTCATTTTGTTGTATGTCACTCAGTTGATTGGTTTTAGTTGTTATGAAAATCTCATGTTGTTTCTGTCATATTTGTGTAGATGGTAGCTCCTAACTAGCATGAGGAGTACCCTATCATGCATGATCAAGATGCAGTTGATGATGTAGGGATTGAGGCATATCTGTGGCATGTGTTGTGCCTTCTTTTATCAGGTTTTTATCTAATTTATAAAATCTTGGGTTGGTGTTTACTATGGGTAGGCGTCACCTTGGTGAGAGAAAGATTGTGGGGGAGTTGCACCCTGCTAACCAGTTTGTGCTTCATCCATGCATGATTTGGTTGAACATGCATCATTGAGGTCTTTGAGTAGGCGATGATGTTTAACTTGGAAACGTTTCTCTATATTATCTTATTTGCACTTTGTCGAGCTTGAATATGGCTTTTCCTCCCATGGTAGTGGTTTTTATTTTGTCTTCTACATTGTCTTTTTAGGGTCTTGGATTGTTGAACGTGTACTTTTGAACCCATTGGACAAAAATGGGGATTTTGTATGATAGTTTAGTTGTTGATGAGGTAGATTTGTCTGAGGAAACTTCCTTTGATATCTTATGTCAGTGTGGGATAGTTAATATGCACTACCTCCTTCCTCTAATTGAACACTTTTTCCCTAAGAATAGCACATTCCACTTTGCTTTTGTTGAGCTAGTTGCCACCCTAGTGAGTTTTTTAGGATTATTGGGGTTAGGGTTTGGTATGATATCTATATGTTCTTTGTCCGACTGATAGGTTTGGGTGTGACATTGTCTGGCTCAAATCTTGGAGGTGAACTTTGATGATATTGGGATGGCCTCTAGGTATAAGGTCAAGTTAATTTGGTTGAGGGTCACCTTCTTTCACTAGGGTGAGAGGCAAGGTGCTAGTAATCTTTTTTTCATAACCATGAGGTTAGGGTGTTCTTATTCATGTATATCATTGGTTTCTTGTTTATAGAAAGCAAGGGGAATAGGGGATACATTGGTTAGTTCTCCTTCCTTCTATGTCTGGAAGAGGTCCCTTCCCTTGATTGGGGTGGAGACGAGTATGCCCACCTACTGACAAACCTAAAGAGTTGTCTTTTGGGTGAATTCAAGGGGGAATTGGTCTAGGATACAAATGGTTGTGGTGGATTATTAGGCTTGGCTGTGGTAAGTCTCTTCCTACCACTTTGCTTTATTGCTTTGAAATATCTATAATAGTTTATTTTTCTTTTGTAGTTATGGGGCTGCAAGCACTTTTGTCTTCACAGACATGTCACTCTGAGCGGTCCAGAAGATTATCTACATGCTTCCCTCCCTACCCATCAGCAATGGGTTGGATGTAGTATTAGAGTGTGGTATGAGCAGTGAAGGGGTGAATTGGAGATGATATATGTAATTGAGGTATTATAGAACTTTAACATGCATTATCTTGTATTTGTGTACTTTTGTTGACTCGAATTGATTGTTGTTCCCTGGTACAATTTTAGTATCTTCTCCAAGTTCTAATTTGGAAAGTCATACACATTATGTTCTTCCCACTTTTGAATTATTGTCTCTGCGTACTTTCCAGATTCAGTTTGAGTCACCCTCAAAGAGGTTCATATGCATGGGTGGGCATGCTACTTTTCAGTGACATGGTGGTTGGCATATTCCCTTTGACCCTTTTCCTAGACTGGTTCATCTTGGCCTTGAGATCTGTTAGGATGATCAGGAGCTGATGTAGGGTTAGATGATGCATGACGAGTACCTTGAGTGGTACTATGACCATGGACAACAACAACTTTTTCCCAGAGAGGCATATGATCGTCTTTAATGGATTCCCATGGTAAGCATTTTGAATTTTCTTTTATGTTCATTTGCTTGCTATGTCTTGACATATGTGTCTTCTACATGTGATCGAACATGATTCAGCTGAGGGGTAGGATGATTATGGGTATGATTTTTGTCGCCCTACTCTTATACATTCGTGCTTAAGGCTTTGAAAATTTTCTCACAAGGTCACACTGGAACTTTGGCATTGAAGGCTCATTTCACTTACCAGTTGATTTTTGTTCGACCTCATCCTTCCATGAAGAGGATGCAGATGCGATGTGTGGACTCTTCACCTTGAGTATCCCACCTGGATACAAGAACAAACAACTCTTAAGAGGATCCACTAGTGTGGATGACTTTTCTTTGGAGGTCCTGGTGTAGACTATAGACCCACCTTTGATTGGATTTGCAAAATGTTCCTCTCATCATAGAAATGTTTCTTTGGTTGTGTGGTTCCTTCCATCAGTTCTTCTTTGGTACTAGGGCTATTTTCTTTGACGCGGGTGGGGAGTGTCACTCCTCTAGGTCTTCTTTGGCATATGATTAACCTTTGGCCAAGCATTTTTAATAAGGTTACTAAAGAAGAAGCTGATGATATAAAAGTTGTTTTACAAGTCTTGTCATTTTAATGTATATTCCTTTCTTGCTAGAAAAAATATGCATTAGTCATGTTTGCATTTGTAAGAGTTTTAGTTTGAAATTCAAAATATATGTCTATATTTGGGTTAAATCATATTGAGGTTTCTTTGATGTAGAATCAGATTTCAAAAGTTTGACCTTTGGATGATCTCAAGTAAACTCAATGAATTGTCTCGACCCACATGCCATCTATGGATGGCGCATTGCAACAATGTGTTGGTAGGTGGGACATAGAATCTTGCTATTTTGGGATGTGTGTGCATGTTGACCATTGATGTAGATGTCTGCAATATATTACTCCATTCCACTAAGGAAAAGGACAAGAGTCCCTTTATCTCTAAAAGATGTCTTTGTCCTGTTTGGAACTTATCAACAAGGGCGATGGTTTTGTATTTTATGCACTTTATTGACTTTTATCACCCGAAGCCATGGGAGAGAAGGTGATAAGTAAAATCCCACTTCTATGGTGGACTCTCATTAATCTATCTCTATGCGGTGTCGCAATACTGATGTCTCTAAGACTAAAGAAGTCAAATTTACAAAGTTTTGCATGACTCACCAAATATCATACATACATGTTTTGAGAGAGTTGATGTCGGCGGCGATCCCCTTCTAGGATCCATTAATTCACTCATTAAACTTTTGGGATGTTGTTTTGTCTCCTATATTGGAAGATGTAGCCAACATTACCCATCTTCCCCTTCAATTCCACTGGCATGTGGTACCAAAGAAGTTGAGTTGGCCAGTTGAGCTTGAGAGTCTAAGTAGGGTTGCTAACCTTGAGGTTTGAAACTAAGTGGGTTATCATTCATCTTATGCTTACTGAGTGTGAATTGTGGGGACAAAATCCCTTTTAAGGAGGGGTGAATGTTATATGCTCAATTTTGGTAAAATAAAATTATATAAATTTAGGTCATGGATTGATAAGTAAATTCTCCAATGATATTATTGGTAGAATGATAATGTTACTTATGAGATTATTTGCACTGCAAATATGTACTTGGAGCACAAGATAAAGGAATAGTAGTTTCTGTTTACTAAAAAATATTAATGGCTTTATGAATTATTGGATAATAAAAATATCAGATAATATGCAAGTTTCCAAAAATAAATAAGTTGTGTGGTGTTTTAGATAATTAAAATATAATTATCTAGCTAGTTTGACAACAAATTTTTGGAGACATCAATTAGTATTATTTTGATCTAACTTATGGTATACTTGAAAATAATAAGGTAAAGAAGATAATTCTACAAATTGGGAGGAAAATGACTTTGTATGAAGTAATGGTAATTGTTTTAATGAGATGTCTAAGAGAGAAAGTTTTATATATATAAGACATCTCAATAAATCCCAAATACTAAATATAACTTGGAAAAAGTATTAGTGAGTTCCCTTCAAATAAGGATAATTAAAAGAGAGGTTAAAAAACAATCTATAATTCAGTATCGAGATAATGAATAAGTCGTTATGGATTTACATGATTTTCTTCATGATTGTTTGAGTTAATCAAGTAAAGTTGGAATAAAGTTATGGATATGTGAATTCCTATATTGGGAATCTCTTGAATGTCTTCCTTTTAGAAACCATGTCTACTTTCCCATAAGTGTTTTGCCATAAATATAATAGGAGAAAGGTAATTATCTTTTGGTATCCATGTTACCATGTAAGAAACATTATATATGGTGACTAGTGTAATTAGTGAATCACTCCCTATATATATACAATGCCCCAAGAAGGAAGAAACAGTTTGATACCCATAAATCCTTTCTCTCCCTCTCGTTATCTCTTGTTGTTCGGTGAAACCACACTGATTGGTCTTGTCAAAGCTTGATGATCGACAGTCCACAACTGGGTTTGTCATCTTCTATGGATCCAATCCTATATTATGGGCTTGTAAAAAGCAAATTACAGTTGCTAGGTTGAGTACAGAAGTTGAATATCATGCCATGGATTCTACTGCATCAGACTGGATTCACTCTCTCCTTTCTAAATCCCACTTGTTTCCTCCTCCTATAGTTCTTTTGTGCGACAATGTTGGTCATATGCGACAAGTCCAGTTTTTTCACTTTGTTGAGGTGGGTTTTCATGTTGTTTGGGGCTTTAGAATTTCTTCTAAGTTGTAAATAATCAAGAATCCTGATCTTCAAGGTGACACCAAGGTATGGATTCGATCATGGATGCCATCACCCTCCTTCCTGATCCTTTTCTCTAGCAGTCTTCGTCTAGGCCTTGTAGTGGTAAGTCACTAAGGTTGGAGGTCGAAGGTCTGGTCCACTAGTGAGAGGGAGGATGGGGGGATGGAGATGACCGTAGGTGGTTTACAAACGGTGGTGCACAGGAAAGTAAGTACCAAGGGCATGTGTGTAAGCCATGGTAATTTGAGCATTGGCCACCTTGGGTCCTCAACATTTGGGTATGGGTAGGAGGAAAGACCACAAGGAGGAAGGCAAACAAGGTAGCCGGTTGGGGAGTGGAAACCATAGGTGGGCGTCACTATCATGGTTATGCCTTTGCAGATCAATCTCAAAACTTTAGACAACATGAGTTGATGGTAGGAAGGTAGAGGCAAGCTCTGCCGGTGTGGGGGCAGGACTGTGAGGAGATAGCTAGGTTGGGTGCAGCCGCATGTTCGGCCGTTGGCCGCTCAGGGTGGGATGGTGACGTTTTTAGACCCTAGGTGTCACAGATGTTGTATGGTAACCACACAAATGAGAACCAGTATCTGCGGCTGGTGCAGGAGAGAACCACTGAGTGAACTGCACCCATAACTTAATCAATGTGGCACTAGCGCTAACCAATGGGGAAGTGGCACATGGCCCATAATCCAAGGTAAAAATGTTGTTTTTTTTAATGACTAGAAAATTCTAGGATAATTGAAATATAGGGATGTTATATATCAATTTGATCAAAAAATGAGATGAATCCAAATAAAATCATTTCAGAGTCTAATTATGCTTTCTATTCCAAAAGTACCTTGGATACATGTTAAGTGGTGATTAAAACCCATAAACTCTAGATTTGTATACTAAACATGTTAAATGTGTTTCTTGAGATATAATCTAACAATGTTGAATATTATGAGAATTTAACATGATTATGACCATAATGGTGATAATTGGAGTTGCTAATGTGGATGATCATGCACATGAAGGTTTAGGGTTAAAGATCATAACTTGATATGTCATAAAGGAATATAAATGAATTTAGTCTTCATTATACAATAAAAGATGGATTCGATAATAATGGCTACACTTATTAAGAACTGAGGTTCTTTAGTCATTAAATTGATGAACATGGGAATTTGGGTTTCAAAACATAACTCAAATGAGTGAAAACCTACACCCTAGATTAGGACCCGAGTAGCATTTAATGTGATTAATGTAATGGTGACACTTTAGGGTTTACATACATGCAGATTAATTGTTGAATTTCTTAGATCTGTTGATTTGGATTGATTAAATATACTTGAAGTGTATACTTCATGATAATTTGTATGGTTCACCATTGAGGTACATGGTTATTCTTACGATTACCCGCATTAGTTTTTCAATGTTTTCTGAGTGTTTCTCAAGGATTGAACAAATAAACTATTGGATGTTGATTTTCATTTAGTTCAATTATAATGCCACTATAGTATCACATAAATAAAGAATATGTGAAGAAAATGATAGTTCTTATTTGCAAGTAATTGATTATTATATGTTGTTATGTACTTGCACAATTTTAATGCACCTTGCATATATAGTATAGCAATATATTGATCCATGCTTTTATTTTACAACATTTTAGGTACATGCTAGATAAGATGATATCAAGATATGATGGTCAGGTGAAATTACTTGAAGACATTAAAATTATCTTGTAAGGATGATTAGATAGAAATTTCTTCTCATATAGTTCTCATATATACACTTTTGATGATAGAATTTCATATAACCCCTTCGGGGAGGATTTTGTAAATAATATTTGAATTAATGGAAATTATTTGCTATTATTATGTCATTTGGTAAAATCTGGATCCTTGGGAAATTTTATGTAATGGCTCTGATCTTTAAGCCCTTCCTTAATTGGGGGTTGCCGAAAAGTGAGGTCATTACATTCGGTATCAGATCCCCAAAATTTTCAAATAATATTTAATAGTTCATAATTTTAATTTATTTGTAGAAATATGAGGGAATTATTAGGGCACTTTCTAAGGACCATGGTGTCTAAAAGGGACCAAAACTCGGGGGCTGGAAAAACATTCCTACGTACTGCTAGTTGTCTTACAAGGACTCCTGGGCCTGTGCATCCTGCCTAGCCAAAGTTGGAGGATTTTGCCCAAAGTCGGATACCTTTAGGTTTTTGTCTCATCTCTAAATTCATCCACTTCTCATCCTTTTTCTTAATAAACCCTAAAAGATACTTCCCTCCTCATCTGAAGTTAGGGTTTTTGAGAAGAAATAGGATTAAGGCATTCTCCACCAATTAATGTACATGTATAATTGAAATGCAAATGTACATGTAATGTGGAAATAATGATATAGAAAAGAATAATGTTTCATGTATTTTCCTTATGAGAGAAACCCTAGATGGATCTAGGGTCGATCTATAAGAACCCTAAGGGGTCAAGGGACATAGAAACTATGACGTCCCCAAATTTTCTAAAACTTAATCTGATGTGTGAAGTCTAAATTGAAACACTCACCTCAGCGAGAATCCCAATTTAAACACCACACACTAGGCTAAGAAGAAGAAAATCAGAGGAAGTCAGAAGGAAACAATAGTAGCACATGCACATGAACAATAATAAAACCATACAACACATGTTCACTATTCAACATATAATTACAAAATGAATTGTTATAACATTTGATATTACATATAGAACAACAAACATCTACATATACATGTACTACCACTAAGCAATAGGATCTTAAGTCAACAGGTCCATATGTACATTAACTCGCCACACAACTCTCAACTATTATTCATCTTCAAGAGCACATGTCCACAACCTAAACAAAAGATTACATGTGGTACATGTCAGCATAATATTCAAGAATATTGTACTGAGTACGACTACGTGTCTTTTTATATACCTCTCATTATTAATCTTGGAAATAACATAAAACTAATACTTGGAAGGTATAAAGAAATATAAGAAAATGCATATATTTGCACAAAGATGTTCATTAACAAAGAGAACACATATTTTAAGCTCATTTTCCATTACATCATCCATGCATTAACTACCTGAGAGTTGAATGCAGTATGGCCTTTACGATATACTACCAAAGAGTTGGATCATTTCACAATGTGATCTACTACCAAAGACTTGGATCATTTCACAATGTGATCTACTACCAAAGAGTTGGATCACTTTCAAGTACTTGACTACCAAAGAGTTGAAGTACTTTATTTTCAGTACTTGACTACCAAAGAGTTGAAGTACTTAGATATAATGGAACAAACATATTATGTTTTCATGTTTTCATATCCATAAGTATGGAAAATCAAGCAAGATATCATACAAAAACAATCATTTCATCCAATATCATATGTCAAGTTATTACTACACATATAATGCAATCATACTGTATAATAAGTCAAGTAATAGGTAATGGCGTACCTTGAACCAAGAAAGACAAACCTAATCACACTCCTAATATCAAATATATCCTCATGTCAACTAGATCTTGGTTAAACCCTGATAATGACAAGATCATGTATTATCATCAGATTTTCACCATCTTAACCCTAGTTATGTCCATGAGGATTTATGTTCATTAGTATAGATCTTCTCATCTTTACTTGTATTCTTATCTGGGAATTATCTTATTGAATTCGTATTCCAGATTAGTGTAGATCATCTTAATATTATGTTTCATATAGATAGGTGTTCATATTAACTCAAGATTACATGCATTAATCAAATTAGGGTTAGAAACCATTAATTAAGAGTCCTTACCATATAATCATGAATTATGTTCATAATATTGATATGTTAGTTTCACATTGTGTTCCATATAATGCTACGAACTTACTCTATAATTTCCAGGATTTCTTGAACATCTTTGTAATTATTGCACATTAATTAGGATTATTAGCCCTAATTAGCCATATTACACATATTACATAATTTCGTACATCAACCTTATAATCTATGGCATCATCTATATTATAAACATGATTATAGATTGATTGACATAATATCATAATTTTAGGCCATCGTTTGATATTTATTATCCATGAAACAAGCATAATATATCTTACATGATATCACTGAGATTATTTCATTAAAAGCCTGATGTAATGCTTTCATGTTGTTCTAGACATTTTTCTGAACATTTCAGTATCTTATTTGTATTTTTCTGATAAACATACTGATTACTATGCATTTTCTAAGATCTGAGTATTTTAGGGTGATTACCTTTTTCCGACCAACTCAGATCTGCCATGTGTCCTTGATGGTGTGTCATTTTGCTTGGGTGAGCCGGCTGGTTCTCGATTGTTTCACTACTACTGGATCGGGTTTGCCTAGCTTTGGACTGATTTGTTGGATGAGAGTTGGAGCCAGTCAGCTCCCACTCTCTTCTCAGTTCTTGCTTAACGCCTGACGTGCTCGGGATCTCTTGGAACGGTCGCCATCGTGGAGTCCCGGAACAACGGCGATCGTTGGTTGCTCCTCATAGATAGCTTCCAATGCAGCAAAGAGCGTCCAATGTTCTCCCTTGTAAAATCTGTCAACCTATCCTTCGGTCCTTCTCCATCCCGCAGACATGATGGACTACTTCTAGATTGTCTCCATAGCGGTCCCGGTGACAGTGCCACCACCAACGGTAGCCGTGAGCGATATCCCAGGCAAGAAATTGCTTTCTAATACTCTTTGTCCTCTGATTGTAGGATCTCCACCTTTGTAGAACCAAGAAGGTTAGAAGAAGTAAGGGTTCGATTCTCCAGTATTCATCAAATCATCTAGCCTCAAAGCTATCCTTTTCCAGCTTTGCTTCGGTGTAGCAGAAAACATCTTCCTCCTAGAACTCTCACTTCCATGGAGGTCATAACTCCCTTCCAAGGAACCCTAGATCCTCTAAGAATATGATGGTAGTAGGAAGTCGACCCAGAAAACTATCCCTCCATTCCTCTGTTGTGATGGCGGGGAAAGGAGTCTGCACCATCCCAACCCTTGTGCGGATCTTCGTGTCATCCTTCAAGACATCTTGATCTATACAAAAGCAAGTTGGACCTTCAGCCTACGTTTGGCACAGGACTGGGATTCTGGAATTTGGATTGGGTTAGTCGGGGTTAATCTAGATTCCGGGGCTGGGGTAGTCAGGATGCAGTCTGATGTTGTTTGGCAATGTAGTCTGATTCTGGTCAGCTGGTCTGATTTGAGTCTGCATTCAGTCTGATTCTGTTTGGCTACCAGTCTGATTCTGCTTGGCAAACTAGTCAGGATCTGCTTATTCTGTCTTGTTCTTGCATAACTGTTTGAACAAGTACACAGAATTTGTATTCGTGATGCCACTTGAACATAAGTTCAAAATAAATAAATAAAAACATTTATTTGTATTTTATAGGTGTTATTTTTTATATTTAGAAAAGTGAAAATATGAGATGAGTATGCTCATTTTTACGTATTGATTCAAAATTAATTAAACATTACTGTTGTCTTAAATGGAATTTTCATGTGGTATATTTATAATGTTGAACATATTCGACGTAGTAATTGTCAACTAACAACAAATATTAAATTATCCTAATATATTTTGTTCATAACATATCTACGTGATTCCATCGACATCCAACAGATATATGTCTCAATCTTAACTAAGTAGATTTCTAGCATTCACAACAAGCAACGAACAAAATTAACATCTTGTAAGTTTATATGTTAAATATAGAAAACAAACAAAATTTATCAATAGAAATTATATCCTAAATAGTAAAATTCTTGATAATCAATGTGTGCCTTTGACACACTTGAAAGGCTCATCGCCTTTTCAAATTCCTAATATAAACACGTGCAAAGCATATCAAAATGTTTCATACAATTAATGTAAAACAAGTCTATTGGTTTTATATCATCTCACTCATAATCTTTCCAATCATTCAGTCTGGATTTGGTCCTCTATAAATGGATAGTCCAACTTTATTCAGCTATTTCCCAAACCTTGGAATTTTCTCCACCTTCCAAAGTTTCTCTCAGCCCATATACAATGCCAACCCTCGTATCCACCACATCTGATAACAATTCACTTTTCACAATTATTTTAAGAAAAACAAAATCTGGTTAATGTGTGTGTAACTTGGGGGGAGTTAAGTTTATATATACATGATTTAGATACTGACTATCCTTGTTGTCGGTTTCATCTTAATGGTCTTATTCATAAAAGCTTGCAGGGAATGTGCAAAGGTGGAAGCCATAAGGTATGGTACAGTTATAACTGTAAGCCATGGTAAATAATATAAATGGGGAAGGGGAGGAACAAATAGTCAAATTTTAGAATTAATTAGAGTGAACAATTTTTTTATATAAGTAGTATTGTCACATGAGGTATAGAAATAAATTTTGTACTTACAATCTACTTTTATTGGAAGGTGAAAAAAAATCAAAATTGTCCTACAGTAGTGAGATTTAATATATCAAATTAAGACATATATTCATGTCTGGCATGAATATTAAAAGTAACAATGATACAATAAAAATAAACCTGCCAATACTACTAGTTGAAATAGACTGTAATTTTAGCAGATTTAACATTGCATCCAATAAGAACTTCACGTGTGAAATATATGTGGCATCGTTATATAGGTTAGCAGTATAAAAGTGCTCATGATTGTTCGGTTTTATAGAGAAAATAATAGGTCATTTGGGCAAGTCACTGGAAACAAGATCTGATTCCGGTCAACTTGGTACTTGCCATTCAATTTTCCGTTAACCCGGCCAAATTGTATCATGCTCGTGGACTATCAAGTTTTCTGATATTACCGTAGATACGCGGCTGGGGCTGGTAGCACCACCGTTGAAGCCACCCTTGTACGACTTCAGCTCTAACCTCCGCTTCTGCTAACCCTCCATGGTCTGTGAAGAAGGAGCCTTGAGGGGCCATGTCGGTGGATCGCGGTTGGAATCATCATTGCAGCTACCCCGGGCGTTGGAGCTACCCCCCTTCTGTGGCTGCTGTGTGGACACGCCTCATTGGGACATGCTCATCTGCCCCTGCTCCTGCTCTGAATCACGGGCTCATAAACAATCTCCCCATCTTCCCCTGCTCTGAATCACGAACTCACAGTCCCAGCAGTGGTTCCTACCGTCGATCACGAACTGCCGTAGTCGACCCCTCATACACCGCCGACACGAGTTGTCGAGCTGTATCGGGTCATAGATTGGGGTGACACTGACATCTAGCACATGGGGCCATAGCGTCGACATCTCGACCAGTGCAGACGAACGAACGTCGTCCTCTGCTTGTTGTGACTGCTTCTCCTTTATGGCGGCTAGGTTTAGAAGGAGAGGGAGAGGGGAGTCCGGGAGGAGAGAGGGGAAGAGGGGAGCAAGAAGGAGAGAGCGAGTCGGAGTCACAGGAGGAAAGATGATAAATCCAGATCGAGAAATGAAATCCCGCCTCTGGCGGGACTGACGTAGCCCGGATTAAGGGATTCCATTATCCAAAAACGGGATGAGATTGGGATTTGCAACCAAACACAAATCAGTCCTAATCCGTTGATTGTTTTGCCGGGTTGGCACTAAAGACAAGTCAAAATCCAGATCCAGTCCCGTGCCAAACAAGGGCTCAGAATCATGGTCCCAAACCTCTTGTACCACAGCTCCCTTCCACATGTTCCTTTTGTGAAAAACAATGGGCATGAAACTATAAGGTCCAAGAAAGGGGTCTACAGGACCGCCTCGTCTGGATGAGACCCACTTCTCAGTCAGTTTTCTCTCACACCCACGATGTCAGCGAGTAGTGGCATGATAGGAAGTGATGCCTAACTTCTCCACAACGTTGTTCTAACCACAAGGTAGAGCACAACTTTGAGGGTGGTCCCGATCATCCTTCTCTAATGGCTATTAGAACCCAATACGTGGCATCTCCATGCTATGATCGCACCTTCTACTCAAACATTGTTATGATAATACACCAAAAGGTTGGCCAATTGATTCCTTAGAAAAGGTACATATGCCTAGGAATATGAAATGTAATGGCAATCATTTAATCTCTAAAATTTCCAAATACATATGGACATCTTGATATAACTCATCAACATGAATCACTTGTTTGTTTGGCATTTAAAGGATCTTAAAGTTCACTCCAATACATCCTACACACCTTAAAAGAAATTTCTTCCTCAAAATGAAGCCTAAAAAAATCCAGTTCATCACATCATATACATCTTAAAAGAAATTTCATCCTCGAAATCACGCCATTCTCATACTCCAAGGGAAAATTGAAATGTCTTCATTCGCATATAGGGCACCACCCTTGGTGCAACATTCCCATAAACATCATGCCTAGAACATATATGTACCACTCCTTTGAGGATTTCTAGAGCATCTAGGGTGAAACATCACTTCATAGAAAGTTGAAACAAGGGTTTTGAAACTTAGGTTATGTCATGACATATCTCATATGTTTGGGTTACATCCTTATCTTTACCTATGTATTAGGGTTCCCACATCATATTATCATGTTCTAAAGGAGTTAACTAAAGTTACCCCATTATATCAAGGTGTCATCAACATTTCATTGTTCTAATAAAAAAAATTCCCATCCAGGTTATATTCAACATATATATATTAATCACTAATAGTAACACCTCATTTATCATATATCATTAATATGATCTCATTCCACTTTCATGTTAAGTTACAAGTTTATTAGTGAACTCATCACTAGATTCACCAACGATATTATGTCATCTCGATTCATGTAACATGTATCATTAGTATCATCTCATTGTACTTTCTCATTTATGTTGTAAACTCTTTTAGAGTTTCATCATGAAATTAATCAACTTTTCTCATTATCAACATTATTCATGTATATGGTTAACCATTTATGCATTGATATCTATTAAACCATCTCTAGGTTTACTGTCATGTTACCTGCTTATATCACATCTCAAGATTAGATCACATCCTTACATATAGTATATCATGGTTGTGCTAAATAACTTATACATGTGACTTGTCAAACATATATCAAAAAAATTCATCTAGTCCAATGGAGGTCATAACCCTTATCATGAGGGTATTCTCGTTCTTAGCCTCTCTAAGCAGACTCATCTATGTGAGTATCTCACATGCATGTACTTTATCTTCCCTCTTTTAGTCTAGGGTTCCCATATTACCCCATTGGCACTAGACATATCCTTACAAGGTCTAGCCTCATAAGTATAAACCAAAAACATGCATGTTATTCTCTTCATAGGTCTCTACCCATGAGTTATTCTTACCCAACTATCTCTCTTACATATGCCACTAGAGTCCTATGCGGGGAAACATCAACCCAAGCATGAGGCTTCTCAACATACTAACATTATTTACCTCCTCCAAGGTCTTGGGACTCTTTCTCTCCCTCACCCAGATGGTAGGTTCTCACATTTTCTTATTTACAAATGCATACATAACTAGCCTCTCTCTGACTCTAGGGTTTGGTCCTCCCAAGGACATCTAGGGTTCAAGATATCTATAGGAATCATGCATAACACAATTCAACTCAATCACTCAGGAGTATTCTAGTTTAGGACATATCATATCACACATTTTTCATAATTCTCATATCTTGGAGTTTAGGTACTCCTGCCTTCTCCCTGTGGGTCTCACTCTCTCAGGATTTAACCCTAAAACTGGTCCTAACACTAGAAGTCCTCCTTTGTAAAAGAGCTTGAGGCTCATGTTGATTCACATCTTATCTTAACTTAACATATCTTGTCTCATAAAAGCCTAGTTACTTGCATCATCAAAACTCATATTGCATCCTCAAAGACAAATATATATCGTCATAAACTATCATATATCATCTCTATACATCTTAGATCGTCATCTACTCTTATTTCATCTATTCCATCTATCACATACATATTCCAACAAGGCTCTAGACATCTAATCTTGAACTATGATCTCTTCTAGACCGATGTCACTCACTTTCACTTAGGTTGCATGACCACCTCCTACTCGTATGTGTTTTGGGACACATTTTTTTTATACTTACATATATATTAAAATATCATATAGTTCTTCTCTGATAAAATAAGCGTCGGAGAAAACTATCAAGGTTCGATCCGATTGGAATCAAAAACCAAATCCAGAAAATGAGTGTTCCACAGATAGTAGAGAGTACAGTTCCATGAAAACTAGTGAAAAGTGTGAGAACAAAGTGTAGACCAATGTAGATACTCTAGACAATGAACACGATATGCCTAGGATTTCTCTTCCCTCAATGTACGTCATTTCCAAATAGTGCAACGTTTCATACCACTGCACTACAAGGAAAGAGTGACATCTAAGGACTTTCTATACAACAAGCACCAGTCTAGACCTCGTTCTTAGACATCTAAGTGCTAACCTAGAGGCTAGGTCAGATCTAGTCTCTAAACGATGACTAATCTAACCCTAAAGATTTGTTTTAAGTTCAAGGTTTTTTAGTTTCAAGTTTCCTAATGAGCAAATGTCAGGCTTTGCTATTGTTCATGTTCTGATACCATCTGTGATGTCCCCATATTTTCTAAAACTTAATCTGATGTGTGACGTCTAAATTGAAACACTCACATCAGTAAGAATCCCAATTTAAACACCACACACTACGTAAGAAGAAGAAAATCAGAGGAAGTTAGAAGGAAACAACAGTAGACATGCACATGAACAATAATAAAACCATACAACACATGTTCACTATTCAACATATAATTACATATTGAATTTTTACAACATTTGATATTACATATTAAATATCCAACATCTACATACACATGTACTACCACTAAGTAACTTGATCTTAAGTCAACAGGTCCACCGGTACATCAGCTCGCCACACAACTCTCAACTAACCTAGATCTTCAAGAGAACATGTCCACAACCTAAACAAAAGATTACATGTGGTACACATCAACACAATATTCAAGAATATTGTACTGAGTATGCCTACATGTCTTTTTATATACCTCTCATTACTAAGTTTGGCAATAAGATAAAACTAATACTTGGCAGGTATAAAGAAATATAAGAAAAACCATATACTTGCACAAAGATGTTCATTAACAAAGAGAACACATATTTTAAGCATATTTTCCATTATATCATCCATGCATTTACTACCTGAGAGTTGAATGCATTAAGGCCTTTATGATGTACTACCATAGAGTTGGATCATTTCATAATGTGATCTACTACCAAAGAGTTGGATCACTTTCAATTACTTGACTACCAAAGGGTTGAAGTACTTTATTTTCCAACACTTGACTACCAAAGAGTTGAAGTGCTTGGATATAATGGAACAAACATATTATGTTTCATATTTACATAGCCATAAGTATAATAAAACCAAGCAAGATATCATGCAAGAACAATCATTTCATCCAATATTATATGCCAAGTGTTTACTGCACATATAATGCAAGCATATTGTATAATAAGCCAAGTAAGAGGTAATGGCGTACCTTGAACTAAGAAAGACAAACTTAATCACATTATTGATATCAAAAATATCCTCATGTCAACTAGATCTTGGTTAAACCCTGATAAAGATAAGATCATGTATTATCATCAAATTCTTACCATCTTAACCCTAGTTATGTCCATTAGGGTTTATGTTCATTATTAGAGATCTTCTCATCTTTACTTATATTCTTGTCTAGGAATTATCTTACTGAATTCCTATTCCAGATTAGTGTAGACCATCTTAATATTATGTTGCATATAGATAGGTGTTCATATTAACTCAAGATTACATGCATTAATCAAATTAGGTTTAGAAACCATTAATTAAGAGACATCACCATATAATCACGAATTATGTGTATAACATTGATATGTTAGTTTCACATTGTGTTCCATATACTGTTATGAACTTACTTTGTAATTTCTATGATTTCTTGAGCATCTTTGTAATTATTTCACATTAATTAGGATTATTAGCCCTAATTTTCCACATTACATAAATTATAGAATTTCAGGCATCGACCTTATAATGTATGCCATCAGATATATTATAAACATGAATATAGGTTTATTGACATAATATCATAATTTTAGGCCATCATTTGATATTTATTATCTATGAAACAAGCATAATACATCTTACATAATATCACTGAGATTAATGCATCAAAAGGGTGATATAATGCTTTTGTGTTGTTCTACATATTTTTCAGAACATTTTGGTATCTTATTTGTATTTTTCTGATAAACATACTAATTACTTTGCATTTTCTAAGATATGAGTATTTTTGGGTAATTGCCTTTTCCTGAGAAACTCAGATCCCCCACATGTTCTTGATGGTGTGCTATTTTGCTTGGGTGAGCCGGTTGGTTCTCGTTTGGTTCACTGCTACTGGACCAAGTTTGCCTAGCTTTAGCCTGCGTTTGGCACAAGACTGGGATTCTGGAATCAGGATTGGGCTAGTCAGGGTTAGTCTAGATTTCGGGGCTGGGGTAGTCAGGATGCAGTCTGATGTTATTTGGTAATGCAGTCTGATTCTGGTCAGCTGGTCTGATTTGAGTCTGCATTCAGTCTAATTCTATTTGTCTACCGGTCTGATTCTATTTGGCAAACTAGTTAGAATCTGCTTATTCTGTCCTGTTCTTGCATAACTGTTTGAACAAGTACACAGAATGTGTATTTGTGATGCCACTTGAACATAAGTTCAAAATAAATAAATAAAAATATTTATTTGTATTTTATAGGTGTTATTTTTTATATTTAGAAAAGTGAAAATAAGAGATGAGTATGCTCATTTTTACGTGTTGATTCAAAATTAATTAAACATTACTGTTGTCTTAAATGGCATTTTCATGTGGTATATTTATAATGTTGAACATATTCGACGCAGCAATTGTCAACTAACAACAAATATTAAATTATCCTAATATATTTTGTTCATAACATATCTACGTGATTCCATCGACGTCCAACAGATCTACGTCTCAATCTTAACTAAGTAGATTTCTAGCATTCACAACAAGCAACGAACAAAATTAACATCTTGTAAGTTTATATGTTAAATATAGAAAACAAACAAAATTTCTCAATAGAAATTATACCCTAAATAGTAAAATTCTTGATAATCAATGTGTGCCTTTGACACACTTGAAAGGCTCATCGGCTTTTCAAATTCCTAATATAAACACGTGCAAAGCATATCAAAATGTGTCATACAATTAATGTAAAATAAGTCTATTGGTTTTATATCATCTCACTCATAATCTTTCCAATCATTCAGTCTGGATTTGGTCTTCCATAAATGGATAGTCCAACTTTATTCAGCTATTTCCCAAACCTTGGAATTTTCTCCACCTTCCTAAGTTTCTCTCAGCCCATATACAATGCCAACCCTTGTATCCACCACATCTGATAGCAATTCACTTTTCACAATTATTTTAAGAAAAACAAAATCTGGTTAATGTGTGTGTAACTTGGGGGGAGTTAAGTTTATATATACATGATTTAGATACTGACTATCCTTGTTGCCGGTTTCATCTTAATGGTCTTATTCATAAAAGCTTGTAGGGAATGTGCAAAGGAGGAGGCCATAAGGTATGGTCCAGTTATAACTATAAGCCATGGCAAATAATTTAAATGGGGAAGGGGAGGAACAAATAGTCAAATTTTAGAATTAATTAGAGTGAACAATTTTTGTATATAAGTAGTATTGTCACATGAGGTATAGAAATAAATTTTGTACTTAAAATCTACTTTTATTGGAAGGTGAAAAAAAATCAAAATTGTCCTGCAGTAGTGAGATTTAATATATCAAATTAAGACATATATTCATGCCTGGCATGAATATTAAAAGTAACAATGATACAATAAAAATAAACCTGCCAATTCTACTAGTCGAAATAGACTGTAATTTTAGCAGATTTAACATTGCATCCAATAAGAACTTCACGTGTGAAATATATGTGGCATCATTATATATGTTAGCAATATAAAAGTGCTCATGATTGTTCGGTTATATAGAGAAAATAATAGGTCATTTGGGCAAGTCACTGGAAACAAGATCTAATTCCGGTCAACTTGGTACTTTCCATTCAATTTTCCGTTAACTTGGCCAAATTGTATCATGCCCGTGGATTATCAAGTTTTCCGATATTACCGTAGATACGCGGCCGGGGCTGGCAGCACCACCGCTGAAGCCACCCTTGTACGGCTTCAGCTCTAACCTCCGCTTCCGCTAACCCTCCATGGTCGGTGAAGAAGGAGCCTTGAGGGGCCATGTCGGTGGATCGCGGTTGGAATCATCATTGTAGCTGCCCGGGGCGTCAGAGCTACCCCCTTTTGTGGCTGCTGTGTGGACACGCCTCACCGGGACATGCTCATCTGCCCCTGCTCCTGCTCTGAATCACGGGCTCAGACACAATCTCCCCATCTGCCCCTGTTCTGAATCACGAACTCACAGTCCCAACGGTGGTTCCTACCGCCGATCACGAACCGCCGTAGTCGACCCCTCATACACCGCCGACACGAGTTCCCAAGCTGTTTCGGGTCATAGATTGGGGGCGACACTGACATCTAGCACATGGGGCCGCAGCGTGGACATCCCGACCAGTGCGGACGAACGAACATCGTCCTCTGCTTGTTGTGACTGCTTCTCATTTATGGCGGCTAGGTTTAGAAGGAGAGGGAGAGGGGAGTCCGGGAGGAGAGAGGGGAAGAGGGGAGCAGGAAGGAGAGAGTGAGTCGGGATCACAGGAGGAAAGATGGTAAATCCGGATCGAGAAATGAAATCCCGCCTCTGGCGGGACTGACGTGGCCCGGATTAAGGGATTCTGTTATCCCAAAATGGGATGAGATCGAGATTTGCATCCAAACACAAATCAGTCCTAATCCGTTGATTGTTTGGCCGGGTTGGCACTAAAACAAGTCAAAATCTGGATCCAATCCCGTGCCAAACAAGGGCTTTGAGTGGTTTGTTGGATGAGAGCTGGAGCTGGTCTGCTCCCTCTCTCTTATCTGTTCTCGCTTCACGCCTGACATGCTCGGGATCTCCTTGAACAGACTCTGTCGTGGAGTCCTGGAACAACGGCGATCGTTGGTTGCTCCTCATCGATAGCTACCAACACAACAGAGAGCTTCCACTATTCTCCCTTGAACAGGATACCGACCTGTCCTTTGGTTCTTCTCCATCCCGCAGACATGATGGACTACCTCTAGGTCGTCCCCCTAGCGGTCTCCGTGAGGGAGGCACCACCAGTGGTAGCCGTGAGAGAAATCCCAGGCGAGAAATCACCTTCTACTACTTGTTGTACTCTGATTGCAGGATCTCCACCTTTGTAGAACTAAGAAGGTTAGAAGCAGCAAGGCTTCGATTCTACAATATTCGCCAAATCATCTAGACTCAAAGCTCTCCTTTTCCATCTTTTATTCGACGTAGCAAAAAAAATATTTCTCCTAGTACTCTCACTTCCATGGAGGTCGTAACTTCCTTCCAAGGAACTGTGGATCCTCTGAGAATATGATGGCAGTGGGAAGTCGACAGAGAAAACTATCCCTCCGTTCTTTTGTTGTGATGGATGGGAAAGGAGTCTGCACCATCCCAACCCTTGTGCAGAGCTTTGTGTCATCCTTTAGGACATCTCGATCTATACAAAATCATCCATTCTTTTGTTGTCATCCTCTGAGAATATATGTTCACACCTTCTACTCAAACATTGTTATGATAATACACCAAAAGGTTGGCCAATTGATTCCTTCAAAAAGGCACATATATCTAGGAATATGAAATGCAATGTCAATCATTTGATCTCCAAAATTTCCAAAAACATATGGACCTTAATATAACTCATCAACATGAATCACTTGTTCATTTGGCATTTAAAGGTTCTAAAAGTTCACTCCATCACATCCTACACACCTTAAAAGAAATTTAGTCATCAAAATTAAGCTAAAAAATCCAGTTCATCACGAAAACCCTAAGATATATGGTATAGTCTCTAACCAAAATCCAAAATCCTAATTATGAGGAATGAGTATAGTGTGGTGATATAGAACACTACCCATATGAACCTTGAAAAGGAATAAGAAAATATAAGTAAATGAGTTAGATGACTCAGTCTCCCATGCATATGTTCATGTGGATCAAGGCATTAATGAGAAAAGTTTTTAGAAACATAAGCAACTAAAGAATAATGCATTTATGGATGTAACCTTCTCAAACCCTATATCGATCTCTGGTGAGTTAAGGAGTATGGGTTGACTAAATTCATCATGGGGATGACTCCCAAAATGAAAGGTCATCTCAGGCCAAGCCTAGAATGGAAGACCTATATAATTAAATGTCCATGGTAGAGACCAAACCCTTAGAGAGGGATCCTTATAAAGAGGCTCCCCTAAAGAGACAACACACCATTGAGAAAAGAGTATAAGGGTGGCAATGTTAAAACAAGAAACGCTTATTTGTGTTGCATAAAAAAGATGATAATATGAAACCCTTATTTCAACTTTTAGGGATGGTGTCTCGATCTGGGGGTGGGTGGGAAAGGACCTATGCGGAGGCAAAACCTTAGATCCATGGGGTTAGGTTGTGGCTAAGAGATCCTAACCTCCTCCTCTGAGCCAAGAAGGCTCCCTAGGTTAGGACCTTCCCTAGAAAGGTAAGTTGACAAAATCAATTTAAAGATTGAGGTAACCATGAATGTCACCTAATATAAAATATGAAAGCACATATATTGAGTATAAATCTTTGAACCCAAGTATACCATCTCTGAGGAACATGAGGAAAGTCACTACAGAAGTGGCTGGCAGTATGGGGTCGATCCTGAAAGGGAGGGTCACCATGGGCCTAATGAGGGGACATAAAGTGAAAAATGAGCACCATGAGAGATGGAGGAAATCTGGGTTAAAGAATTACATATGAAAATAATGTGCTCTCGATAAACCCTTGGGAAGGGTAGAGCCATAAGTCAATCCTAAGGTAAAGTAGGGAGTATTAAAGGTACATCATATCGATTAGATTAGGAGTTGATTGTGCCCTAAATGCATAAGATCATCTGGTTGGGAGGTAACAACTATGTTTGTCCAAGACCCATGACTCAGGATATTGACCACCTTCAAGATATTCATGTGGTCTGAGGGTAAATGTGAGAGGCACTCCCAACATTCATAAGGATGAGATCCCTCCAAAAGTATTTGTACTCCTAGAGACCTCAAGGAAATGACTAAGGATAATGAAACATGAGGTGTAAATATAAAGGATACAAGAATTCATGTCATAATGAAATCTTAAGAAGACTTGTGTACAAACTCAAGAGTGAAAAAGGCATTTGACTTCATAAAATGTAAGAATGATGTGGAATTAAAAATTATGGTTTAGAGTCATGATAAGGATGATTCAACCTAAAATGTGTAATTTTAGGGTAATGTGTATACACCATCTCTTCTCTAGGAATCGGATGAATTTTATTTTTGGGTTGTAGTCAAATGCTTATTTCATCTAATTATGAGGGAGAGAGATTGGGTAGATACATGTTGTGCTTAAAATTGATATATGAGAATGAATGCCATAAGTTAAGTTTTAATGGCATGAGATAGGGCGAGGTGTTACCTCACCCTTATGTGAAAGGGAATAAACATAGGTTGGACACCTAGGTGAAAAGGTAATCACCAAGTGAAATTGAAATCACAAATTAATCATGAAAGATGGTATCATGTAAATATAAGGATGTGGATGTACCTTGTACTGAATTCAAGTACCAATCTTAATAATGGTGTGAGGAATTTCATATCAATAAACGATGCTAAAGATATCCGAGTAGAGTTTCTAACCCTAAGGTTTGAAACTAAGTGGGTTATCGTTCATCTTAAGCTTATGAAGTGTGAATTTTGGGGACAAATCCCTTTTAAGGAGGGTAAATATTATATCCTCAATTTTGGTAAAATTGAACTATATAAGTATAAGCTGTGAATTGATAAGTAAATTCTCTAATGATATTATTGATAGAATGATAATAGTACTTAAGTGATTATTTAATATTGCAAATATGTCTATGGAGCACAAGATAAAGGAATAAGAGTTTTTGTGTACCAATAAATACTATTGTCTTTGTGAATTAATAAAAATATAAGATAATATGTCTTTTTCATGAAATAATAAGTATTATCTAGCCAGTTTGGCAACATATGTTTAGAGACATAAATTAGTATTATTTTGATCTAACTTTTGGTATGCCTAAAAATAATAAGGAAAAGAAGAAAATGCTAGAAAATTTGGGAGGAAATGGATGTTTCATGAAATAATGGTAATTTTTTTAATGAGATGTCTAAAATAGCAAGTTTTTTTATATAAGACATCCCAATAAATCCCAAATACTAAATCTAACTTGGAAAAAACATTAGGGAGTTTCCTTGAAATAAGGATAATTAAGAGAGAGGAGGAAGAATAATCTAGAATTCAAGATCAAAATAACCAATAAGGCACTATGTATTTACATTCTTTACTTCATGACTTTTTAAGTTAATCAAGTAAAGTTGGCAATAAAGTTATGGATATATGGACTTCTATATTGGGAATCTCTTGAATGTCTTCCTTTTAGAAACCATGTCTACTTTCCCATAAGTGATTTGTCATAACTATAATGAGAGAAAGGTAATTAGCTTTTAGAAGCCATATTACAATGTAAGAAATACCATATATGGAGACTAGTGTATTGAATAAATTACTCCCTATATCTACATGATGCCCCAAGAAGGAAGCAACAACTTGATACCCAAAACTCCCTTCTCTCCCTATCTTTATCTCTTGTTGTCTGGTGAAACCATTAGGGTTTCTTCTAAGTTGTACATATATACTAGGAATCCTCATCTTCAAGGTGACACCAAGGTATGGACCAGAACATGGATGCCATCACCCTCCTTCATGATCATTTTCTCTAGAAATCATTGCATTGGCCTTATAGTAGTGAATCGCTAGGGTTGAAGGTCGAAGGTCTGGTCCAGTAGCAAGAGGGAAGATTGGGGGGATGGAGACGACTATAGGCAGTCTACAAATGGTGGCGCACAAACATGTAAGTACCAAGGTCCTGAGTGTCACCCATGGTAGTTTGAGTGTTGGACACCTTGGGTCCTCAACGTCGGGGTATGGGCAGGAGGCAAGATCACATTGGAGGAAGGAAAACAAGGTAGTAGGTTGGGGCATTGAAACCATAGGTGTGGGTCACGATTATGGTTACGCCTTTCCAGAGTAGGCTCGACACTTTGGGCAGTGTAAGTTGATGGAAGGAAGGTAGAGGCAAGCTATTCTAGTGTGGGGGATAGGATTGGGAGGAGCTAGCTAGGTCAGGAACAACTACTATGCTTCGTCACTGGAAACTCAGGGAAGGATGGAAATGATGTTTGACCCCAGGAACCACAAACTTCGTACAATAACCACGCGAACGAGAAAGGTGATGGTCGGTTGAGGTCAGATAGAGAACCAACATCTACTATCAATCTAGGAGAGAATCATCAAGTAAACCATGACCCTGACTTAAACAATGTGGCACTGGAACTAGCCAATGGGGAAGTGCCACGTGGCCCATAATTCAAGGTATAGATGTCATTTTATTTAATGTCTAGAAAATTCTAAGATGATCAATATATAGGGATATTATATATCATTTTGATTGGGAAAATGAGAGGAATCCAAATAAAATAGTTTCAGAGTCTACTTATGCTTTCTATTTTAAAATTACCTTGGATATATGTTAAGTGGTGATTAAAACCCATAAACTCAGGATTTTTATACTAATCATTTTGTATGTATTTCTTGAGATATAATCTGACAATGTTGAACATAATGAGAATTTAACATGATTATGACCATAATGATGATAATTGGAGTTTCTAATGTGGATGATCGTGCAAATGAACATTTAGAGTTAAAGATCATAACTTGATATGTCGTTAAGGGACAAAATTGAATTTAGTGTTTATAATACAATTATATGATGGATTTCATAATAATGGCTACACTTAATAAGAATTGAGGTTCTTAAGTCATCATATCAATGAACATGGGAATTAGGGTTTGGAAACATGATGGTAACTTGATAACAAGGAAACTTTAAACCCTAGATTAGGACCAGAGTAGGGTTTAATGTTGTTAATGTGATGGTGACACTTTAGAATTTAGATACATGAAGATTAGCTATTGAATTGCTTGGATCTGTTGATTTGGATTGATTGAATATAGTTGAAGTGTATACTGCATGATATTATTAGTGGTTCACCATTGAGGTGTGTGTTTACGCTTATGACTGCCCACATTAGTTTTTTTGTATTTTTCGAGTGTTTCTCGAAGATTGAACAACTAAATTGTTGGACTTTTATTTGCATTCTATTCAATTATAATGCCACTATGAGTATCAGATAAATAAAGATTATGAGAATAAAATTTATTTGCAAGTAATTGATTATTATATGTTTTTATGTACTTGCACACTTTTGCATGCATCCTATGTACATAGTATTGCAATATCCTGTGTACATAGTGTTTTAGGTACATGCTAGATAAGATGATATCAAGATATGATGGTCATATCAAATTACTTTAAAACATTAAAGTTAATTTGTGATGAGGATTAGATAGATATTTCTTCCCATATAGTTCTAATATGTACACTTCTTATGATAGAATTTCATGTAACCCCTTTGAGAAGGATTTCATAAATAATATTTGAATTAATGAAAATTATTTGGTATTATTTATTGTTTGGTAAAATATGGATCCTTGGGATTAACTAATGACTCTCATCTTTAAGGCCTTACTTAATTGGGGGTTGCCGAAAATTGAGGTCGTTACAAGAAGGGTCCTCATTCTGGGGGAGGAAATGGATAAAAGCTATTTTATACCTAGGTGTCAAACTAAGTCCTAAAGTCATTCCATGTAATGAGAGTATCAGTGGAAACTCATTTTCTAGTTTGGCCAAGGTTCTAGGTGTTGGAGATGCCCCAATAGGCTTCACTTCTAACATTCCTTAGTGTAGGGGTCTACTAGAAGCATATACATGTGCTTATTTAAATGATTTGATTCATTTCTAGAAAGGAGTCCACTACACATGGATATTTTCATTGAAGCTTTGGATTGGACATTGATTATCAAGGTCTTATCATGAGATCCTAAGACATCATGGGGAATGATTGATTTTTCCTAGAAAAGGTTTCCCAACTCATTGCTCCTAGCTCAATATGTATGGAGTTTAGACTTGTCTCTTTGCAAGAGATGATGTAAGGATATCCACAAGTAGTTTCAAATTCTATGACATCTGCAGATGTTAGAGTTTTGGTATTTACCTGGAAATGGGTATCAAGGCATTGACTATTAAGATTGGATGTAACTTTCCTCCTGGGACTCATAGTTGCTACCATCCTCCTATAACATTGATCATGGGGCTTCACCTTGCCTTTGTTGCAATCATGAACATTTTTGGTGCATTTATCAAAGTCGGCCTATGTGAAGGAGTTATAATTAGGTTGGTGAACCATAGGGGGAAGAAGATAACAACCATGATTCTTCCACCTAGTCCCTAGGCTCTATGTTTACCTTTCCACTTTAGGATAGGGGATGTGGTTAGGTACTTAATAATATTTTAGGTATCTTGCAGAGGTGTGTGAGCTTATGGATCCCTTATAGGACTCTATTATAGAGGTGTACCTGCCATTGAATCTTGATCATCAATAGTATTAGTGTTCGATGAGGAAGGTTCTTGTGATATGAAGATGAATGTCTCCATCCATGTCCTTACGGCACTGGATGTCCCACTCATAAATGTCATGGATGATGTACGGTCCCTCCCATTTAGGGTTGAACTTGCTCCTAGAATTAGCATTTTGTATGATGCACATTACCAGTTTTCCCTTTTGAAAATTATTTGGAAAACTTTCTTATTGAATTCCCAAGTTGTGCTTTCTTGGTATATTTTTGCCTGATATAGAGATCTCATTTTCCATTCTTCAAGGGTGTTGAGGCAGCAAATTTGATCTTGAAACCATTTTACCTTTGGGATATCTGCTTCCAATAGTATACAAAGTGAAGGGATCTAAACTTGGACTGGAAACACTTCTTCCATTCTGTATGCCTATGGAGTGGCTTCCGTAAAAGTTCTTATAGAAGTGAGATAGGGTCAGAGAGCCATTGGGAGGTGTTCATGCTGGTTGGTGTGAGAGCCAATTATCTTCTTCAGAATCTACATCAAGTTCTTAATTGCATCTTCTATGTCTTTGTTCATCTGATGTTGGTAAGGTGATGTCTAGTGATGTTTGATACCCAAAGAGCTCAAATATGCTTTGATGTTCTTGGTGATAAAATTAATATCGTTGTCAAAATGATCCCATGTGGTATATTGTAGTGGCTTATAATTTTGTTCTTTAGGAACTTGATGACTTGTCGAGACATGTGTTGGTGATGGCACTGCTTCTACCCATTAGGTGAATTTATCAATTGCAATCGGAATGAAGCAATTCCCATTCAATGAAGCAATTCCCATTAAGAACTTGATGACTTGTTCCGCTAATGTGTTGGTGATGGACACTGCTTCTACTCATTAGGTGAAGTTATCAACTGTGACCAGAATGAAGAAATTCTCATTCAATTCCTTAGGAGTGATTTTCTCGATCATATTAATTAATTAAATGGAGAATGGCCAAGAACTAGCCATTTTTACATATGATTTGTGTGTGAATGAATGTAATCACCATGGGTTTGGTAGGATTAGTACTTACAAACGTGTTTGCAACAGTTTGTTTCCATGGTATTCTATTATTACCCTTAGAAAAAAAAATTCTTGGCTAGCATGACTCCACTCATGTGTGTGTGACACGACCCTTCATGGACCTCCTTCATAAGAGTTTCTAATTTCACATTTACAATAACTCAAAGAAAAGCATGGTTGTATGATCTATGATATAGTGATTCTGCCCCTTGAACATATTATATGGCTTGTCATTATTTCTCATAATTCTCACTCTAGGAGAGGCTTTTTGGGATGGCTTAATATTCTAGATATGCCTTGATGTAGTGAAACCAAACCTTTTATTCATGATTAGGTTGTTGTTAATGACCACACAATAGGTGGGCTAAGACAATGTATGTGCCTCAAATGATAAGGTTTGGTCTCCTTTGATATTGATCCAAGAGGCTAGGGTTTTTAGAGTGTCCACAATTGCATTATTTTCTCTTACTATGAAATGAAATGAGATGTTTCCCAAAGTCTCAAGATAGATAGCACATGTGTTCTTGATACATGCCAGGTCTGGATGGCATGTCTTTGAGTTGTTCTAGATTTGAGATATCACAATAAGGGAGTAACGATAGACCTATAAGTGATGTGCCCCTTTCTTCCTAATGGCCTAGAGTACTAAGATGCAAGATACATACTGAGTGACATTGTAAGTGGCTTTGAATTTCAACACTCTTACTAATAGTAGTTATTCTCCTTGAACATCTGAAGGACTATGCATATTCTAGCTCCTTTTTTATTGACAACTATAGGGAAATATGGTGACAGAATAGGTAGTAGAAACAAAAATTTACTACCATATTCCCCATTAAACCAACAGATCGTGTCAACAACTAAATAATGGAAAGGATGGTTTTGAAGATATACCTGGTCTTGGAGCAAGTCCAATGATATATCCTCATCATTGTAGTCGTGCAGTTGTCTTCTAGTTACACTGGGACTCATCTGATGTGCCTCCTAATCTCCACCACAGAAAATAGACTTCAATGGTGTCTGTAAGAGCTTCTCCACCTAGCAGAAAAAGTATACATGCCTTCAGAGAAGTCCACATAGACCACCTAGAACTCATATCTTTTTACTAGATTAGATAGGAAGGAGTTGTCCCCTTCTGTTGGTGTACTTGTCACTAACTTGCTCTCCCACAATTATTCTCATTTTCCCTCACTATCCCTCCCTAGTCGGGTAGGAATTGTTTGGGCTCTTTTGGTTACCACAACTAGAGAGGACAATAATTGTCAAAGCAACTGATTCTCAATTGTGTGTGTTAGGAAGCCCCCAATACCCCTCTATTTATAGGAGGGCATAGGGTATGGATTCCCAATTGGTGTGGGAGTAGAAGGGTATAAAATTTACATGAATTTCACAACCTATAGTAGATGAATCGGTCAGTTCACTGATGAACCAATTAGTTGGTAGTATGAGATGATCAGTTCACACGGTAAATCAGTCATTTCACATGTTTCCCAAATCGCAATTGAATTCACAATTTCGTTTCCAATTAATGTCCAACATTAATCCTTATTCCAATCAAATTAAACAAAGTGAAATGATCGACTATTCTCATGAATCTAGAAAATCACCAGAAGCTTCAATTGGTATGACTAAGCCGATCGGTTCACTAGGTGAACTGGTCATCTCACCAACCTGAGACAATCGGTTCGCCCTATGAGTTCACCCTATCAATTGGTGCCTTGACTCACATGCATAAATCAGCCAATTTAATTTCCAATCAACCTAACACTCTAATTAGTTGGTTCAACACTTAAACTTGATGGTTCTAAGTCCATTCGGTTAATTGATTGTTTAATTGAATACCTATACATCATTAGTAATCAGCTTAAACAACATTCATGGATAAATTCCTATTCCAAGTGAGTTACAATGTGTGTGACCCTATAGGTCCCATATTATGTTGGCAGTGTATGTCCATAACCAATTATGACATCACAAGCAAAGAGTGGTGCCTAGTCACACATCAATGCTATGCAAGTAAATGGAAAGTTGGAGAACAAATTCTACCTACAATCTGTATATGATGTTTTAGTGTTTGTATAATTCCTTTGTCTCTGATATCTAGATTGAACTCGAGGCATGGAGAAGTCATCCTCTTGTATATTCAATCTTGTTTCTTGAACCAGAGTAGACTGTCTGAGATATATGTAATCTCAATATCACATATTGACTCACAAGTGCATGTCCATGCATTTCTCAGACTTGCTAATCAAGAGGGCTTGGAAATCACACTCCTATAGGAGGGACAAATCCCATCTACATCACTCACAACCATCTCCATGTATCATAGTGTACTCGATCATCACCTTTATGGAAACCCTTATTCATGATCATGATGGATGATGTCAAAGCTTATCGAACATCATGTGATGAGTGTAGTGACTTCAGGTCTATAAACCACAATCACCACCTACAATATAAGAGATGATAATGACTACCAATATATGGTCTCCATGTATCACTCTTATGGTGGGTAAATTTGATACTATGTTCTCTAACAAGTATCTATGTGCTTGGTTTGATATCACATATCATAACTAATGAGATCTTGTCATCAACCAACACACATTCCAGTATTATGTGTCATTGTTGTCTATCAGCCTTCCACAATGACATACGATTAGGAATGTAACAAGAATGTATGTACTCTTAACATCTGTATGATCTCATTGTTCAAGTCACAAACATGATGACATACGTCATTGAGTAGTATCATTCTCTAGACATTTATTTTGTTACTTTATTATCTCATAACTGGAAAAACAAATTGGAAGGTTGCCTTTATTTATAAATCAAATCATTTACTTATTACACCATTACAATCATTATATGATTGGCTCTCTAGGCATACATACCAACAAACTCCCAACTTACACTTAGAGCCAATCACACACAAATATTATTCCAAGTGGATTAACATGTCCATCATGCTTCTATTGCTAAAGTGCTTTTGTCAAGGGGTCATCAATATTGCTCTCAGTTGGTACTTTACAAATCTTCACATCTTGTTGTGTGATCTCTCGTATGAGATGGAACAACCTTTGTATGTTCTTGGAACATTGATGTGATCTGAGTTCCTTAGCTTGTGCAATAGCTCCATTGTTGTCACAATATAGCTCAATTGCATCGTTGATGCTTGGAACGGCCCCAAGTTTAGAGATGAACTTCTTGATCCATACAACTTCCTTTGTTGCATTTCATACAACAATATACTCGACCTCTATTGTAGAATTAACAAATGTATCTTGCTTGGAACTCTTCCAGCTTACAACTCTATTGTTTAGGCAAAAGACAAATCCTGATTGCAATCTATAATCATCTATGTTACTTTGGAAGCTTGCATCGATGTAACCATTTATCACCAACTCTTCCTCTCTATTGTAGATAAGAAATTTATCCTTAGTTCTTCTCAAGTACTTTAGGATATTCTTTAGTGCTCTACAGTGAGCATCACCTAGATCTGAGTGATATCTATGTTGGTATGTATGCCCATAGAGCAAGTCATATGATGATTGTAATGGGATACTTTGTAATTGATTTGAATAATAATAATAAAGGCAATTTCCAATCTATATGTTTAAACTGTTTCTGAGATGATGGTGTAACATGATAGATGTCTAAAGATTGTTTTACTCAATGACGTATGCTTTTAGGTTAAGGACCTAAACGATGAGATCATACGGTTGTTAAGAGTATACATTCTTGTTTTGTCCCTAGTCAGTTGTTATTGTGGAAATAACCATAGACATCAATAACACTAAAGACTAGATTGTGTGTTGGTTGATGACAGAATCTCATTATTCATGATATGGTGATATCAAACCAAGCACATAGGTACTTGTTAGAGAATAAGGTACCGGACAGACCCACCGTGAGAGTGACACATGGAACCATGACTTGGTAGTCACAGTCAGCTCTCACAGTGATGGTGGTGAGTGTGATTCTTAGACCTGAAATCACTGCACTCAACACATGTCGTTGGGTACACTTTGACATCATCAAACGCAATCCTGAAACATGGGTTGTTATAAAGGTGACGATTGGGTGGATTTGACACATGGGGCTTTTGAGGGGCGAGTGATAGATATGGGATTTGTCCCTCCTGAGGGAGTTTGATATCCTTGGCCACTTGATGAGTAGGATTGAGAAAGGCATGCGCATGCACGTGTGAATCAATATGTGATATTGATGTCATACACATCTCACTCGGTCTACTCTGAGATCAAGGAAATGAATGAACATTGACAGGATGACTGTTCCATGCCTCGAGTTCATTCTGGATATCAGTGACAAAGGAATTATACATTCACTGTAACACCATTCACGGATTGTAGGATGAAAGTTGTTCTCCAACTTTCTACTTTCACTTGGGTAGCAATGATGTGTGACTAGGCACCGCTCATTGCTTGTGAAGTCATAAGTGTTATGGACTTTCACTGCCAACGTGAAATGGACCTGTAGGGTCACACACATAGGATTCAACCTGGAAGAGGAGTTTTGTCCACAAGCAATGTTTAGATTGATTACTAAAGGAGTTTAGTAGTTCAATTAAACACTCAATTAATCGATAGCTCAATATCATAGTGTTCAAGGTGTTGGACGAGTTGATTGGAGTATCAGATTGATTGAAATCGCATTTGACTGATTCTGCACAATCTGCATTCCCAACCGATCGGTTCATGTGATGAACCGGTCGGCTGAGGTTGCTGAACCGATCAGCTCAATTGTTGAACCGATCGGCTCATGCACAAAGTGAAACGACCGGTTCAAGTGTTGAACTGAGCGGTTCAACTGGTGCAGTCGAGCAACTTGGGAAAGTAGGATTGGTGAGAATTTTCCTTTCGTTTCAGTTGCCCAATTCGATTGGGAATAACATTGGTATTCGATACCAATTGGGAAAGAAACAAGGAAAGTCAATCGGGAACCAACCTGGAACCCCAACCGACCGGTTCATGAGTGAACCGATCGGTTCAAGGGTCCCAAACGATCGGTTCAGTGGTGAACCGATCGGTTCAGGTCCCCAACCGACCGGTTCACTTGTGAACCGATCGGTTCAGGTTGCGAGATGGTTGCTTTTTGTGGAAAATCCTGAACCCTTCTACTCCTGCTTTAGTCCCATATTGTCGGGCACAGAGAACCCTGTCCCATGACCCGCCTATATATATAGGGGTATTGGGGGCTTCTCAGAGTACAACTCAGTGCAAGTTGATTGCTCTGCAAAGTTGTCGTTCTCTCTGGTTTTGGTAACCGAGAGAGAGCCCGAGCAAGTGCTTCCCGCAAAGGGAGGTGCAGCAAGGGATGGAGAACTGCAGTTACAGTCGACAGTAGGAGAGTGTGTTGGCGACTAGTACGTCAACAGGAGGGTGCGACTCCTTCCACTTCCTTGTGGGACAAGGAGAGTGGAGTTCCGGGTGGTCCGTGTGGACTACTTCAGAGGCGGGAGGACACTGCCGCTCAGGAGGACAACTGTCATCTGACAGTCCGGTAGGAGGAGGAGTCTTCAGTCCCGGTGCGACCAGGAGCTGCACAGACACCGTCCAAGACCGGAGGTGAAGACCGCGCAAGGCGCGTGGCATTGTCGCCGAGCAAGCCTCGGGACAAGGTATGATTCACAAACCTTATTTCCTATTATATAGATGTTGACGCGATTCCTTTTGTTCCGGGTTTGGGAGAAAAAAAAATTTTTTCCGCTGCTTCTCTGCCTCCTCCAAAACCCAACAGTGGTATCAGAGCCACGTCAACCTCTTTGTATTTTAGGATTATCGATATGATCGATTTTGGTTTGTCGCCTTTATTTATTGCATGCGATGTGAATGATATCGGCTTTATACATGTCCAATCCACAAATCCCTAATATACATATATGATATGTAATATTAATGCACTCGATACGCGTCGCCCTTAAATGAGTTTTGTGGTGGATGTGTAGCATGATTATGGCCTATAAACCCCTATATCTGTGTGTGGTTGTTTGTGTGGTTGCTTGCATCTCGGTCTGCGCACCGATTCCCTTTCTCATATTCCTGATGTAACTCGAAATAATTCGAGAATTCTTTTCTTACCTTTGCTCCCCCCGAATGTAACTCGGGGTTTCACAATTCAATTGTAAATAGGATAGATTTTATTTCCTGTTATGTCAAAGAACGGCGGACAACCTGCAGACGATCGGTTCAAGGAGTGAACCGAGTGGTTGGTGATCCTGATGGCCGGTTCGAGGAACGAGGTGAGCGGGTGGTGACCTGAGGAGATGCACGATGACCGGTGAACCGATCGGCTGGAGGTTCCAGTCGATCGGCTGGTGGCACCCGAACAACCTACCTGATGGCGAGTCGATCAGTCATGGAGATGAGCTGATCAAACCCAGAAAGGCAGGCACAGATTTCATCTTGTACAGGTTGCATGTGATGTAGACCTAGATGACCGTGATTCCTCTTGGCTCGAGGAATCACAAATAGGATGGCCATAATCATTGCTTTTTATCGTTTATGCATGTTTTCTGTGGGATATAGCATGTATATGATACGTACTATATATTGTGGTGATTGGATATGTATATGTATATAAAAACCAAATCCCTCATTAAATATTAAGTTTTAGATGCCTTCCAAATGCGACACACGTGAAAAGCTTGATCGACCAAGTGTGGGCACGTCCTAGCATGGTGCACCGTCTATCTCGTGGAAGCGTGAAGGATGAATGTGTGGGTCTGCCCTAGCAGGGTGCATGTTCATCGTGTTGGCTTTGGGTCAGACTTAACAAGGTGATCTAGATGGGATCTAGTACCTTGAGGCATGGAGATGATCATTGCAAAGAGTTGTAAATGACATCTTCCAAGAGTTGCATATGATGCAATTGGCAAGAGTTGCCTACCTGAGAGATCTGAGTTGTGGGTGACAGCCCTAGCTGGTCCATGGCTCAGAGGATTTCAGGATCTTGACCCACTAGAAGATTGTACGCTGCAATCTTCCGAATTGATGGTGAGGGCTATCAATTTGAGTCAAAATAGTGGGAGCGGTAATTAATTAAAGGCCTAATTAACTATCGTCAAATTTTATTCAAATCAAATCAAAAAGGGTTTTGACAAATGCAAATTTTCTCTTGTAGAATGGCAAAAGAATCATCTTTTAAAATGGGAAAATTAATTGAGAATAAATTCCATAACTGGTTGAGGACTGTGGGAAGTGTTCTGCACAATCCAGATATACCAGGAGCCTTAGAATCCACTCTATGTACGCTTAATGTGTTGGTGAAGAAGAAGGTAAGTAAGGGAGAGAAGTGTTCTCTCGCCAAACCAATTTCTTCTACATGGAGAGGATGGAAGGAACAATGGAAGAAGAAGTCAGAGATAGAGATCTCTACTTCTGGTGTATACGTGATAGAGATTAACTTTACTACTTCTTCGTCATGGGTACTTGATACCGGATGCGGATCTCACATTTGTTCAAATGTGAAGGATCTTAAGAGAAGTAGGCCTTTGGGGAAAGGCGAGGTTGAACTACGTGTTGCAAATGGGGCAAGAGTTGCCACCAGCGCCGTAGGAACCTATGAGTTAACTCTACCTAGTGGGCTAATAATAGAGTTGAAGAATTGCTATTATGTACCTGCCATAAATAGGAATATCATTTCCGTCTCTTGTTTGGACAAAGATGGATTTGAATTTCTTATTAAGAATGGAAAGTGTTCCATTTCTAAAGATGGGATCTTTTATGGCAGTGCCCCTATGTCTTATGGTCTATACTTGATGGACTTAGAGACAAGTGTATACAACGTGAACACCAAAAAGCAAAAACTCAATGACTCAAACAAAACATATCTCTGGCATTGTCGTCTAGGGCACATAAA
Source organism: Alisma plantago-aquatica (assembly GCA_963693085.1). Taxonomy (NCBI): domain Eukaryota; kingdom Viridiplantae; phylum Streptophyta; class Magnoliopsida; order Alismatales; family Alismataceae; genus Alisma; species Alisma plantago-aquatica. Next base: position 414,747,396 of record OY856415.1, on the reverse strand, counting down.
TGAGAAGCGCATTTCTAGACTCCATAAAGATGGTTATCTAGACTCTTTTGATTATGAATCAATAGAGACATGTGAATCTTGTTTGATGGGCAATATGACCAAGACTCCCTTTTCAGGTAAAGGTGAGAGAGCTAGTGATCTATTAGGACTCATACATACTGATGTATGTGGGCCTTTTAGAACTAATGCCAGAAATGGGTATCAGTACTTCATTACCTTCACTGATGATTTCAGTAGGTATGGCTATGTGTACCTGATGAAGCATAAGTCAGAAACCCTTGAAAGGTTCAAGGATTTCATGAATGAAGTACAGAACCAGCTTGGTAAAAGTATTAAGGCACTTCGTTCTGATCGAGGTGGGGAATACTTGAGCCAGGAGTTTGAGGACCTTCTGTGAGCCCGTGGTATTGTATCACAATGGACTCCGCCTGGAACACCACAGCATAATGGTGTGTCTGAAAGAAGGAATTGCACATTGTTAGATATGGTGCGATCAATGATGATTTTTGCTGATCTTTCGATTTCCTTCTGGGGTCATGCTCTTGAAACCGCCGCGTTTACACTTAACCGTGTGCCATCTAAATCGGTTCAAAAGACACCATATGAGATATGGTATGGGAAGCGTCCCGTTTTGTCTTTTATGAAGATTTGGGGTTGTGAGGCTTACGTTAGGAAAATGTTTCCTGATAAGCTTGGACCCAAATCCGATAAGTGTTATTTTGTTGGATACCCCAAGGAAACGAGGGGATATTACTTATACCACCCTACTGACAACAAAGTGTTTGTTGCCAGGGATGCTGTATTCCTAGAGAGGGAATTTATTTCCAAAGGAAACAGTGGGAGGAAAGTAGAGCTTGAAGAGGTTCAAGCCCAACAAGAAAACATTGAACCGGTGGATGTACAAGAGGAAAATGGAGATTCACAAGGTGTTGTGGAATCTCAGTCTCCTCAAGTAACACAAGGACCTCGTAGATCTAGTAGGACTCGCCTTGAACCTGAGAGGTTTGGATACCTTGTGACTCAGGAAGGTGGAGAGTTGATCATAGATGATGATCCAACTACCTACGTGGAGGCTATGGAGGGACCAGATTCTGAGAAATGGCTTGAAGCTATGAGATCCGAGATGGAATCCATGTACTCCAACAAAGTATGGACTTTGGTGGAACCACCCGAAGGGGTAAAACCCATAGGGTGCAAGTGGGTCTTCAAGAAAAAGACCGACATGGATGGCAATGTGCAAACTTATAAAGGCAGATTGGTTGCAAAGGGTTTTCGACAAATTCAAGGTGTTGACTATGACGAAACCTTTTCTCCAGTTGCCATGATTAAGTCCATCAGGATCATGCTTGCTATTGCAGCTTACTATGACTATGAGATTTGGCAGATGGATGTTAAAACCACATTCCTTAACGGGAATATACATGAGGATGTGTACATGACACAGCCTGAAGGTTTTGTAGATCCAAAGAATGCCAATAAAGTCTGTAAGTTGCAAAGGTCAATCTATGGATTGAAGCAAGCATCTCGGAGTTGGAATCTTTGATTTGATGAGGAAGTCAAAGTGTTTGGCTTTATTCAAAATGAAGATGAACCTTGTATGTACAAGAAGGTTAGTGGGAGCTCGACCACATTCCTCATATTGTATGTGGATGACATACTTTTGATGGGGAATGATGTCTTAGCCTTAGAGAAGGTAAAGACTTGTCTTGGGAAAACTTTCTCAATGAAGGACTTAGGAGAAGCATCCTATATTCTAGGAATTAAGATCTATAGAGATAGATCTAGAAGGCTTCTCAGACTAAGTCAGAGCACGTACATTGACAAGGTGCTGAAGCGGTTCAGCATGGAGAACTCAAAGAGAGGAAACGTCCCTATGTTACATGGAGTTACCGTCTCTAGAGCTCAATGTCCCCAATCTTGTGAAGAGAGGGAGCGTATGAATGGGATCCCATATGCATCAGCCATCGGATCCATCATGTACGCTATGTTGTGCACACGCCCAGATGTCTCGTATGCTCTCAGCATGACGAGCACGTACCAGTCAGATCCTGGGGATGCTCACTGGACAGCCGTAAAGAACATCCTCAAGTACTTGCGAAGGACTAAGGATCAGTTTCTTGTGTACGGCGGCGAGGAAGAGCTGGTTGTAAAGGGTTACACCGATGCAAGCTTCCAAACCGATAAAGACGATTACAGATCGCAGTCAGGATTTGTGTTTTGCCTTAATAATGGAGCTGTGAGCTGGAAGAGTTCCAAGCAAGAAACAGTTGCCGATTCTACTACAGAGGCCGAGTATATTGCTGCTTCGAATGCAGCAAAGGAGGTTGTGTGGATCAGGAAGTTCATCTCTGAACTTGGTGTAGTTCCCAGTAGTTGTGATGCAATTGAGCTTTATTGTGACAATAATGGAGCTATTGCACAAGCTAAGGAGCCCAGATCACATCAGCGGTCCAAGCACATACTGCGGCGCTTCCATCTCATACGAGAGATCGTACAGCGAGGAGATGTGAAGATTTGCAAAGTACCAACTGAAGACAACATAGCTGATCCACTGACTAAGGCCCTTTCTCAGCAGAAGCATGATGGTCATGCTAGGTCACAAGGACTGCATTTCCTTGGTGACTGGCTCTAAGTGCAAGTGGGAGTCTGTTGGTATGTATGCCCATAGAGGAAGTCATATGATGATTGTAATGGGATACTTTGTAATTGATTTGAATAATAATAATAAAGGCAATTTCCAATCTATATGTTTAAACTATTTCTGAGATGATGGTGTAACATGATAGATGTCTAAAGATTGTTTTACTCAATGACGTATGCTTTTAGGTTAAGGACCTAAACGATGAGATCATACGGATGTTAAGAGTATACATTCTTGTTTTGTCCCTAGTCGGTTGTTATTGTGGAAATAACCATAGACATCAATAACACTAAAGACTAGATTGTGTGTTGGTTGATGACAGAATCTCATTAGTCATGATATGGTGATATCAAACCAAGCACATAGGTACTTGTTAGAGAACAAGGTACCAGACAGACCCACCGTGAGAGTGACACATGGAACCATGACTTGGTAGTCACAGTCAGCTCTCACAGTGATGGTGGTGAGTGTGATTCTTAGACTTGAAATCACTGCACTCAACACATGTCGTTGGGTACACTTTGACATCATTAAACGCAATCCTGAAACATGGGTTGTTATAAAGGTGATGATTGGGTGGCTTTGACACATGGGGCTTTTGAGGGGTGAGTGATAGATATGGGATTTGTCCCTCCTGAGGGAGTTTGATATCCTTGGCCACTTGATGAGTAGGATTGAGAAAGGCATGCGCATGCACGTGTGAATCAATATGTGATATTGATGTCATACACATCTCACTCGGTCTACTCTGAGATCAAGGAAATGAATGAACATTGACAGGATGATTGTTCCATGCCTCGAGTTTATTCTGGATATCAGTGACAAAGGAATTATACATTCACTGTAACACCATTCACGGATTGTAGGATGAAAGTTGTTCTCCAACTTTCTACTTTCACTTGGGTAGCAATGATGTGTGACTAGGCACCGCTCATTGCTTGTGAAGTCATAAGTGTTATGGACTTTCACTGCCAACGTGAAATGGACCTGCAGGGTCACACACATAGGATTCAACCTAGAAGAGGAGTTTTGTCCACAAGCAATGTTTAGATTGATTACTAAAGGAGTTTAGTAGTTCAATTAAACACTCAATTAATCGATAGCTCAATATCATAGTGTTCAAGGTGTTGGACGAGTTGATTGGAGTATCGGATTGATTGAAATCGCATTTGACTGATTCTGCACAATCTGCATTCCCAACCGATCGGTTCATGTGATGAACCGGTCGGCTGAGGTTGCTGAACCGATCGGCTCAATTGTTGAACCGATCGGCTCATGCACAAAGTGAAATGACCGGTTCAAGTGTTGAACCGAGCGGTTCAACTGGTGCAGTCGAGCAACTTGGGAAAGTAGGATTGGTGAGAATTTTCCTTTCGTTTCAGTTGCCCAATTCGATTGGGAATAACATTGGTATTCGATACCAATTGGGAAAGAAACAAGGAAAGTCAATCGGGAACCAACCTGGAACCCCAACCGACCGGTTCATGAGTGAACCGATCGGTTCAAGGGTCCCAACGATCGGTTCAGTGGTGAACCGATCGGTTCAGGTCCCCAACCGACCGGTTCACTTGTGAACCGATCGGTTCAGGTTGCGAGATGGTTGCTTTTTGTGGAAAATCCTGAACCCTTCTACTCCTGCTTTAGTCCCGTATTGCCGGGCACAGAGAACCCTGTCCCATGACCTGCCTATATATATAGGGGTATTGGGGGCTTCTCAGAGTACAACTCAGTGCAAGTTGATTGCTCTGCAAAGTTGTCGTTCTCTCTGGTTTTGGTAACCGAGAGAGAGCCCGAGCAAGTGCTTCCCGCAAAGGGAGGTGCAGCAAGGGAGGGACAACTGCAGTTGCAGTCGACAGCAGGAGAGTGTGTTGGCGACTAGTACGTCAACAGGAGGGTGTGACTCCTTCCACTTCCTTGTGGGACAAGGAGAGTGGAGTTCCGGGTGGTCCGTGTGGACTACTTCAGAGGCGGGAGGACACTGCCGCTCAGGAGGACAACTGTCATCCGACAGTCCGGTAGGAGGAGGAGTCTTCAGTCCCGGTGCGACCAGGAGCTGCACAGACACCGTCCAAGACCGGAGGTGAAGACCGCGCAAGGCGCGTGGCATTGTCGCCGAGCAAGCCTCGGGACAAGGTATGATTCACAAACCTTATTTCCTATTATATAGATGTTGACGCGATTCCTTTTGTTCCGGGTTTGGGAGAAAATTTTTTTGTTTCCGCTACTTCTCTGCCTCCTCCAAAACCCAACAATCTACTCATCATGCTCAAGGCATACTAGACATCAGAACGGATACATAACATTGTATACATGATTGATCCAATTGTTGTTTCATATGGAGTCATACTCACGAGTTCCCTTTCTTCAAAAGAATTGGGATTTTGAGCTTTAGAGATGGTAACTCCATGTACCATGGGCATGTTTCCTATCTCTAAGATCTCCATGTAGAACCACTTCAACACTTTGTCAATGTATTTTCTCTGACTTAGTCCAAGAAGCCTTCTAGATCTATCTATATAGATCTTGATACCTAAGATGTAGGATGCTTCTCCCAAGTCTTTCATAGAAAACATATTTCCCAACCATGTCTTCACCTTTTGTAAAGTAGGGATGTCATTCCCCATCAACAGTATGTCATCTACATACAATATGAGGAATGTTACTATGCTCTCACTAACCTTCTTGTACACACAAGGTTCATCTTCATTTTGAATGAATCCACACTCCTTATCAGTCTCATCAAAATAAAGATTCTAGCTCTGAGATTCTTACTTCAATCCATAGATTGACCTTTGTACCTTATAGACTTTATTTGCATCCTTTAGAATTATAAAACCCTCAGTCTATGTCATATACACATCCTCTTTAAGATTCTTGTTAAGGAATGCGGTTTTAACATCCATCCGCAAAATTTCATAGTCATGATAAGCTACAATAGCAAGCATGATCCCGATGGACTTAACCATGACCATTGGAGAAAAAGATTCATCATAGTCAACATCTTGAACTTGTCTGAAAACCTTTGCAACCAATCTATCCTTTATTTTACTAAACATGACAGTCTTCTTCTTGAAGACCCACTTGCACTATATGGGTCTTATCCCTTTAGGTGGATCTACTAGGGTTCATACCTTGTTGGGATACATGGATTCCATCTCAGATCTCATGACCTCAAGCCACTTCTTAAACTCTGGTCCCTTAGTATATTCTAGATAGGTTGTTGTCTCATCATCTATGACCAACTCACCACCAACCGGAGTCACAAGATATACAAATCTCTCAGGTTCAAGGTGTGTCTAATTAGATCTATGAGGTACATGTATTACTGGAGGAACTTTAGATTCCATAAAACTTTGTGATTCTCTTTTTTCCTATTGTACATCTATCAGTTCAATGATTTCTTGTTGGTCTCAAACCTCTTCGAGCTCCACTTTCCTCCCACTAATTCCTTTGGAAATAAAAACCACCTTTAGAAATGCAACATCTCTGGAAACAAACACTTTGTTTTTAGATGGGGAATAAATGTAATATACTCTTCTCTCTTTAGGATATCCAACAAAATAACATTCATCAAATTTAGGGCCAAGCTTTTTAGGAAACATTTTCCTCACAAAAGATTCACATCCCTAAATATTCATAAAAGATACTTTGGGACGCTTCCCAGTCCATAGTGCATATGGTGTCTTTTGAACCAACTTAGATGGTGCTTGGTTTAGTATACACATGCATCCTTGTCCATACAAGATATTATGATTCTATTAATGGCAGGTACATTATAGCAATTCATTAACTCTATTATAAGCCATGTGGACAGAGATAAACTACAGGTTCCAACTGTAGTGGTAGCAACTCTTTCTCCATTTGCAACTCGCAGTTCAACCTCTCCCTTTCCCAAAGGCCTATTTCTTTTCAGATCCTGCATATTCGAGCATACATGAGATCCGCATCCGGTAACTAATACTCAAGATGAAAAAGTATATAGGTTTATATCAATAATGTATATACCTGAAGTGGAGATCTATATCCCCATCTTCTTCTTCCTGAATGCCTTCAAGTAAAAATGACGAGTTCCTCTTGTACTTCTCTTTCTCCTCATCTTGAGTGTTGAATATCTAGGTTTGGGATTGGCCTCAGAACTCTTCATGACCTTGCTTTCATCCTTGTACTCAACTCCATTGATCACCATCACAAATTTTTCCTTCATTCTTTCTTCAGCATTAATCAACATACCAAGCAAATTTGACATCGTTCACATGATAACATGCAGTAAAGTGCCTATATGATTTTGGCAATGATTTCAGAATCATATTCATGGCCAAATATTCACCCAAAGAGAATCCCAATTTTTCAAGATGATACATATGTTCAATCATATTGAGCACATGATCTTCTATTGAGTTTCCTTCTGTCGATTTACACTTAAAGAGTGTCTTTATGACATTGTTCCTTTCTTTCTTTGTGAGATCATTGTTTACTTTTCTAAGATGTGTTACCATCTCAAGAATATCCAAATCATCGCATTGCTCATGCAACTCATAGTTCATGACACTTAGCATAAGGTATTTTATGTCCAAGGCATCGTTGGTATGCTTCCATTAAGCATCCACCTCAGTACTAGGTGCATCAGGAGTATGTATTTCTGGCACTGGTTTATCAAGCACATATAGCTTGCACTCTTCATTGAGAATCCTACAAAGTCCAAAACCAATCGTGGAAATTTACCCTGTCAAGTTTGTCCTTTCTAAGGACTGATTGCAATACAGATTTGTTTGTCATTTGATTCTATAAGAGAACATTTGCATTTTTTGTCAAAAACAATTAGGTTTTTATTTAATTCTCAATCCCACTATTTTATTCAAATTAATAACCCTCACATATCAATTTGAAAGATTGCAGCGTACAACCTTCTAGTGAGCCAAGATCCAAAATAATTCAACTATTACCTGACCAATGCCAACGTCCATAGTCAATTATCAAGGTAGTCAACTTTTGTCAATTGCATCATATGGAACTCTTGGATAGATGATATGTTCAATTCCTTGCCATAATCATTTGCATGCTTATGGTGCTTAATCCCATTAAGGACACATAGTTAATCCTAACCCAAAAGCCAACACGATAGACATGCACCCTGCTTGGGAAGAACCTACATATCTACAATAACACTTACATGAGATGGACGGTGCACCACGCTTAGGTGTAACCTAAGCTTTGTCAACAAGCTTTTCATGTGTTCTGCTTTTGGAAAACATCTAAGACTTAATATTTAATTGAGGGAGTTTGTATTTATAAATACATATACTTTATCCAATTACCACATATGGTGCTTAATCCCATTAAGGACACGTAGTAAGTATCATTTACATGCTATATCCTACTACAAAAACATGCAATAAATAAAAAGTGATAGTTATGGCCATCCTAATGTAATTCTTTGAGCCACAAGGAATTACCACAACCTAGGGTCTACATCTCATGTAGAAACTTGTTGTTGATGAAGATTTGTTCTTGCCAATATATGTTGATTGGTTCAACCCTAAACCAATTAGCTCACCTCTAGGCTGGTTAGTTGGTCGTCTGGACTCCGATCCACCATCTTATGGGCTCATTTTTTTCATAGCAACAAGAATTTAAACTATCCAACTATTACATGATTTATAGAGAAACCTCAAGTTACATTCAAGGGAGAAAAGGTGGGAGAAAATAATACTATTACAATAGGAATATAAGGTAGAGATTCGGTATGCAAACCGATATGAAACAGGAATAACCAACCACACACAACCATGCATAGATAATTAGGGTTATTGTCCATAACCACGCTAAATCCACCATCAAAACTCACTTTTAGGGCGACATGTGCAAATTGCATATATATATATATATATATATATATATATATATATATATATATATATATATATATATATATATATATATATATATATATTAGTTTGGGATTATGTGTGGTATTTGATTGGACAAATCTTATTCGCATCGTGTGCAATTAATAAACAATAAAACCTAAATCTGATCATATCAATTATCCCAAAATATTGTAGATTGATGTTGACTCTCATAACACTATAGGGAAATATGGCGATAAAATAGGCAGCGAAAACAAAAATTTACTACCATATTCCCTATTAAACCGGTAGATAGAGTCAACAACTAAATAATAGAAAGCATGGTTTTGAGAATATACCTAGTCATGGAGCAATTCTAGCAACATCTCCTTGTCATTGTAGTCATGTAGTTGTCTTCTAGTTTCACTGGGACTCGTCTGTTGTGCCTCCTTGTGTCCACCATAGACAACAAACTTAAACAGTGTCTGCAGTAGCTCCTCCAAAGACTATAGAGTGACATTGTTCTCCTAGAGGAAAAAGTATCCACACATCTATAGAATTCCACATGGACCACCTAGAACTCATGTTGTTCTACTAGAATAGACAGGAAGGAGTTGTCCCCTTCTATTAGTGTACTACTCACCAATTTTCCTCCCTCGATTATTATCAGTTATTCTCTCCCTCACTATCCCTCCCTAGTCGGGTAGGACTTTCTTAGGCTCTCTAGTTTACCAAAACCACAGAGGACAACAATTGTTAGAGAAACTGATACTCAATTGTGTTCTTGGGAAGCCCCCAGTACCCCTCTATTTATAGGAGGGGTTAGGGTTTGGGTTCCCAGTCTTTGCGGGAGTAGAAGGGTCTAGAATTGCCATGAATTTTGCAACCTGTGACATTGGAACTGGTCGGTTGGCAGTGTGAGATGATCGGTTCACATAGTGAACCGGTCATTTCACACATTTCCCTAATTGCAATTGAATTTGTAATTTGTTTCCAAATAATATCCAACATTAATCCTTATTACAATCAAATTGAACAAAGTGAAACGATCAACTATTCTCATGAATAAGCAAAATCACCAGAAGTGTCGATTGGTATGACTGAGTCGATCCGTTCACTAGGTGAATTGGTCATCTCACCAACATGAGCCAATTAGTTCACACTATGAGTCGATCGGTTGGTGCCTTGACTCATGCAGAAGTCAACTAGTTCAATTTCCAATGAACCTAACACTCAAACCAGTTGCTTCAACTCTTGAACTTGATTGTTCTGAGACTAGTTAGTTAATTGGTTGTTTAATTGAATACCTAAACATCTTTAGTAATAAACTTAAACATGATTCATGGATAAACTCCTATTCTAGGTGAATTCCTATGTGTTTGACCCTATAGGCCCCATATTACGTTGGCAGTGTATGTCCATAACCAATTATGACATCACAAGCAAAGAGTGGTGCATAGTCACACATCAATGCTACCCAAGTAAATGAAAAGTGGGAGAACAAATTCAACCTACAAACTACACATGGTGTTTTAGTGTTTGTGTAGTTCCTTTGTCTTTGATATCCAGGTTGAACTCAAGGAATGAAGCAGTCATCCTCTGGAACATTCAATCGTGTTTCTTAAACTAGAGCAGTCTATTTGAGATATATATAAGCTCAATATAACATATTGACTCGCATGTGCATGGCCATGCATTTCTCAGTTTTGCTAATTAAGAGGCCTTGGATATCACACTCATATAGGAGGGACAAATCCCATCTACATCACTCACATTCATCACCATGTGTCATAGTGTACTCAATCATCACCTTTATGGAAACCCTTATTTAGGATCACAGTGCATGATGTCAAAGCTTACCGAATGTCATGTGATGAGTGTAGTGAATTCAAGTCTAAGAACCACCATCACAACCAACACTAATGTATGGTCTCCATGTATCACTCTTTTGGTGGGTTTGTCTGATACTGTGTTCTCTAACAAGTGTGCTTGGTTTGATATCACATATCATGACTAATGAGATTCTATCATTAACCAGCACACATTCCAGCCTTATGTGCTATTGTTATATATAAACCTTCCACAATGACATATGACTAGGGACATAACAAGAATGTATGTACTCTTAACATCTGTATGATCTCATTGTTCAAGTTACGTACTTGAAGACATACATCATTGAGTAATATCATTCTCTAGAGATTTGTTATGTTATTTCAATATATCAAAATTGAATAAAATAGAATAAATTGGAAGATTGCCTTTATTTATTGATCAAATCTTGCATATTATGCCATTACAATCATCATATGATTGGCTATCTAGGCATACATACCAACATACGCCATCCAATAAGATTATCCACATGTTTGGGATTGGAAGAACCACTATGTCTGGTGGAGTGATCGCTCATATGTCTTCATCTAGGAACTTGTATTCATGTGTCACTTCTTCTAGGGGAGGGGAATCATCTAGTTGATTGGCCAGTACATGTGTTAAAAACCTAAATGCCTTCATTGTTTGACAGGTGATGTCAAACTATGACAGATTTACATGCCACTTGGTGCTTCATCTAGTAAGAGTATGGTGCTCACACAAATAGCATAGGGAGTCATGCTTAGCAATTAGCTATAGAGTATGCCATTAGATAGTGGTGTGGCTTTGTTGTTGCATGTATCAAGTCCATGTAATACTTTTCAAATTTAGTACAGAGGGTCCTAGTGTGATTGAATTTCTTGGAAAGGTAGTAGATTACATGCTCACCATCTATTGTTTCTTGACTCGAGACTCCTCCCATTGATATTTTGCATACCAATAGGTGAAGGATTAGAGAGTATTCTAGCACGTCTTATCTTAATGTTGGGGTATTGTGGGGGTAGTCTTTAAGCTTTTAGATTTCTTCTTGCATTGATCATTCCATCTGAAGTCTGAGTTCTTCTTTAGAGTAATGAAAATGGGCTCACAGATAGGTGTGATCTTGGTGATAAAGAGCTAAATTATTGGAGATGACTGAGAATGTCCTTGTATTTCCTTTTGTATTTTTGATGAGGGAATCTCTAAAATAGCTTGAGATTTCTTGGGTTAACTTTGATTCATCTCTAACTAACAACTTACCACACTAAGTTACTAGATGTAACCCCAAAGGAGCATTTAGCTTGATTTAGGCACAAAGAGAATCTTTGTAGTCATTCAAATAGCTTCTTGAGGTTTGTGAAGTTGTCTTATGGACTTTTTTCAATCATATTTTCTACATAAACATCAACCTCCTTATGTATCATGTCATGAAAGAGAGAGAATGTATTTGACATTCTTGAGACTAAATGGCATGACTAGATATAATATCACTCCAACTTCAACAATGAAGGTTATCTTCTTTGTATCTTCTTTGCCCATATTAATCTATTTATAGTTGGAAAACTCTCCCATGAAACTAAGTAGTGCATGGTTGGTGTTATTGTTTATGAGTATGTCTATGTGTATAAGTGGGAAGTCATATTTTGAAGATGTCTCATTGAGAACATCATATTCCACACACATTTGTACCTTTCAATCCTTTTTTAGTACTGGTACAATATTGGCAAGCTAAGTAGGATAGTTTCTGTAAGAAACCTACATTGTACTTCTTATGAACCACTACTACAGAAACAACATTCAATGTCGCTTTTCTGGGTGTCAGTTATTTACAAAAACCGCCGCCTATAAAATTCCACGTCGGCTATTTAGTAAATCTGACGTCTATATTCGAAGACCAGCCAGACACGGGTACCGCTTTGTATTCAGTGTCGGCTAGGTAAACCAAACCGACGCCTAAAATCGTCTGTGAAATCCAAATTTCGAGTGAAAAGAAAAAGTGTCACATACATCATCGATTTGTTAGACACAAACCGTCGCCTATGTATGATGAGAATTTGTGCAAAAAGTGTCACATACAGTGTCGGTTATCCTTTGATAACCGACGTTGATAATGGTTCCCGCCAAATAATTTTAGGGAAAATATTGTTCAATTGGACGTCGGTTTTTACGATCAACCAATGTTGAAGATGTTTAGGTGTCAGTGTTATTGACAACCGACGTCTTTTATGAACTTAATACCCCCGCGATCACCCGACTCTTCCCCTTTCTTCTATTTCATTGCGAGAATTTCTCCCCCGCTGCTGCTGCCGCCCGACTGCAACCCCCACCTGCCGCTAATGCTGCTTGTGCGCCGCCGCCGCTCCGCCACCTCTCCCTGCTCCTTCTGTGCCGCCGTCTCCGATCCTAGTCACCGCGCCCTGTGGCTACCTACCTACCCTGCGTCGGCGGTCCTGGAGCTCGCCGCGCCTACCTGCCTGCTGGAGCTCGCCGTGCCTGCCCTGCGCTGGCGGTCCTTTGCTCGACCTCACCTCGCCGCCGACCTGTCAACCTCACCTCGCCGTCGACCTGTTGACCTCACCTCGCCTCGACCTCGCCCTGCTCGCTTTCCTAGGTACCTACCGACCTACCCAGGTGTGGCCAGACGTTCACCTAGGATCCCAAACCCATGTGCCCAGCCTAGTTAGACCTCTGGGATGCCTGGGCGATGCTTGGGTTGCGCCAAGGCACAATGTTGCTGTGTATTTTTTTTAAATTAAGTTATTTAATGATTTGTGTTTATTTATGTACTGATTTGTATTTATTTATGTATTGTTTCAGGAATTAATTGATCATCTACTACTGCCTACTCGCCTACCCTCTGTCTCGCCCAAACAGAGGTAAACCTGTTTTATTACACTACTTGATCTTTAATCACATAGACTTAATCAACATTGCTACTTGTATGATCCTAGTGATTAAAATCACTCTTTCTTGGTCCCTTCAGTTACTAATGTTCCTTGTAATGCCATCTTTTATGAGCTATGACCTAGTCACCTTTAGAGTATTAAAATGATGCAACTTGTACACTTGTAAAATTTGAATCTATAAATCCTATGAATTGATATCACCCCACAAAATCAGTAGTCACTATTATGTATTGTACACTCTAGAATCAAGATCTAATACTCTTATGCTATTTTAACACCATGAGACATTTTTTGCTCATTCTAGTGGATTATTATGACCTATGATGACCTAACATGAAACCATGCTCTTAATGATATGATTTACATATCTATTATTGTGTTTGTTGGCCTAGAAACCCGTTCAAGATTTACTCATTAGGAGTAAATCTTGGATAGTCCCCGGTTTGGGACTGTTCTTGAACACCTAATCTCACTTAGGATGTAAGTGTATAATGTGTATTGGGTTTTCGAGAAAATTTTGGTAGCATATCCACGTTTGTTCTCTAAGTACATATGTACTTAGAGAACAGCGGGGAAATGTTGTGTACTTAGAGAACAATGGGGAAATGTTGTTGAAATTTTCTTGAAAACCCAATACACATTATACACTTACTAGTGAGATTAGGTGTTCAAGGATGGGATAGGTGGTACACATTTATTATATATCAGAATGACATCACATGTGTTTGTTGGCCTAGAAAGTGAACAATCATTGTTCTTTATATTACTTGTACATTGGTATAAATTAGAATGAACAATCACTAAATTATATATTGTTTGTATGGAGTATAAATTAGAATGAATAATCTTATTCTCCTATACATTGATAAAAGATCACAATTTTAGAGGCATGTATGTTTATATTTTTTATTGAAGCTAAATGTTTGCTTTTTTAATATCAATATCATTTTCAGATTTGATGTTTCATTATCTTATAGTTAATACAAATGCTAAATGTTTTCCTTTTTAATGACATTTTCATATGGCTGACCATGATGAGCATGATGTCCATGATGAGCATGAAGTCCATGATGAGCATGTTGTCCATGATGAGCATGGAGAGGATACCAATGTAAGTTCTAAAAACATATCATGTATATCTATAAAATTCATTATCTTCTAGTTATGTCATATATCCCATATTTCTATATTGGGCTAATTTAGTGTGTTTATTTTTATCAAATTTTAGGTTGATGATGCACATGTACCCATTGAAGCACTGCAGGAACTTGATGTGCATCACCAAAAAGTTAACAAGAAAAGGGGCATCACTCTGTTGAACAAGTTAATAGCGCTAAGTGGTAGTGGATCCAAATTGGTTGTGGAGTTTGATAATGGAGGAAATGCAATTGGAGTGAACCGCAATAATTTTGTAAAACTATCTTGGGGTTGTCACTCGAAGCCATTGTGGTGTTAAGTATGATAATTGGCATAAAGTTCCTCAGGAGAAGAAAGACTTGATATGGAAGGATTTATGCGTGAGTTATTATTATTTGCAATTCTATTTTGTAGATTACAAATTTTATTATTTGCAGTTCTATTTTTGGATACTAGTTAATAACAATTCTATTTTACAGAATCTGTTTGCATTGGATGAGAAGCTGCATCGTAAAAGCATGATGCAACGCGCTGGAAAGATTCTTAGGAACTATAGGACAAATCTCAATAGAGAATACATAAAAGATGGTGATAAGAAGAAGAAGTCAGCCCTTGAACAGTGGAACTTCTTGGACAAAGAAGATTGGGACAATTTTTTTGCTTCAAGAAAATCTGAAGAATTCAAGGTATTAGGTGTCACTCCCAATTTAATTAATATACGTTGTATTCACCTATTCAAGATTAACATTTAGTGCTACTAACCAAATCATTAATGTGCATACTAACTAGGCCCTCAGTGAGGTGCAAAAAGCAAGGCGTGCACTGAATGTGCATGACCACACTATGGGTCCAAAGGGCTATGCAAGCGTTCACCAAAGACTACAGGCGGAGTTTGTTGCTACTCAGGAGTCCTCTACTATAGGTAGCACACCTCTGCCTCGCCATGATGTTTGGATAGCTGGGAGGAAAAATAAGAAGGGAGAAATAAGGAAGCCCGCAACTGCTGAGGCGGCTGCAAAAATGGTAAAATACAACTCTTAGAGCAATCATTCTTTGGGCCATCCCAGCGCAAACCCAGAGCAGGACTTTCACAAGAAGAGTTAACCTATTCTTTTTTTAAAATGTTACTGCAAAAGGAATTTCAATAATAAGAAGCTAATGTTTCTTTTATCCATGTATAGGAGAATAAGACAGTGGAGGATATAGTTTCTAAGAAGGTCAATGATATAGTTGTTGAAAAGGTCAAGGAAGAAATAGTGCGGTGGCAGGCATCTCAAGCTTCCAATCAGCCTACGGCGACCTACTCTTCTCCTGATGTACAGACTGAGAGTAATCCTGTAGACCCCCCACCGCCTAACACGTCTACTGTAAGTATTGTTTATGAAATTATAGCTAGTCTTTTCAAGATGATATGTTTTCAAGATGATATGTATATATGTATAACATTCTTTACGTAAATTTGTAGGCATTGATACCATGCCGCATAAAAATGCAAGACTATGTTGTTGCAGAGGCGCAAGCTTACCCGTTGACCGGCCTAAATCGCACGTCCTAAAGTTGGAGGCAGATTTGAGGTAGTCGAGCTTTTACATTTATAACCTGAATCCTTCTAGGCCCCCACAACTTTGCTTACGGGGTCGAACACAGGGACAAGGGTGGTAGTGTTGAGAACACAGAATCAACACGCTACACTCCGGTAGGTACAAAGAGATAGTAAATTCCCCAAGGGGAAACAACAAGATGTCACAAACAAAACAAAGAAAGCTATCTCCAACTGGAGTTACAAGAAGGTTTTAAGATTTTAGGCATTTAGCAGTTTTTAGGGGTTTTCATGCAACAGAAACAGGAAGATAAAACTAGAGCTTAAAGCAAGGTGTGAAGGATAAACTTTGGTAAAACAAGCAGTAGCAGGAACATCATGTACCCCTCCTCTCAGAGCGGATACCTCTAACCAAGCATCAACACCCCTCTCGAGGTTGCTGGACTTTAAGTTAGAGTGAAATGTTACTGAAGCAACTCCGATTTCAGGCACTCTCGTACTCCAGAATCAGCCCAAACACTAGAGCCACAACACATCTCTCGAAGTTGTTGCGACGGGAAAACACAATTTGGTAGCTAAGCGAAACGTGATCCAAACATGAAAGCTAGAGTTCAGATATCAAACATAGCAGTCATCCAACAATTGCACCAAACATAAAGCAGCAAGTAATTAAACTTTTCCATTTCCATAAACATTAAGGGTCTTAATTACATTGCATAAGTAAAGAATTAAATGACAGAAATAAAAATAGAGGTCGCCTTCTTGATGTAGAAGGACGACAGACTACAGCGACTCTCCAGCCCGATATCGGTCGGGAGCCAAGCCCGATACAACAGTGTCAGGCGGTACACCCTCTCGGGCGGCACACCGTGACGGTCGATTGTATCGTTCAAGGACCCTGGATGATACGCTCAAGTCGGACGACACCCTCTCGAGCGGCACGTCGTGACGGGCAAAGCGTGTAGGGTTCGATATCGTGTCGGGCTAGGAGTGACGCATCTAATGTTAGGCACTTGTGTCGCTCATCCACGTTGGCTGATATCGGCCTACAGTGTCGCCCGGGACGGTCCTAAGTGAACCATCCCCTCCCTCTCGGGACGGGGAAGAGCTCACCCAGAGTTGCCCGACACGAACACTCAGGCGCGATACTTCTGCTCTCACAGCTTCCTCCAAAGATTTGCTCAGGGTTCCAACCTGTTCTGACCTGTCTTTTCGGCTTCCTGTAGCTACTATTTATAGGCAGCGGTTGGGGGAAGTTATGGTGCTCGAAGCACCACATGTCCTCCTTATTCGCGTGGACGGTGGACGGCCGATACACATATCACCTGGCACATGGATGTCGACCGTCGGTCACGTGACGGGCGGCGTCTACTGGTGGGTGGCCTGTGTCACGCGACAAGCTTGGGTTGTCGTGGTGAGCTCGGCTCCCTGTCAGGTAAAAGACGTGTCGTCCGTCAGTTTCTTCTTTCTCGGCATCCCCGTGTCGCGCTTCGTTGTGTTGCGCTACCCTGTCGGGCAGCGATCGTATCGGTCATCAGGAAGGCCGATGCATGCTGAACTTATTTGTGGGCTGGGACGACCTTATTGACGATAAATGGGTCAAAATAGGAGGAAAATACTGCAAAAGATGGAAATATTGAATTAAGAGCGTTGTTTGGCCAATTATTGCGAAAGTACATATAAAAGAGAGAAAACAGTTTAAAAGAGCAGTTTTGATAACAGAAAAATAGTCTAAAATATCACAAAATTTGGTGTTATCAACTCCCCCAAACTTAGCGTTTTGATTGTCCTCAATCAATATTTAAACTTTATTTTGTGATGCCTCTTCTTGCTCGGTGTAGTTTTCAGTTCAAGAGGTAAAACAAGAATCGCGATGCCTTTAGAGATAATGCTGCCCCACTACAAACAAAAAAAACTTTGCATTTCCTGCCTTATTATTTCAATAAAAAAATTCTTTCTCTACAGCTTTAGTGAGATTTTGGTGTATGATTCCGAAGTTAGCTTCCACACCAAACAGCTTTATTTTTGGGGCAGAAAGTTGTGTGTTGGGTAGGCTAAGGCTTTTTGGGTTTTTCTTCTTGTTTCCCATCAGTCCATCTAGGTAAGGGTCCGTTAACGGGCAAGTGGTCCCTGCAGTCCAAGCCAGTTGGCTTTAGAGCAGTGATTTCACATCCTACGTACCACTGCCCCGGATCTACCATGCCTAAAGATGGGTACTTTGGGAAAATCAAGTGTGTATATATATATTTTTCTTTTCTTTTATTGGGCACAACTCTCATGCTTTTATTCACTCTCATAAGGCTACTTTCTCTTTTTGGGATTTTTGTTAGGTAAGGGAAAACAAAAGAGATTTCTGTTGTTTGGGCAGCTTTTTCCTTCTCCATACTCGTCTCTTAGCTGTTTGCGAGATTATTATATATTTTTTTCGAAATTTTGGCATGGGTAGTCATAGTCTTTTGCTTGAGGCAGTATTATCAGAAAGATATAACAAAACTTGCATCTCGTTAAGCATAAAGAAAACAAACTTGGCAAGAAGGCGCATCATGTTTTTACTAATATAGCAACATTGTACATATGTGAGAGAACAAAATAAGAAAAAAATTCTAAATTTTTTGGTAAAAGTTGTATGAGCAAACATATGTATATGTACACATGGTACAAGAAAGAACAAAAATCAGAGAATTTTCAAAAAATGTGTACCTCCCTCACTGGTACATGGTACCCCCCCCAAACTTACTCCACACTCTGTCCCAGAGTTGTGAAGTAGATAAGGTAGGGTAATGTTGATCCAGTGAGGGTTAGCCGATGAGCGTGCATGCATAAGATAGAATCTCCCACACATATTCTCCTCTTTTGCTGTGATAATCGATGTGGTGGAGCTGGTCAGGCGTTGCTTCATTTGCTATCCATTCCAGGACATAGATGTCGCAGTCGTTAGATAGGAGAATCTGTTGTGGGCTGCGGTGGCAGAACTGGAGATCGTGCCATTTGCTTGCTTGCATGTCCAGGAATGGTTGTATCATCTTTGCCACCTCGTCGTAGTATTTTCGAGATAAGCGTTTGACGGATGTCAACGGTTCTGATGTACACGGCACTGGATGGTTTTTGTTGCTGTCTGAGCTGTTGTAAAAAATTCCTGCTCGTTGTCGAGTGTACATTGTCAGGAGCATCCAATGGTTATAATGCAGGATGGGCAGAAAAATTTGGCTAGGGACCCCGCTCTCCAACTCTGCCAGAAAAAGTGTCTTTGCTCCTGTTTCATCGGCTAGGCAAACGTCGTTGAACAGCATAGGATGATCTATGTATGTGTGTTCGAACCTTGACTGTAATATTTGGATGTAAGCAGCCGCCACAGATACATCCAAGCATCCTCCTTCTTTTACCATGTCCCTTAAATCATCAATCGGGACTATGACATCGCCTGCCTTGTAAATGACATCTGCTGGGGTAGAATTTGTTAACTTCAAAAGGATTTCATTTACCTGCTCCTGTGTGAGGATAGCGCACGAGAAGCGGTCGAAATTTTTGATCATCCCTTCGGTAGTTTCAGGAGAAGTAGGGTCTTCCATCCCATGCACTTTCCGTAGGGTCTTCAACTGCTTGCCTGCCCCGTAGGTGTCAGTTTCTATTTCTGCTTCTTTCTCTGGAGAGCTACTGGATCGTGAAGATTCATCTTCTTGGTTGCTGTCCAGCAGCCCATCAGGTACCCCCGCGTCTCGGAAATAGCATCCGTCTTTAATCACCAGCATGGCGTATGCGCCCCTGTGGTGATAGAAACATGTGCCCCTAAGGGCCCCTAGGTTTCCAATTGTAATGAGCACCTCAATGGCACTTAATACGACTAAGGCGCTATTTCTGCTTCCCTCTTCAGCTTGGACGGGGAAGTCATGAAAAGAGTACAAGTTCCAAATGCCACTGTGGTGTTTGGCTCCTTGCTTGATAGCTCGTAGAAGACGCAGTGGTAGAAGCCTCAGATTTTTGTCCTCCAGGCCGCTGAAAGCATTCCCGGAGTACGGCACCTTGTTGTGGCTGCAGTTCAACAGCCGAACATCATGGTTCCTTAGGTCTGCCACGCAGAGGAACCATGTGTTGTGGTGCTTATACGTGGCCAACACGAAGTTTGGTCTGTGCTCTTCGATGTAGCGCAGCATGTCGGCCACCGTATTGGAGTCTGTATCTCCTTTCATCAGCCTCCTTGCCAAGGTCGGGGTGGCGGTGTATATTGTCTTCCGACCTGTCCTGCTGTCGATATCCTCTATTATCGCATTCTCTAGGACCCTAAACAGTCTTTTGCCGACAACAGCCGGCGTGCGGAACATACTTCAAAGAACTCCCCGTCGTACGGAGAGGTACCCGTCGCTCTAGACGATGTCTTCTTCATCTGCCTGCAATCTTAAGACCTTGTTCAGCAGCTTTTGGTCTCTGATCATCAGGTATTCGATGGCTCTTTTGTCAAAGTCGGCCATCTCAAAGGAGGGTATCTCGGATGGCTCACGGAATCTATCCGCCATCGAGCGTCTTCCTCAGGGAAGGTGTCTTTCATTGACTATGTACACATCCCTCTTCTCTCCCTCAGATTCATCAGAAGAGTCTCCCCCGATGCTGATATCTTCGTTATCATCTTCGACTTCATCTAGGGGGACGGAGGGGTTTTCTTCTTCCAAGCCTAGGGAGCTCTCTTGTCCTGCTGGAGCTCCTTCGGCTGACCTTTGTCGCGTCCCTTCCTCGGGCGTTGAGGATCGTCCGCTAGAGGAGGAGGACGCAGTTCCCGAGTGGGAAGCTGATGAAGAAGGAGGAGACCCACGGTTGGGGGTGACGGGGACCTTCTCGGCTGCCTTCAGCGCGGATGGTCGTCACTCCTGTCCAGCCTCTCTTCGATCTTGTCGAGGCGTTGGAGAACATGCTGAAGCGTTGAATTCAAGGCCTCTAGTCCACCGGGAAGGCGAGTCAAAGTCAGTAGCTCTCATTCTTGGCTAGTCAGCCTATCTTGGAAAGAGGCAAACTTGTGGGTTAGGGAAATACAGATAGCTGAGTTGATATCTGTTACCTCCCGCAAGTAGTCGAACTCGTGCCCGAGCATCTTTTCGAGCGATGGAGGAGTTCTGGTGGGTCTCCCTTCCATCCTCACAACATCTTGCTCGCGCGTGGGTCTACCAGGCGAGGTAGAGTCTATCTGAATCGTCTGTAATGCAGATGCTGCCGGTCGAGGCGATGGAGGTCTTTCAGCTGCTACCGCGTTGCCCTCTTGTCGGGGTGGAGATGGCCGTGGTGTGGGCGGACGTTGCTCCACCTCTACACTGTTGGCGAACTCTCCAGTCACTACAAAAGGAGACTCCGGTGGCTGTGTCGGTGTCAACCGTGCACCCTCGAGCTCCCTCTGAAGGATCACGGAGAACACCTCATTACTGGCGTCCGGTTGCGGCTCTTCCTCTATCTCTTCAGGCAATATAGGAATTTCGGGGGCTGCGGTTGTCTCTTCTGCGGCATCTCCCGTAGTTTCTGTCTCGGTGACCTCAACGATCACCGGGTCTTCTTCAGCCATCAGAGTTGTTGTTGTGGGAGTGGCTGGTATAGCAGGAGTGACGACAGTTCTTTTAGCAGCTGTCGTTGGGAGCTCTAGAATGGTGGTGCATTCGGCGTGGGTCGCCAAAGCTTTTCCCCACCTTGGGTCGAGAGGAATCAGTTCTCCCCTCGTGGCTTCCCTTTCCTGAATTCTGGTTGTGGCGGCATAGGCTGCGTCTACCGCCAAGGCTTCAATCTTTGTGGTAGTGAAGACCAGCTTTTCTGCGTCGTAGGTGGCGCAGCGAGGGAGCGAGAGTAGTATGTTCATCCTTGAAAATTTGTAGAAGTAGTCCCTTCCCTCCTTGTTTACGATGCTAGTCCTCATCAGGTACTTGGTGTCGATCAGCTCATCGCCTTGCATCCTTGAAAGGCTATGCGGCTCCTTAGGGTACCCGAGCCCTGCCGCATTCAAGTTGACGATGCCACCCATACAATATTCCTTGGTGGCGTCCTTCATCGGGTGCAGTCTGTTTAGTAAGAATCGCCCGAGGTTGATCACTCGACCCTCCATCATATGCCACATGACATGGAGTTCTTCTGTGTAGATGTTGCTGGACTCATTCTTGTTGAACAGCAAGCACGCCACCAATTTGTGCACTATTCTCCAGAAACAAGAGTGCACTGCTACCACCTTTCTTCCTGGCTTGAATGATGATTCACCGATTAGCTTGTTCCAGAGTTCCATGGGATTGAACCTGTCTCCCTCGGTGATTCTCTCACCGTTATCCATTAGATTCTTCTCCTCCTCGCTGGAAGAGAAGATCTTGTTCAGCAGCTTCTCGGAGATGGTGTGCTCCGAGTTGTAAAGTCAGGCCTGGAGTCTATCTGCTCTGCCGTATTCTTTTCTTTCTGCAACAGAATTCTTCACCCGGCAGAGAGAAGACATGAACTCCTTCGTGAGTCCAGTATAAGAGGAAGATCGACTAAAGCAGATCTTTCTCAGCCCTGTCGTGGCGAGGACGCCTTTCATCCTCTCAAGGATTCCCAGCTCAGCAAACGAAGCTTCATGGCAGAACCTACTCAGCCTGTACACCTTGGTTTCTATCTCATCATAACGGCGAGTGTGCTCGTTGTCTCTTGGCACGAACCTCCCAGGTGAGTATTCCAGAGGTTCTGCCGCTATTGTTGGTATTAGTATTGGAGTTGGAGCCACCACTTCTCCAACCCTAGTCCTCTTCTCTACCATTGACGCCCCAGCTGCTTCTGTATTCAGGCGTTTTTGCCCGGTAGAGGGTGCTTTAGCTGTTGTCTCGGGGTAGACCCTCCTGCCTTGATCGTCGACACGGACAACGGTTTGCTTGATGCGGGCCATTCTGTTAATTAACAAACAAAATCCTTGGTCAATTAGATGTGTCACTGTTTTGAAGAAGTTAAACTGAATGCTCGATAAGGTATGTCCTGATACAGAAATGATCCACACCCTGTATCGGGCGATACGAGGGTTTCAGATCGAGCCCGACACGAGATATGGGTATCGCCCGTCACGTCGAGAGATCACATGTGCGATAAAGAAACAAGACGATACTGTGATAGATATGCGTCAGGTATGTCGCCCGACACGGGTGTGTCGGGCGATACAAGGCTGCTCAGCTCAGGACCGCAAGACCGATAAGTTACTCGTTCAAAAGGTAAAATCGTGTCGGACGGCATGGTCTGCCGGGCGATAAGGTCTGTCGGGCTATACCTTACTGTGTTCTCAACTTCCACACGATACGGGAGCAGGGAGGTCTTGCATGACACGGGAGCAAACGCACAAGGTCTTAGCACGACACGAAATAGTAAAAAGAAGTAAGGCAAGTAGCCCGATACAGTAAAAACTCGACCCTTAATATAGCAATCTCAACCGGGGGTGAAACTTGGTAAATTCGGGGTGCGCGTTGGCCGTTGGGGTAACTTGTTCCAACTGCTCGATATGAGTGCACGCCGCCCAGGCATGCTAACCGACATGACCCTTGCGATCCCCGAGATTCCACTGCCCGATATGGGTGCGTTTAAGGCGCCGGTTGAGCTGCTGCCCGATATGACTTGAAAACATTGCGGTTTAAAAGCGGCCGATGAGTAAAACATCATTGGCCTAGGACTAAGATCATGGCCTCATATGGTATTACCCATCCCGGTTAATAAAACTAAAGCGGTGACCCATAAAATAGAAGAGCCAGCGCATGTGGCGCACGCACTGACTCGGGCCTTATTACAGTCCATAATGTTTGTAATGTTTTTCTTGCAGAAAAGTAAAAGTGTCCTAATATAGGAATTTCAAAGACAGCTTGGGTTGCCTCCCGAGAAGCGCTAAGTTTTCCGTCTTCAGCTGGACGCATTCAGCTTCTCCTTCCTGCATCTTCATCTTTGCCTCTGCGGTCACGGACCTGCCTTCTTGGCAGTCTCAGTATTCGATGGTATCTTCCATGATGGGTTCTTTACAAGCTCGGCCAATTGAGCTAGCTACTGGTCAATCTGGCGTTGATGCATCTACATGTCCTCCAGTTGTACCTGCAACGAGTTCCAAACACCGGAATTTTATAGTGCACTTTGCGCCAGTTAATTGTTGATCGTATCTTGCTTCTTAACAAAATCAAATAACTGGCCAATCACGTTTTCTTGGCCTGTGCCCTTGTCTTGTTCTCGGTTCAACCCTTGATACTTTCCCTGCACTTGGAAGTTTCCTTTTGTTGACTGGAACTGGTTGTTCTTGGCGTATTGACCAGGCCCCCCTCTCTTCTCAAAAACTTGTGTCGGCTTGGACGAGATATGCAGCTGATGAGAGTTTTCAGTTGCATCTTTGTTGTCGTAGTTAAAGCCGGGGTGATCTGGCCTTTTGTAGTTCACGAAAGAGACATTTTCAGTCCTTTCGTCTTCTGAGTCAGAATCACTGTCCGCGTCTGGTCGGGTGTAGACGCAGTTGTCTACCCCATGTCCTCCTTCACCGCACGTAACGTATTTCATCACCTTCTCAACTGGCTTCTTGCCTTTCCCTCCAGCTTCTCGTAGTTGCTTAACATCAGTGGCAATTCTCTGTATCTCTGAGGTGATGGACTCCAACGCCCTAGACTCAAGAGAGGACCCTTCACTGACCTTCTTGACCTGTCCTCTGTCGGATTGATCAAAATCAGCGTCGGCCATCAGCTCGGCCATATTCTTGATGATCCTTTCGGACTTGCTTGGTTTCTTTCTAAGGAAGTCACTGCCTGCTGCCGCATTTAGTGACACCCTTTCATCGGGAGTCAGGACATTATAAAAGGTGGTGACGAGGAAGCCCTTCTTATAATTATGATGGGGGCAATCCCTCTAGTATTCCTGGAATCTCTCCCAGACGTCATGGAGGCTTTCATTCGGCTTTTGCATAAAAGAGGTTATTTTCTGCCTGTTTCTGAAAGTTCTTTCAGTGGGGTAGAACTTGTTAATGAACGCATCAGCCAAAGCTCCCCATCCATTTAGAGATTGGTGAGGTAACCCAAGATACCATGATAGAGCTTTGTCCACCAGGGAGAAAATAAAGCCCTTACAGTAAATCACCTCTTGGGGGACTCCCCTCATCTTTATGGAATCGCATATATTTTTAAAGGCGTCCAGATGGTGGTACGGGGTGTCATTCTTAGAACTTCCCCTGAATCTTTTACTATGGATCATTGATATAACAGACAGTTTGAGCTCAAATTTTGCCGCGTTGAAACGGGGGACAACGACGGGGCATCGGGAGTTGTTGGCCTTTGTTGACGCCAACTCCCTCAGTGTTTTCTCTTCTTCCTCTGAGTCGCTATTGTCGCTGGCGTCATGTCGCCGTTCCTGACTATCGTGATTTCTTCTGTGCCTCTGGTGGCGATGACGTCTATCGTGGCGATGGCCTTCCTCGAAATGCTTCGTTTCTGGATCTTCGAGGTTATCATCGTCGTCATAGCGATTGTTTAGGGAAGGCGAATGGGGCCAAACTCGCCCTGGGCGTTCTCCTTCAGACTGAGGTGGCTCGATACGGGGTGGCATGGCGTCAGTGGTCGGTAGAACAGGCCACTGTTCTTCAAGGTTCCTAGAAATGGAACGAGAAATCAAGTCAGAAAATAGAATTATTATTTTTTGCAAAGGGTAATGATAATAAAATAACAAAAGAAAGAAAAGAGTGTTGTCAAGCTCATTTCTAAGCTTGAGGCACTGGACTGTAGTTAGTGGATTCAGATTCGTCAACAGTACCATTTTACCTTGTCCCCGACAACGGCGCCAAAAATTTGACCGGCCTAAATCGCGCGTCCTAAAGTTGGAGGCAGATTTGAGGTAGTCGAGCTTTTACATTTATAACCTGAATCCTTCTAGGCCCCTGCAACTTTGCTTACGGGGTCGAAGTAGATATACAGGGTTGAACACAGGGACAAGGGTGGTAGTGTTGAGAACTCAGAATCGACACGCTACACTCCGATAGGTACAAAGAGATAGTAAATTCCCCAAGGGGAAACAACAAGATGTCACAAAAAAAACAAAGAAAGCTATCTCCAACTGGAGTTACAACAAGGTTTTAAGATTTTAGGCATTTAGCAGTCTTTAGGGGTTTTCATGCAATAGAAACAGGAAGATAAAACTAGAGTTTAAAGCAAGGTGCGAAGGATAAACTTTGGTATAACAAGCAGCAGCAGGAACATCCTGTACCCCTCCTCTCAGAGCGGATACCTCTAACCAAGCATCAACATCCATCTCGAGGTTGCTGGACTTTAAGTTAGAGCAAAATGTTACTGAAGCAACTCCGATTCCGGGCACTCTCGTACTCCAGAATCAGCTCAAACACTAGAGCCACAACACATCTCTCGAAGTTGTTACGACGGGAAAACACGATTCGGTAGCTAAGCAAAACGTGATCCAAACATGCAAGCTAGAGTTCAGATATCAAACATAGCAGTCATCCAACAATTGCACCAAACATAAAGCAGCAAGTAATTAAACTTTTCCATTTCCATAAACATTAAGGGTCTTAATTACATTGCATAAGTAAAGAATTAAATGACAGAAATAAAGATAGAGGTCACCTTCTTGATGTAGAAGGATGATAGACTACAGCGGCTCTCCAGCCTAATATCGTTCGGGAGCCAAGCCCGATACAACAGTGTCGGGCGGTACACCCTCTCGGGCGGCACACTGTGACGGCCGATTGTATCGTTCAAGGACCCTGGCCGATACGCTCAAGTCGGACGGCACCCTCTCGATCAGCACGCCGTGACGGGCGAAGCGTATCGGGTTCGATATTGTGTCGGGCTAGGAGTGATGCATCTAATGTTGGGCACTTGTGTCTCTCATCCACGTTGGCCGATATTGGCCTGCAGTGTCACCCGAGACGGTCCTAAGTGAACCATCCCCTCCCTCTCGGGACGGCGAAGAGCTCACCTAGAGTTTCCCGGCACGAACACTCAGGTGAGATACTTCTGCTCTCGCAGCTTCCTCCGAAGATTTGCTCAGGGTTCCAACCTATTCTGACCTATCTTTTTGGCTTCCTATAGCTGCTATTTATAGGCAGCGGTTAGGGGAAGTTATGGTGCTCGAAGCGCCACGTGTCCTCCTTATTTGCGTGGACGGTGGACGGCCGATACACATATCGCCCGGCACATGGATGTCAGTCGTCGGTCACGTGACGGGCGGCGTCTGCCGGTGGGTGGCTTGTGTCGCGTGACAAGCTTGGGTTGTCATGGCGAGCTCGACTCCCTGTCGGGTAAAAGACGTGTCGTCCGTCAGTTTCTTCTTGCTCGGCATCCCCGTGTCACGCGTCATTGTGTTGCGCTACCCTGTCGGGTAGCGATCGTATCGGTTGTCAGGAAGGTCGATGCAGGCTGAACTTATTTGTGGGTCGGGACGGCCTTATTGACGATAAATGGGTCAAAATAGGAGGAAAATACTGCAAAAGATGGAAATATTGAATTAAGAGCGTTGTTTGGCCAATTATTGCGAAAGTACATGTAAAAGAGAGGAAAACGGTTTAAAAGGGCAGTTTTGATAATAGAAAATAGTCTAAAATATCACAAAATTTGGTGTTATCACCTGTCCCTTCCTAGGGCAACATTTCACGGGACTCCAATGCCACAGGGCTACATTCGTGTGAGCCTGATACGTGTATTACCCGATTGGAGGGAAGCTACATTGCCATATCCCCACCCGAATATTGATACACTTGCTGAGGCAGAATGTGGGGTGATATTGTGGCCCAAAGCAGATGTCGTCTACACTACTGAAATTGTAAGATAAATTTACATTACTTTAGATTGTTAATGTGTATATATGAGGTCAACTGATCTAAAATTATATATACAGGTTAAAAAGAAGACACCCTGAGCACCTAGGCCTCCACCTCCACTTCCTGCATTACCAAGTTGGGTTCCAACTGACCTAACATACCCGTTAGGTCCTTCTTGTAGGGGAATGGCATGTTGGCTACGGGAACATAATATACATTGCCCTATAATTGTTTCTTTAGAAGCAGATTATGCAGGTCAATCATACGAAAGCTCTTTATTTATACAAGATATTATTGAGCTATTTATGTATGATTGGCTGAATACATTAATGAAAGAGACATGGATAAGGTGAGATCTTGTTTATACATCCATATACCTTGCGTAAGATCTGATGATCTAGTTTCTTATATATTAATGCATACGTAATACATGTTTTGCAGCTACTTAGTCGAAGATCAATGCAAACAATTTGCATTTGATCATGTGGGATTTTTTATTCCATCATTGATTAGTATGGTAGCTAAATACCCTGATAGTGTTCAACAATACTGTATAGATGCATTTACAATTTTCGGCCAGCAAAAGAAGACGATAATAATAGATCCATTCAATGTCAGGTAAGTTTACTTTATTTATAATTTGGACTTAAGAAAATTACATTTTTATCGTGGATTTTGAGTTATTAAAATTTAACTTTTTTACCTCTAGCGGTAGGCATTGGGAGTTACTAGTTATTGTCCCTGGGATGTTCACTATTTATTAACTAGATCCTACGGGGAGTACACTGAATACTAAAATTGGACACGTAATGAGAATGCCATTATTCTGGTGAGAAATATTTCATTTTTATATCTGTTAACATCTATTATTACTATTTAATTACGTAATGTACTGTGTTACATTAACATCTAGGGGTTTAGATGAGTTCAAAAAGGCTGGAGGAACAGTCCCAAGGAGAAAGAACCAGTCAATAATTTGGGAGAATGTAAAAGTAAGTTCCCGACTCCAATTTATATATTATTGATGTGAACTGTGCTTAGTTGTATTTTTTAATATTTTGTATGTTTCAATTTATAGTGCGCTACACAAGACAACGGCTGGGAATGCACATACTATGTGATGTGATTTATGCAGATGATTATCAAACATGCCGCATTGGACATCAATACCATACATGAGGTATTATATATAGTCTCATTAGTTAGTATGAAATATATCAATCTTATTTTTATATTATTACTTATATATATACATCATTCTCTTTGCAGGTGTTTAAAACTGACCACACTATAGGTAAACGCTTAAAAAATGTACATGCTCCATATACGCTAGAAGTATTAAATGAAGTAAGAGAAGAATGGGCGAAAGCCATACAAGCAGTGGCAATTGTAAAATATAATTGGGATGTTGATAGCAATGTTGAATGATATTTTGTAAATGAATATTTCTAAATGTTTATACATGTCTGAATGTTTCTACATGTTTTGAATGTTTCTACATGTGTGAATGTGAGAATTGAATTGATGTCTGAATGTATCTACTTGTGTGAAAGAATATATGTTGATTTTGCAGGTTTGTGGCCAGTTTGTAGGCTAATATCAATGGATGTTGTAAACCTGCA
This sequence comes from Alisma plantago-aquatica, assembly GCA_963693085.1. Taxonomy (NCBI): domain Eukaryota; kingdom Viridiplantae; phylum Streptophyta; class Magnoliopsida; order Alismatales; family Alismataceae; genus Alisma; species Alisma plantago-aquatica. The sequence continues at coordinate 414,718,086 of OY856415.1, read as the reverse complement.
GTTCAGAAAACCGAACTGTAGGTTCTCATCCTGCTGACCAGCCACAACAGGCCTGCAAAATGATAAGAAAAAAAATAAAGCATAGGCGTCGGTTATTTACAGAACACCGTCATCAAAGGCCTACCGCGTCGGTTATTGGATAAAACTGCCACCTAATGTGACCACGGTCATGGTGGAAATGGCGTTGCTTATTCGTATACAACCGACACCTATAGGCTTTATAGAGGCGGTTTTTTAGTTGATAACCGACGCAAAAAGTGTCCTAGATGGCGCCCTTTTTTGTGGCGTGAACCCTTTTGGCGTCGTCTTACTATATACAATTGACGCCTATAGGTTATATAGGCGTCGAGTATAAAACTGACGCTGAAGAGTTCGACCTTTAGCGGCGCCCCCATAGGCGTCGCTTGAAAACCGTCACTAAAAGGGGTTAAAAAACTGACACCAAAGGCGTGTTCTGTAGTAGTGAACTTCTTCTATGATCTTGAGTCTCCAATCTAGTTGTAACCTCCTGGCCTTCTACTTAGTAGAGTGAAGTCTGGATGATGAGACGTCAATGAACCATGATTTCCTCATCCAACCTAGGCATGTTGGAGTATCTCCTTGTGAACACATCAATTTAGTGGTGTAGAAGGTCTATCAAATGGTCTTTGATATCTTGCGGTAGACGCACCCTTTTTTTGAGTTTGTGTTGCTTAGGGACTGATCTTAGATTCGACACCTCTGTCTCTTCTTCAATATGAAAAGTTTGATGCTCCATTGTCATATACTCTGGGATAAGGGCATCTTCAAACTTGGCATCTTCTTCGTTCTAGATTTGTGTTACTTTAGTGAAATAACTACCAAACTCCTAGAGAGGCTTCTCATCTTAAGATACTTTTTGGTATTCTGAATTTGTAATTTTTTGGGATTTTGTGGACTTCATAAAGTTCTAGGATTTTGTAGGGGTGAATGGGGATGTAGTAGAGCATGATTAAGTAGCCACTCTAAGATCTTCACCACATCAAAGTGATGTTCATCTAACATGATTTCTTTGGGTGCATGAGGGTACATGGTCCTCAAGATGTTATGGTGATTGATGCATAAATTCTAGGCTTGTTCATCATTCAGGATGGGACATATGAGGGATTGTGGGTCTTTTGTATCTTTTGTGTCAAGTATGGTGTTGACAGCCCACCCTTCTAACATGTCATAAGCTTCATCATAGTTGTCCCATGGAACATCATAGTCTTCCTCTATGACTTCGGGAGTTGTAGTCCTAGAGACATCTTGGCTTTCCCAGCTAAGGTAAATCCATAAATTATCATAACCAGCTATGTCTGACAATGTCTCCATTTCTATAGGGGTTGGTTTAGCAATTTTTCAGTTTTCTAATTTAATCATCATTGTGTTTGTCATTGCTTTCCCTGATGCCAAGGTGCTTGAGGCATGGTTGTTTGGAGACAAGGGTAGGCACGAGATTGATAGCTTCCTAGTTTAAAGGGGTGATCTTGTCTTTGAACTGTTGCTTGTTCTCAGTGGTCCAAACACCTAGACTTTCTTTAGTGAAGAGGGAGATGTCCCCAATTTTGGTTTCAATCCTAGGTTAGTTATCCTATTTGTCTTTGTCAACCTTTAAATTAGGTAAGGTATTGTCATGGTGACAATGGCCTTGGCTATGTTGGCTTCTTCTTTAATTATAGACATTGTGTATGGAAAGTACGGATGGAGACCTTCACGCTCAGGGTTGAGGTCCCATCGATATAGTACTCTAAGATGACACTCTTATCCTAATCGAATGTGTCAGGCTTCGCGGATCAAGTCTCAAGTCAACATTAGATAGTCGGGGTAACTTCTTTGGGTCAAGTCCATAGTAGCAGGTCACAATGTTGTAGGCTTCCTATACAGTGTCCACCTGGTGATCTAAGGTTGTGTATAGGATTTTCCTTAGAATCCCAATCTCAATCCCTTTTCTCTTAGATGAATTTGGATGATCTTTGAATGTCCTTGTTGTTTGGCACCCAATCCTCAATCTGGACATATTTGCATCTCTGTAACCATTGGGAGAATAATGTGGTATTGTATGGGATATGATGATCTCTTCCTTGTGGTGGCATCCAACTGATATTAATGATGAGAAACATTTCAAAGCACAACTAGAGATCATCTTCTTCAGTAAAGGTTATGGTGCCAAGTTGTCATCCTTAACAATCACAATGGAATGTCCCCGCTGAGACTTTAGTCTTTCCTATAGTGACAAGGGGACCACCCCATTGTGGTGAATCCACAACCTCCTAAGAGAAGTTTGAAGAGGGACTCAATTCCATTACCACAAACATTATTGTAAATGTCTTGGTTCAATATGTAGTTTGAGTGTGAATTCTCCCAGGGCATCTTTGATAATCGGATTGAATGAGGTCACCTTATTTGTTGTAGGTTTTAGGTTAGAGGGATCCCTTCCCATGTATATGAGAATCATGATCGGGTACACATTGAGGCATGTGTCATTTACGACAAAGCAAGAAAGCATTTTAAGGCCCTAGTAGATGGCAGTGACTAGTAAAGGCTTATTGTGACTTCCTTATGTGGGGATTTCATCTTTGGAAAATGAGATCGAATGCAGGGTTGCGATTAACCTCATGGTGGCAGCAAACGTTTCTAGCCTCACTGCTTTGGAGGCATAAGCCCCTTCTAATGCCTTCATAATTGCCTCACAGAGTGTAGGGGAACTCTAAATGACTTCTATTATTGATCTATCCCCTTCAAGTTCTTCTAGATATTGGATTATGCATGATCCTCTTAGATTAGTTTCCCTACAAAGCCTAGGTGTTAGTGGTACTTTTAGTAGGGAAATATGGCTATGGGATAGGTAGCGGAAATAAAATATTAATCTACCATATTCCCATGACCAATGGATCATGTCAATTACTATAAGACAAGAAGGATGGTTTATGAGGATATACCTGGTCCTCGAGCAAGTCCAGAGAAAATCTTCATCATTGTAGATGTGAAAATCTGAATCTTAATTATACTGGGACTCATCTGAATGATCCTCCTAGGACACCAAACTTGAGTGTCATCTTTTATAGCAGCTCATCTTGTTACAAACTGTTGATTGGCGATGTCCTCCTTAGTGGTAGACAATGGCCTCCCGCCTTTAGAGAGGTCCACACGGACCGTCTAGAACTCCTTTTATCCTTCTAGACTAGATAGGAAGGAGTTTTTCCTCCCATTGGTGTACTAGTCACTAGCTAGCTCTCCCACAATGATGATCTCAATTACTCTCTCCCTTGGCTACCACTCCCTACTCAGGTAGGACTTGCCTGAGCTCTCATGGTTATCACAACCAGAGAGGACAGCGTTTGCTAGAGCAATTGATTCCCAATCGCCTGTCTTGTGCTCTGGGAAGCCCCCAGTACTCCTCTATTTATAGGTGGGGTTTTGGTCTAAGTTCCCAGTCGATGTGGGGGTGGAAGGGTCCAGAAGATCTCAAATTTCTACAATAATTCTAGAAATTTTGCAACTCGTGAAAGCCCAGACGGTCATCTGGCACAACCCAAATGCCTGTTTGGCTATTTCCCAATTATACACAAATTAGGAAATTCATTTCCAATTAATATACCATATTAATTTCTTTGCACAACAAGTAATGTGCAACTCAAATGAATTAGGAAATATCTAGAACCTTCCTTCATCTGAAATGGACCATCACGCCCATGTAATATGGCCATCTCAATTCACTGAGACGGTCCTCTAGTGACCCGATTCGAGCTGGTCTATTTGGTCAGTTCGCTTCCTTTACTAATTCAAACTCAAAACATGCTTAACAACCTAGACGCCCATCTCAACACTTGATATGGCCGTTTCGCACTCCAGACGGTCATCTCATGCCATGAGAGGGCGTCTGGCAATGTAGTCAGGCTATTGTTGAGCTAATCAATTACCTAAATACTTTAGCAATTAATTCAAATGTCATTTAAGATCAGACTCCTCTTCTAGGTCAAGACCTATGTGTGTGACCCTATATGTCCCATATTACGTTGGTAGTGAATGTTAATAACACTTATGATATCACAAGCAATGAGCGGTGCATAGTCGTACATCAATGCCACCCAAGTAAACAGAAAGTTTGAAAACAAATTCAACCTACAATTTGAGTTTGGTGTTTTAGTGTTTGTATAGTTCCTTTGTCATTGATGCCCAAATTGAACTAGAGGCATGTAGAAGTCATCCTTATTATTATTCAATCTTGTTTCTTAAACCAAGAGTAGACTGTCTGAGATATATTTAAGCTCAATATCACATATTGACTCACATGTGCATGTCCATGCTTTTCTCTATCATGCTAATTAAGAGGCCTTGGACATCACACTCCAGAAGGAGGGACTAATCCCATGTCTATCATTCACAGTCTATACCAATGTGTCAAAGACACCCAATCATCACCTTTATAACAACCTATGTTTCAGGATTGTGTTTGATGATGACAAAGAGTATCCAATGACATGTGACCAATGCAATGATTTCATGTCTATGAACCACAACCACCATTATCATTGTGAGACCTGACTATGACTTCCATGAAGATGGATTCCATGTGTCAGTCTCACAGTGGCTCAATCTGATACATTGTTCTCTAACATGTATATGTTTGATTCATTTAATATAACCATATCATGGCTAATGAGATTTAGTCATCAACCAACTCACACTCTGATCTTATGTGTCATTATTGTCTATCATCCTTCCTCAATAACAACCGATCAGGGACATAATGAGAATATGTATATGTACTGTTAAAATCTGTATGATCTCATCCACAAGATTAGTAACTTGAATACATACGTCATTGAGTAATATGATTCTATAAACATTTATAATGTTACATCATTATCTCATAACTGAATCAAACAGAATAAATTGGAAGCTTGTCCTTTCATTAATAATCAATCCATTTTACATGATATGCCATTACAATCATCACATGATTGGATCTCTAGGCATACATAACCAACAGACTCCCACTTGCACTTAGAGACAATCACCCACAAATCTTATTTTGAGTGACCTAACATGACCATCATGCTTCTGCTGTGAAAGTGCCTTTGTCAAAGGATCAACAACATTGCTCTCAGTTGGTACTTTGTAAATCTATACATCTCCTTGTTGTACGATCTCTCTTATGAGATGGAACCTCCTTTGTATATTCTTTGAACATTGATGTGATTTCCTCAGCTTGCGCAATAGCTCCATTATTATCACAATATAGCTCGATCGCCTCACTGATGCTTGGAATGACACCAAGTTTGGTGATGAACTTCTTGATCCATACATCCTCCTTTGTTGCACTCAATGCAACAATATACTAGCCTTTGTTATTGAATCGACAACTGTTTCTTACTTGTAACTCTTCCAACTAACAACTCCATTGTTGAGGAAGAACATGAATCTTAATTGTGATTTGTAATCATATTGATCAGTTTGGAAGCTTGCATCATTGTAACCCTTTACCACCAACTCTTCCTCTCCGTCGTAGACCAAGAACTGATCTTTAGTCCTTCTCAAGTACTTGGGGGTGTTCTTCATGGATGTCCAGTGAGAATCACCTGATCTGAGTGATATCTACTCATCATGCTCAAGGCATATGAGATGTATGGATGGGTGCACAACATTGTATACATGATTGATCGAATTGTTGAGGCATATGGAATTTCACTCATGTGTTCCCTTTCTTCAAACAAATGGGGACATCAACTCTTAGATATGGTCACTCCATGCAAAGCATGTAGGTTTCCTCTCTTTGAGTTCTTCATGCTGAATTGTTTCAGCACTTTGTCAATGTATGTGCTTTGACTTAGTCCAAGGAGCCTTCTGGATCTATCTCTATAGATCTTTATACCTAAGATGTATGATGCTTCTCCCAAGTTTTTCATAGAGAATGTATTTCCAAGCCATATCTTTACCTTTTGTAAAGTACGGATGTCATTCGCCATCAATAGTATTTCATCTACGTACACTATGAGGAATGTGACTATGCTCCCACTAACCTTCTTGTACATACAAGGTTCATCTTCATTTTGAGCAAAGACAAACCCTTTGACTGTCTCATCAAAGCAAAGATTCCATGTCTGATATGCTTGCTTCAATCCATAGATTGACCTTTTTAGCTTACAAACTTTATTTGCAAACTTTAGATCTATAAACCCCTCAGGCTGTGTCATTTTCACATCCTCAACAATATTCCCATTAAGGAATGTGGTTTTAACATCCATTTTCAAAATCTCATAGTCATGATAAGATACAATAGTAAGCATGGTCCTGATGAACTTAACGATGACCACTCATCATAGTCAACACCTTGAACTTGTGTGAAACGCTTTGCAACCAATATGTCCTTATAGGTTTGAATTTTACCATCCATGTCGGTCTTCTTCTTGAAGACCCACATGCACCCTATGGGTTTTACCCTTCTAGTGGAGCCACCAACGTCCATACTTTATTGGTGTACATGGATTCCATCTCAGATCTCATGGCCTCAAGTAATTTCTCAGACTCTGGTCCCTCAATTGCATCTTTATGGGATATTGGCTCATTATCTATGACCATTTCACTGCCACCTGAGTTACAAGATATCCAAATTTTTTAGGCTCAAGGTGTATCCTATTAGATCTATGAGGTTCTTGTGTTACTTGAGGAATTTGAGATTCCATAACACCTTGTGAATCTCTTGGTTCCTCTAGTACATCTAATGGTTCAATGTTTTCTTATTGGTCTTGAACTTCTTTGAGTTCCACTTGTCTCCCACTGATTCCTTTGGAAATAAATTCCTTCTTTAGGAATGCAATATCTCTGGCAACAAACACTTTGTTGTCAGGTGGATTATACAAGTAGTATCCCATAGTTTCCTTAGGATATCCAACAAAATAACATTTATCAGATCTTGGGCCGAGCATTTCAGGAAATATTTTCTTGACATAAGCTTTGCAACCCCAAATCCTCATAAAAGACATTTTGAGACGCTTCCCAGTCCACATCTCATATGGTGTCTTTTGAACCGACTTAGACGGAACTCAGTTTAGTATAAATGTGTCAGTTTGTAGAGAATGCCCCCATAAGGATATCAGAATATCATCTAAACTCATCATAGATTGCACCATATCTAGTAATGTGTGATTCCTTCTTTTTGATACAATGTTGAGGTGTTCCAGGTGGAGTCTACTGGGACACAATCCCATGGGCTCTAAGAAGGTCCTCAAACTCTTATTTATGTATTCTCCACCTCAATCAGAATGAAGTGCCTTAATAGTTTTACCAATTTGGTTATGTACTTCATTCATAAACTCCTTGAACTTTCAAGAGCTTTTGACTTATGTTTCATTAAATAAACATAACCATACCTACTGAAGTGATCAGTGAAGGCAATGAAGTATCGATACCCGCCTCTAGCGGTTGTTCTAAAAGGTCCACACACATCACTATGTATGATTCATCACTAGCCCTATCATTGTTACCAGTGAAAGGGGTCTTAGCCATATTGCCCAACAAACAATATCCGCATGTCTCTAATGATTCAAAATCAAAAGAGTCCAGATAACCATCTTTATGGAGTCAAGATATGTGATTCTTATTTATGTACCCTATACAACAATGCCAAAGATATGTTGTGTTTAAGTTGTTGAGTTTTAGTCTTTTTTTATTAATGTTATATATATTTGTCTTTAGATCTGACAAGTAAAGACCATAAGACATAAGGGACTACCATAAAAGATCCCATCTTTTGAAATAGAACATCAACAACTTTTATTATGGAATTTAAATGCATCCTTGTCCAAACAAGATACAGAAATGATGTTTCTATTTATAGCAGGTGTGTAATAGCAATTCTTTAACTCTATTACAAACCTTGTGGGCAAAGATATACTATAGGTTCCAACTGTGCTGGTTGTAACTCTTGTGCCATTAGCAACTCGTAGTTCCACCTTGCCTTTTCCCAACCTACTTTAGAACAATGTGAGATCCACATCTGGTATCTAATACCCATGATGATGAAGTAGATAGATTTATCTATATAACATGTATACATGAAGTGGAGATCACCATCCCCATCTTCTTCTTCTTCCAGAAATCCTTCAAGTATAAAGGATGAGTTCCTCTTGTACTTTTCTGTCGCCTTATTTTGAGTATTGAAGACTTGGATTTGGGCTCGACCACATAACTCTTCTTGTCCTTGCTTTCATCCTTAGACTTAGCTCCATTGATCACCATCATGGGCTTGTCCTTCTTCAATTTTTCTTTAGCATGAATCAACATGGGAAGCAAGTCTGACATCCGTCCAGCCATATTATTCACATGATAACATGCAATAAAGTGGATGTATGATTCAGACATAGTCCTTAGAATCATATCAGTGGCCAACTCTTGGCTCAAAGTGAATCCCAATTCTTCAAGTTCACTCTGTCAGCTTTGGCACAAGTAGCACCTTTATGATAGTGTCCCTTTCTTTCTTATCAAGACCAAGTGTTACCTTCTTAAGATGTTTCATCATCTTAAGAACACTCATGTACTCACATTGCTCATGCAACTCATAGCTCATGTAGCTGGGCATAAGGTATTTTATCTCCAAGGCATCATTGGCATGCTTCCAGTATGCATCCACATGTGCCCTAGGTGCCTCAGGAGGAGGTATTTCTGGCACTGGTTTGTCAAGTACATAGAGTTTGCACTCTTCATTAAGAACCCTTCTCAAAGTCCAAAATCAGTCATGCAAATTTCTCCCATCAAGTTTTTCCTTCTTCAGGACCAATCACAAATCGAATTTGTTCGTCATTTGATTCTATAAGAGAAAAATTGCATTTGTCAAAAACCAATTTTTATTTGATTTGATTTGAAAATTTTGACGATATTAATTAGGTCTTTAATTATTATTTCTCCCATTATTTTATTCGAATTGATAGCCCTCAATATCAATTTGCTCAATATTAATTCAGAATATTACATCATACATATTCTAGTGGGCCAAGATTCATATTTAATCAAGTCATGAGTTGACTTTTGTTGATCGCCCACAACCTGACTATATAGATAGGCCATCATGCCAATTGCATCATATGCAACTCTTGGATAGATAATATGCACAACTCTTTGCCATAATCATCTCCATGCCTCTAGGCTTGGGCTCTCTAAGTTACCAGTTAAGCCTGACCCAATAGACAATATGATAGATACACACAATGCTTTATGTAAATATACATATCTACCATCACACTTCCATGATATTGACGACGCACCATGCTTTGTGCAAATCTACACTTAGTCGGTCAATCTTTTCATGTGCATTGCTAATGGAAGGCATCTAAACTTAATATTTAGTTGAGAGAGTTTGTATTTATAAGCACATACATATACTTTATCCAATCACAACAAATATAGTACGCATGACATACATGATATATCCCACAATGAAAACAAGCAATAAATGAAAGAGATGGTTATGACCAGCCTAATGTAATACCTTAGAGCCTCAAGTAATTATGTCATCTAGGTCTACATCATATGCAGAACCATGTTGATGAATATATGTGCTTGCCAATATGGGTTGATCGGTTCAACCCTTGAACCCACGGGCTTGCCTCTTGGTCAGTTGTTAGGTCATCTCACTGGTCGTCTGGTTCCATTGGTCCCCCATCTGTTGGCTCCTCTAGTGGATCGATCGAGTCCACCAGGCGATCAGTCCAACTAGTCCACCATGTCCTCCAATTGGTTGGCTCGTCTTCATTTTTGTTATAACATAAAGTAAACTATCCTACTTTTACATGATAATTGGTAAACCTTGAGCTACATTTGAGGGGTGAAAGGTATGAGAGAATTGACTTTACATTGAGAAGATAAGATAGAGGCTCGGTATGCAGCTGAGATAAGAGGATCAACCAACCATACAACTCTGCATAGAAAATAGGGGTTATTGGACATAACCATGCTACACATCCACATTCAAAACCACTTTTAGGGAGATGTGTGTAAATTGCATATATATCATATATATTTATATTATTTTGGGATTATCATGGTGTTTGGATTTGATAAGATATTATTTGCATTGCATGCAATAATAGAATGACAAAACCAAAATTGGATCATATTAATTATCCCATAATACAGTAGATTGACGTTGGCTCTGGTAGCACTGTAGGGATACATGGTTATAAGAAAGACAACGGGAATAAAAAAATTTATCTACCATATTTCCATGACCAATAGATCACGCCAATTACTATAAGACATTAAGGATGGTTTATAAGGATATACATGGTCCTGGAGCAAGTCCAACGACAATTTTCGTCGTTGTAGATGTACAACTCGGAATTCTATTTGTACTGGGACTCGTCTGAATGCTCCTCCTAGGACACTAGACTCGAATGTTGTCTTCTAGAGTAGCTCCTCTCATCATGTATTGTTGGTTGATGATGTCCTCCTTAGAGGTAGATAACGACCTCCCACCTCTAGAGAATTCCACACAGACTGCCTATAACTTATGTCTCTTGGCTAGACTGGATAGGAAGGAGTTGTCCCTCCCATTGGCGTACTAGTCACCAACCTACTCTCCCACAACAATGATCTCAGTTGAACTCTCCCTTGGCTATCCCTCCCTAGTTGGGTAGGCCTTTCCCAGACTCTCGTGGTTACCACAACCAGAGAGGATAAGGTTTGTTAGAGAAATTGATTCTCAATTGTTTGTGTTGTGCTTTGGTAAGCCCCCAATACACATCTATTTATAGGTGGGGTTTGGGTCCAGGTTCCCAATCCATGCGGGAGTGGAAGGGACCAGGAGATCTCAAATTTTCACAACAACTCTAGAAATTTCACAACCTGCGATAGCCTAGACGGTCGTCTAGCACAACCGAAATGGTTGTTTGGTTGTTTTCCAGTTGTACATGAATTTGGCAATTCATTTCCAATTTGTATCCCATATTAATTTCTTTGCACAACAATTAATGTGCAACTCAAACAAATTAGGAAATATCTAGAACCTTCCTTCGACCAAACTGGACCATCCCATCCATGCACAAAGGTTGTCTCACTTCACTCAGAAGGTCGTCTGGTGACTTGAGTTGAGTTGGTTTGTTTGGTTGGTTCACTTCCTTTGCCAATTCAAACTCAAATCAGGCATGACTCCCTAGATGCATGTCTTAAAACTTGAGACAGCCGTTTGAAACTCCATACGGTCATCTCATGCCATGAGACGGGCATTTGGCACTGTAGTCAGGTTGTTGTTGTGTGAATCAATTACCTAAACACTTAAGCAATTAATTCATATGTCATTTGAGATCAGACTCCTCTTCTAGGTCAATACCTATGTGTGTGAACCTATAGGTCCCATATTTTGTTGGCAGTGAATGTCCATAACACTTATGACATTACAAGAAATGAGCGGTGCCTAGTCGCACATCAATGCTACCCAAGTAAATGGAAAGTTGGAGAACAACTTCAACCTACAATCTGTGTATGGTGTTGTAATGTTTGTATAGCTCCTTTGTCACTAATGTCCATATTGAACTAGAGGTATGGAGCATTCACCCTCATTATTATTGATTCTTGTTTCTTGAACCAAGAGCAGACTGCTTGAGATATATATAAGATCAATATCACATATTGACTCACATGCGCATGGCCATGCTTTTCTCAGTCCTTCTAATTAAGAGGCCTAGTACAACACACTCCAAGACGGACAAATCCCATATCTATCATTCATAGTCTATCCCCATGTGTCAAAGCCACCCAATCATCACCTTTATAACAACCCATGTTTTAATACTACGTTTGATGATGTCAAGTTTATCCAATGCATTGTGACGAGTCTAATGATTTCACATCTAAGAATCAAAACCACCACCATCACTGTAACACATGACTATGACTTCCATGAATATGTCTTCCATGTGTCAGTCTCACGGTGGATCTGTCTGATACACTATTCTCTAACATGTATCTATGTGCTTGGTTTGATATCTACATATCATGACTAATGAGATTTAGTTATCAACCAACTCACACTGATCTTATGTGTCATTATTGTCTATCAACCTTCCTCAATAACAATCGATCAGGGACATAATGAGAATATGTATATGTCCTCTTAACATTCATATGATCTCATCCACAAGGTTAGTAACTTGAATACCTACATCATTGAGTAATATGATTCTCTAGACATTTATAATGTTACGTCATTATCTCATTATTGAATCAAACGGAATAAATTGGAAGCTTGCCCTTTTATTAATAATCAAATCATTTAATAGGATATGTCATTACAATCATCACATGATTGGCTCTCTGGGCATACATAACCAACATTTTCTTGGTATTGACCATTGGAATGGAGAACTTTCTTATATCCAGTTTTTGCCTTACCAGTAGAGACTCC